>JASCZW010002032.1:0-70749 GCA_034211315.2 Aedes japonicus | reverse complement strand
AAAAAAGCTGATGATGATGCAATACACGGTAAATCTGAAGTATTCAATTATGACTCTCAAAGTAGGCATATTGTTTGAAGACTGGATTTATGCATAATATACCTCAAAAGGTTTTATGCAAAAATGCCTAAAAAGGTTATACACGGTAAATCTGAAGTAGGCAATTATGACTTCAAAGTAGGCACTTTGCTTGAAGACTGGATTTATGCATAATAGGCCTAAAACGGTTTTATGCAAAAATGCCTAAAAAGGTTATACGTCAAAAAGTGAATAAAATTTAGGCATTTTTCAGCATGTGAAAGAGATTAGAAACTATGCATTTTTTAAATGTGATTGTGTTTAGGAACTAGTCACTTTATGAAAATAAGATGAATAAGAAACTTAGCGTCAATATATCAAAACTTCGGGTCTGACTTTTTGAGACAAATCGTCAAAGCCCCACACATGCAAATAAAATCCATCATAAGGTAGGAACATGTTTCTTCTTGCTGGAATTGGATGATTTGCAGAAGAAAGTTTTCAATTCTGGTTATAGGTTATAATATCAATGATATACATCAATTTAAATGACCGAATTAATGCCAACGGCTGAAAATAAAGAAATAAAAACAAAATCTTATTAGTTCCTCATAACCTGTCCATGATACTGGATTAAGATTTGGCTTGCAAGAACCTATTTTTTATTATCACTTTCTTCCGGAAAAGCCAGTAAACTAGAACAAATCGATATTTCCACTTTGATGACAGCTCTGTTTTTATGCATTTTTTCTATCGCACTGGAATAAGAAAAGAACTTAAAAGTATTCATTTTTTGGGATTAAAAAGTAGGCACTTTTTGACGTATGGAGTATGTTCATTAAAATGCATAGAATGTAGTCAAAAAATGACTACCTCAGAATTACCGTATACGTCTAGAAGTGAATAAAATTTAGGCATTTTTCAGCAGTGAAAGAGATTAGAAACTATGCATTTTTTAAATGTGATTGTGTTTAGGAACTAGTCACTTTATGAAAATAAGATGAATAAGAAACTTAGTTGTCAATATATCAAAACTTTGGGTCTAACTTTTTTGTAATCAACAACATTTCGTATCGATTTGTCTCAAAGCCCCACACATGCAAATAAAATCCATCATAAGGTAGGATGGAATTGGATGATTTGCAGAAGAAAGTTTTCAATTCTGGTTATAGGTTATAATATCAATGATATAGATCAATTTAAATGATCGAATTAATGCCAACGGCTGGAAATAAAGAAATAAAAAACAAAATTTTATTAGTTCCTCATAACCTGTCCATGATACTGATTAAGATTTGCGTTGCAAGAACCTATTTTTATTATCACTTTTTCCGGAAAAGCCAGTCAATCAGAGAACAAATCGATATTTCCACTTTGATGACAGCTCTGTTTTTATGCATTTTTTCTATCGCACTGAATAAGAAAAGAACTTAAAAGTATTCATTTTTTGGGATTAAAAAGTAGGCACTTTTGATGTAGAGTATGTTCATTAAAATGATAGAATGTAGTCAAAAAATGACTACCTCAGAATTACCGTGTACTGTTTATTATACTGCCGTGAAACGCATATCAGTCCCATATGAGTTTTTGGTGATTTTGAGTTATGATCATTATTAGTTCTAATTATCGTTGTTCTTTATGTTTTAATGAAAAACTTGGGTAGTTTGTTCAGACCAAACATGAAAACAACACCGGGCCAATTTGTCCCACCTTAAAAATAAACGCATATCAGTCCCAACATACGAAACTAGTCATAATAACGATCTTTCCTTAATTATCTACTCGGGGTTACATCCAAATCATACATGGTATAGTTTATGCATTTGGGTTATCGCTCTGGTATGGTCATGTATTATTCGAGAGGTTACAACATAACAAAATGATAGTTTAAGGAAATGTTTGTTTTTTTTATTCTTATTTTTTGTATTATAAACTTAAAATGAAAATGGAGCAAAACAGTGTTAAAAGTAAATAAAAGTAGGCATACCGAATTTCAAATTCGTAGACGATCGAATTGTTCAGGTAATTCAACCCAGAATGGCTTCTTACCTTTCGTCCACCAACGGCATAATGGTTTTAAGTAATGCCGTTTTTCTTCTCCATCTATTCCTTTTGGTTGGCTTTTACGTTTCAAATGCTTTCTTCAAGGGAGAATTCATCCGAGCAAACCTTCTTCCATTGTTTCGCTGTCATAATGTTACAGCTTGTGTGGTTCAATCCATCCACAGAGCTGCTCTAATGGAATTCGTAAGATCCCTTTTAACATCAACGTGTCTTATTGTGTCGATATATGGTCGAGGGTTTAGCTTATTTAAAACGTATTGCGAGACATTAAAAACATTCGAAGTGGCTAAGGAGCATATCCATTGCTTCAACGTTGTCCTTCGCGTTTTTAACCACCTCTTTGAAATCAGAGTACGTGATTGGTTTGTTTTGTTTCATTGTCTCCTCAACAGCGGCGTGAAAGCTGTCTGCAGACATAAAAAAAGTGTGCCCAGATTCAAAATATTTTAGAACCAGTTACTTAATCTGTACATCCCAGAATTTACAAGAAGGATTAAATGGAGGAAAAGGTTCCAGTTTTTGTTCTGGGCAGCACAGTTATTCTAACCACAGAACAAGCTTGTCCACATCTTTAAATCTTTTAGTATAATACTTCTCAGTTGTTACTTGAGAGCATGTGAAATATATCGCAGCGCAATTATAGGCAACAATACCAAATCTCGTGTGATTAAAACATGACTGTGCAACAGCAAGCCACAAGTCTCATGCCACCATTTAAAATACTGCAAATGCCATAAAGTTGTATCAATCTAATTCTATCTAAAAAAAGACTGGGACTCATATGCGAATATTTTTCAATGGCACATGCAAAATAAACGCATATCAGTCCCACTCCGGTATTTTCGCAGGAAACGTTATAAATTAGTAGTTTCTGAGACAAAAGTATTGAACACACCATTATTCATGTCACAGGGTGGAAAAAATACATACATCATGCGAAACGCAATGTATTACGAAAAACATCATCACAACTTTCAAAGCTGTTTTCTCCATTCGATGATTTTCCATATGGGACTGATATGCGTTTCACGGCAGTATACTACTCTGATAAAGAAGCAATTATAATATCTATGTGTGTCGACACATGGATTTTTGCAATATGATCAACAAATTATAGCTGTTTGAAACCAGCACCGTTTTCTCGGAAGCCAGCTTAGCTACGCACACAAACCTACAGAATCATCGTGTAGGGAAACTTTCCCCTACATGGTGATGGTATTGGTTTGCGTGGGTGGCCTAACGGCTTCGCGAGGAAATAGGCTCAGAAGTGTTTGTTTACAAATGTTGATGGGCCCTTTTCTATTGTTGAACCAGACATATTTCTTATGTGTTCTTGACACTCTGAGCATAGGGTATGGTATGATTGTACTTGCCACGCAATCATACTATGATGATGATGATGATGATGAGATACTACCATCTATTGTAGCAAGGTAACTTTCCATAGCAGAGGAATAATCTGAAAAATGATTTGATCAGGATTCTATTGTTTTTTTGTGATCATCAAGCTCTTGTATGAAGGGCCAAAAACGATTGGATGGAGTCGTAAGCAGAGACACTTAAGGTGAAACTCCCTTGAATCCATAATATTCAACATGCATGTAGTAGTGCAATAGTGCAATAGGGCACTATTTTGCTCTCATATGATAGTATTGGTGCATCATGAAGAAAACGGTCATGGTTGCCAGTAATTTTAATTTTTCTTTGTGCATTACAGTACATCTATTTGATTATTCCTAACAATATTCACATTTTTAAAAAAGCATAAAGCCTCAAAACAAGAATCCTTTTTAAAAGTTGGGGGAGTCTGAGGCATAATTAGCAAGCTAAATATTAAGCTAGTTGAATACAAATATTGGTGAATTTTAAACGTTAGTGTTCAGTTCTTATTTCAATCATAAACTATCGAATGAGTCTTTGAATAGATGGCTGAAACATAAAATGTAATAAAATGAAATTATGCATCAAATTATGCCAGATGCTGAATTATAGCGGTGGCCATTACTCCGTTGGCCCCAAGATCCGTCAAGGGCTGCATAAATACCAACTGGCTCGTTTTCCGCTACCGGCCACCTTTTCATCATGGACAATGTTCTTTTCGGCACAAAACGCTTTATTAAAGGATTCTCTGAGTGCTGTGTCTAGATAAGGGATCAACAGCACTTATCACTTTTTTACCCCATTCACGCAAAAAAACCGCTGTTCTTCTTTTAGTAAGACGCGGCATTTTTTATTTCGTTAATCAAAACTTTTATCAGCCCAGCACACTCGCGCAAACAGTTGCTGACAGCACTGCGCTCTGCTACGCTACGCACAACTGAGTATAAATTAGAAAAAAGCTAAACGCGCAGTTTTGAGACCGGCTGCTGAATTTTTGCACCATTCTCGTAAATTAAACAGATTTTTCGTCCAATTTTTTCAAGAGCGCGATGATAATCAATCTTTCAATGAAAATAAATAGTGTTCAGGTAGCTACGAGAAGTGGAAATACAGTTTTTTGTGAGAAAATAAAAGGCAGATCTTGGCTTTAAAAAGGTAAACAAAGACGACGAAAAATTACCTGCTCTGTGGAAATGAGCGCTAGTTGATCAATTCAGAGTGTTTTCAGTGTAATAAACAATGTGAACTGATTAAACATTGTGTTCTGCTGTCGTATTAGCAGTATGGCAATGATTCACTGCAGGTAAGTGGATTAATTTGGCATATTTTGTTGAGCAAACCCAAAGTGTGCATGTGTAGATAAGGAAGCCATCGCTCCTGCCATAAGGGGATTCCATCGTGTATGCCCTTAAGCGAATATAGGGAAGAGAATCTCCGTCCAAAAGCAAGTATGAAGGGCCAAGAACGTTAGATCTCTTTCTGAAAGCAAGTCCACACTGACAGCACTAGAATCGAGCCCTCGATTGAAAGAATAAACCCAAAAAATGGGTTCGAAAGCCCGCCCTCGCTCCGCGAAATTTTAACAATAGGGAGGAGGCAGGCCCATGCTCCCTACATACTCACTTTTTTCGCTGCAAATCGGGAAAATTTTACTGGATTTTGCCGAGCTGTAAAACCAGCAATCTTTTTAACGCAAGAAATGTGTTAAAATAAATTTCATGAAACTGACAGCACGTCACTGTAACTTCAGCAAACTTGCTTGTGGTTTGTTGAACGATCAGCAAACCCACAATTTCCGTAATTTGCTGTTTTGCCAGCAATTTTTTGGTGATGCTGAAATGTCAGGGCAATCAAAAAAAAAATCTATCTTCTATATAAATAAAAATGAGTTGGGGTTTCCTTTGTCACGATTTCACTCGTGAGCGGAAGGACCGTTTGGCAAGATTTTTGCTTTGTTGGATTCGTCTTGGACACCGGAAGGTTCTTATGATGGTTTGAAACCACTCCCTTCTCTGGAAAGGGGGGCTCCCATATAAGTGAAGCACAAATTTCTGCATAACTCGAGAACTGATCAAGCAAAGGAACCCAAATTTAGCATGCGGAAGTTTTTGGAGGCAAGCAATATTTCTATGGTAGTCAGAGACCCCTCTCCTCTCTAGAAAGGGAGGCTCTCGTACAAATGAAACAGAAGTTTCTGCATATCTCAACAACTAATCAAGCAAATGGAATCAAATTTGGCATGTGGAGGTTTTTGGAGGAGATAAATGTTTCTATGGAAGTTTGAGACTCCTCCGCCATCTGTAAGGGGGCGGGAGGGGGGTTTCCATGCAAATGAAACACAAATTTCTGAATAACTCGAGAACTTATCAGGTTAATGGAACCAAATTTGGCATGTGGAGGTTTTCGAAGGCAAGAAATATTTCTAAGTTGACTCGAGCCCCTCCCTTCTCTGAAAGGAAGGCTCATATACAGATGAAACACAAATTTCTGAATAACTCGAGAACTTATTAAGTTTATGGAACCAAATTTGGCATGTGGAGGTTTTTGAAGGCAAGAAATGTTTCTATTGTGGTTTGAAACTCCTCCGCTCACTGAAAAAGGGGTCTCTTATACAAATAAAACACGAATTTCAGCATAATTCGAGAACAAATCAAGCAAATGGAACCAAATTTGGCATGTGGAGGTTTTTGGAGGGTAGATTTCTATATACATAAAAATGAATTTCTGTCTGTCTGTCTGCCTGTCAGACCCTTATAGACTCGGAAATTTCTGAACCAACCAACGTGAAAATTTATATGAAGGGGTTTTTGGGGCTGGGGAAGGTTATTATGATTGTTTGAGACTCCTCGTCTCTCAGGAAGGGGAGCTCTGATACATATTAGACACAAATTTCTTCATAACCCGAGAACTAATGAAGCAAATGGAACCAAATTTGGCATGTGGGGGGTTTTGAAGGCAATCACTGTATGGTGGTTTCTCACACATTTCTACCGAAAATAAGAATTATCCAGGATACTTAAACACAAAACGTATATTTCTCGGGTAAGAAGCATGTTTTGATAGAAGTTTGAACCCCTGCTTATTCAAGAAAAAAAAATATTCCGAAAAAAAAACATATAAGTGCCAGTTACATTAAATTTTCCTTCATTTAGTTGCAAGCGTAGCAGCGCACGCTTCGGGTTCAGTTAGTATTGAATAAAAATAAATCAATAAATAAAAATAAAGCTGAGGTAACTTCTTCGGCCAGGTAAATATTGGTTTATGCATTATTAGGATTGCTCATATATAAAGGTACATAAAATAAAAGGCAAATTAAAAAAAAACTAGATAATAGTATTAGTTTATTTCCACTGAATAGACAATTTTCTCGTCTTGAAAACATCAACCTATAGGAAAACCAAATGATTTTTTCATTATATTTTACTAGCCAAACAGTTCTTCGAAATCATAGCTTTCTAATTTCAATGTTCCGGTCTCCGTTTCGACAATGTTGTGCAAATTCGGATCCATTTTTGATGTAACCTGAAAATAAATCAATAATTTTGACGTAGGACTACGTCTTTCATTTCTATACTGGGGCGCCGTTCTAAAATTTCTGAAATCGACCGCGTTACGGCTAGTTTTGGATATTTTGAGCGATAATAACTAAGTCATTGCATAACCGATTTTCATATCGTTTGCACCAATCGATTGGAAATAATTCTACGTATCAGTTTTAGTAATCAAGTTAATTGATTTTTAACATTAACTTATTAAAAATAACGTAAATGTAAGGTGATGTCTTATAATTTCGATTCGCAGAGTAAATTAACCAAATTTCCTAGCACAGTTTTCAAATCTAAGCAAGAGACGTCTCCCATCGTCTTCTTCTTCTTATTCTTTGTTCTCGAGAGGTAGATTCTGTTTCACGCTAGTGTTTGGCGAAACATCTGATTCCCCTCCCCTTTTAATGAATTTGATTCACATTGCTTTAGTTGATACCCCCTTTTGTTCATGCAATGGTACCCGATGCCATCATAAAAGACACATTTCCGAACAAATATGCCTCATTCGTTCGGCAGCATTGGAGCTGCGCGGATCTCCCGGTGGGCGATGGCACCCGGTGCATCGCTCGCACCCAGCAGCATCGGTCGGTGCCCAGCATTGTCAGCAGTAGCCGGCGGTACCCAGCATTGTCAGCAGTAGCCGGCGGTACCCAGCATCAGCTGGCGGTACCCAGGAATGCTCAGCTGGTCGCGGCAAGCAGTCGGTCGGTACCCAGCAGTGTCACGTTGCTATTGTGTCTGCTGATTTGACGGTCGACATAATCTTTTTCCTGCAGTTTCATTTATCATCTGAATACGGAGCGGACGACAATACCGGCTCTACGAGTAGAGGATTCTGAAAGATGAACTTTCCATCAGACCTGAACATTGATCGGAACAATGGATGTTACGAAGATGCTCGAGTCCGCCCTGGATCCATCATCAGAACTAAATAGCTGCTTATATTCGGAATGCCCCGAGCTGCCATCGAATCTCCATTTGACTGTCATCGTAACGTTGAGTAACTCAGTATGAGAAAAACTGCCTAGTTTATCTTGATTCGCAATATTAATTCTCGTGTGATCAAATAGATTCTGAAGCTTCACTTCGATCGATGTTTCGGTTACTGAAATTCCGCTGCTACACGGGTAGCAATTTTGTTTAGCTTTCTGAACTTTGCAGTAACTTGGATACAAGTCAGCCTTTCTTGCTACAGAACCTTTTCTGACTTTGTTGTACTGTGATTTAGTCGTGTTTACGTCTAAAATCATTGCAAGTGCTTCATCTGCCGAGTATGGAACAATTTTGGGCCGTTCTGCTTCCTTGAGAACAGAAACTATTTTCTGCGCTCGAGAAGGAGTAGTGCACGTTGCCTCTCGAACCACCGAAGCTTCATATTTTCTGTTACAACCACGAAACTCATCTGAGCAGCGAACACAGCTCACTTGCTTCACAATTTTCCAACAACTCGGAAACTTTTTGCCTTTTAACGCTTTCTGAACACTCGTCAAATGGTTTTGCCCTCCGACCACGCTTATTCCCTTTGGATATAGATGGCAATTTTGAGAGAAGCCCATCAGGCAATTGAAACAGCTGATCAAAATATTCAGCATGCTTATCGAACACACGCGTCAACGTTCGATTATGTCTCAATAAAGTTTTTCGAAATATTTGCACAGATGTATCTAATTTGGAGATTTCTGATCGAATGTCTAGCATAAGTCGATGTCAATGTTATATAAACATATAATTCGCAACGTATGTTCTTCCTCAGTCTCCTTCCAAATCAGAAACAGCGATCGTTTGTCAATTTTTTCTAGATATACACAAATATTGAAAAATTTGCATGATTTTTGGGAAAGCGACACCTTTTCAGGCCAAGCTGTGTACTTACCTGAGGAAGAATAATAATTTTCGGACTCCATTTAAAATTTTAGAATTTCTTGGATAAAATATCAACCGTTCACTTCATAACACTGATAACCAAAAGCACCGCCTACTACCTAAGCTTAACCAAATCATCCTGGTTGACTTTTGATCGATTTCTCATATTCAAACAGAAAATGTTGCCTGATTCCTGTCAAAATATACAGGCCATACAAATTTCGATCGCGTTCCCCCTGGACAATTGATGAAACCCTGCTCTTTTCAGGGCGAACAAAACAATTTGCCAAATTAAAGAGTTTGTTTTATTAATATCTTGACGAGCTAATCGAGTAATGAAAATAGCATTACAACGCACCGTCTCAACATGGCGTAAACTTGAAGTAGCCCGGATAAAAATGGTCGAGCCGCGTCTATCTATATGTAAATCCTGATTTTCTCTGTTCTGACAATTTCTTAGGGTGGTTTCCTTCCAATTATTCAGGCCATCCTGCTACTTGAAAAGACCGAGAAGAAAATTTGATCGCGTACCATGGTCCCCCCGACAATTAATACAACTCGTTTTTTTTTCAGGGCAACCAAATGGTACCTAACGCCGCAGCCAGCGGTAACTAGAATAGTTTCAGCTTTCCTTCTATTAGTAAAATTGTTTTTTATTCATCCATTCTCTGTCTTACATACTAATTTTACAAATTTAGTGTTTTATCCCATTGGGCTCTTCAGCTTTGTTTAATCTTTTATGTGTTTTATGTGTTACGTGTGTGTTGTGTTATAATTATTTTTTTCAGTTCAGCCCTTGGGGCATTGGTAGTTTTAAAATTTGATAACCTACCTAATCTATAACTAAAACTACAATTTGAAGATCCTAGGGTGGGGAACCAGATTCCGAATGATCTGGTGATCCGATGTCAGGCAGCGTGTCCTGTACCGATTGATAGACTCACTAAAGCGATCGTCGAGCATTTTTATCTCGGCCAGACGGTGGACCTCAGATGTTCTTGTCCTCGGAGGGTGTTCAGGATCATCCTGAGGAACTTATTTTGGACACGCTGGAAGTTTCAGGTGATGTGTTTTTGCGCAACTCTCCCAGATTGGCATGCCGTATTCGATGACTGGAAGTATGATTTGCTTGTAGACAGCAAGTTTGTTTTTCAGGGATAATGTAGACCTTCTGGTTGATCAATCTGGATGTACAGTAGCTTCAACAGAACGCTACACTTTGTGACCGTTTTGTCAACCTGTTCCCTGAAGATAAGCTTGCTGTCTATTGTAACGCCAAGATAGACAGCTGATTTGGCCCATTCCACCGTTGTGTTGTTTAGGCTTATTTTACAATCCTCAGGTGGAACAAGTTTGGGAGAGTTGGAGTGTAGAAATAGGATGACCTGGGTCTTCGCCGCATTGATACAGATCTTCCAATCGGTGAAGTATTCAGACAGAACATTCAGGCTTCGCTGCAGTTTCGCTGTAAGCGCTCTTATTACCCTACCATTGTGGACGACTGCGGTATCATCGGCGAACAACGACAGAGATCCATTTTCAGGGAGCAGGGGTATGTCCGAGGTGAATAGGTTGAACAGAAGTGGACCTAGTATACTTCCTGCGGAACACCGGCGGAAATCTCCTGAGCATCGGAAACTGCACCTTGCAGCGAAACACGGAATGTTCTGTCCGACAGATACTTTTTAATTATCTTCACCAGAAAGAAAGGAAGATTGTATCGATGCAGCTTGTACACCAGGCCATCGTGCCACACGTTATCAAAGGCCTTCTCGATGTCGAGAAGTGCCATGACAGATGATTTCGAAACAGACTTGTTCCGTCTGAGGATGTTACTGACTCGATTAAGTTGGTGAATAGTCGACCGACCACGTCGGAAGCCAAATTGTTCGTCGAGCAAGATGTTCAGCTCGTCGGCAGATGAAAGAAGCCGACGGTAGATCGCTTTCTCAAATAGCTTGGATAATCCTGAGAGAAGGCTGATGGGCCTATAGCTCTTGGAACATGAAGGATCTTTCCCAGGTTTCTGGATGGGTATGACTTTGGCTGACTTCCAACACGTGGGGAAGTAGCCAAGTCGGAGGCAATGATTAAAAAAAAATCGCCAGATGGTTATAGAACTGGGGGCTCAGTTGCTTGAGCTCCAAGTTCAAGATGTTATCGAAACCTGGGGCCTTCATGTTCTTTGAGTATTTGATATAAGCCAACAATTCGTCAGCTGAGATCTCCAACTTCTCTGTGAAGTCGTTGGGGCTTAGATAGATGTTAGTGATAAGCGCGCTCACGGCAGCTTCATGTGGACTGACGATGTTTTTTCCGAGATTATTTGTATTTGTATTTGTATTTGTTGTTGTATATATCATCTGACATATGTTTGTCTTAATGAATAAACCAGTTAATGCTAGTATTAAAATAATCGTCTTATAAAGGTAGTCAATGGCATATTAAATTCGTACAAGGAATAAACACTATTAAACGCATCGGCAGCAGCACGCAGGGGTTCGTTCATACCATAAAGATGATTACGGTGCGGTTAAGGTGCATAGAAGCTCAGTTGATTGAGAAGTTCCGGAGAGTCAATTTCACCGGTGATCACCTTAGCCGCAAAAACAGCTTGCACTCTGCGCCTCCTTCGATCTAACGTATCGATTCCAAGCAATCGACACCGATCTTCGTAGGCAGGAAGGTTTGCTGCGTCCCGCCATGGTAGGTGGCGTAGTGCGTAGCGAACAAACCTACGCTGGACAGACTCCAGCCTCGCGATCCAACAGCGTTGATAAGGGCTCCAGACAACGACACTATTTTCCAGTAATGATCGCACCAACGAACAGTACAGTGATTTCAGACACAGAGGGTCCCGGAAGTCTTCAGAGATTTTGAAAATAAATCCAAGCTTCCGGTTTACCTTCGCTATTACAGTATAGTAGTGTGGCCTGAACGTTAACTCTTGATCTAGAGTCACTCTTAAGTCCTTGACCTGCCCAACTCGTTGAAGTACACTTTCCGAGATATGGTAATCAAATTTAATTGGCTTGCGCTTTCGGTGGAATGAAATAACCATGCATTTATTGATGCAAAGTGTCAGGAAATTTGAAGAGCACCACGTCGCCATATCATCTACACGTGATTGCAGGTTTTCACAGTCCTCAAAACAGTTGATGGTCATGAACATTTTTACGTCATCCGCATACAATAATCAACACCCTGGAGGTAGAAGATGAGAGACTTCATTGATGAACAGCGTAAACAGGAGAGGTCCGAGGTTGCTGCCTTGATGGAACACCGGAGGGATTATGGAAACTGGGGGGGGGGGTGGTACTGACGAAGTGTTGGACTTATCTCAGCAGCATTTTCTGCAGGAGTTATCGAATCGATCCTTAGAGCCATTGGCTGTCTAATGGGATCAACGGTGGAATGGGCCTTAGCTTGGTTTTTAAAATTTTGGTCAACTTCCAGAACGGCTTTGCACAATCTGGGAGAGAGCGGATCTTGTCGGCAAAATTGTTATTCTTAAGGTCCACCATTCTGGCCTTAATAATTTTGGTCACTCGATTACAGTGACGTTTAAGCGTTGGCAAACCAGTTCGCTGGTATTGCCTTCGAATGGCGTTGCGCAATTGAATAAGTTCTTTAGTGGGTCTATCAATGGGTACAGAGTCACTCACCTGATCGATCACCGGTACGTGTTGCTCCCGGGCCTGGGAGATCACTTGCTCGATGCTCTGCAGCTGCCGTTCGATGTCATCAACCGAATCAAGGTGCATGTCGAAATCGATGTTGTCGTCAACGTGTAGTCGGAACCTCTCCCAACTGGCGCGATGGTAGTTCTGTCTGGTGATTCGATGCCGATTGACCGAGGAGCCAACATCGGCCACCACCGGATAGTGGTCCGAGCTGAGGCGATGTTGTTCCCCATGTTGGTGAGGAAGATGTCGATTGTCGAATGAACCCCGGATCGGCTAAACCGGGTGGGAGTATCCGGGCCCAAGACGGTGTAATGTCCCTCTTGCAGGTCCTCCTGTAGAATAATTCCGTTCCGATTCCGCCGGGTGTTTCCCCATGTTTCGTGTTTCGCATTCATGTCGCCGGCGACGATGAACTGCCCCTGCCTCCGAGTAAGCTTACGGATGTCGTTTCGTAGGGCCGTTGTTGTTTCGTTGTTGGTACTGGCTTGCTTGGGACAATAGCCGGGATGATGGTGATTGAGCCGACAGCAGTTTCGACCTCGACTTCGATGGCTCCGATGGACTGCAGCTGAAAGCTCGGCAGATGGTAGTTGATGTTGTAGCGCAGGGCTACTAAAACTAATAACAGATGGTTTGATGAGTCTTTAGACTGAACAAAATATAGTAAATATTTAATTCTTTTACAATACCTTCACATTAATTCTATTACAATTCCTCCACATCAACAAGCAGTCCTACGTCGACTTTTGCAGACATGTCACCGACATATCTCACCTTTTCGTTTTTATTATTGAAATTGGCACTTAAATCGGTCAATTTTTGCTTCGAATTTAAATCATGTGAGCCAGTATGATTTCCATTTGCCGCACAAAATTTTTAAAACCCCTCAATTAAAACACAGGTTCGTTTCCAATGAGACTGATTTGGTCCGCATATTATTTTCAAGGGGGCGAGAAATATCATTCAAGTGTGTTTTCACTTTGCCCAATTCTATCCATCTTCGCATTTAAAACGAAATAAATAACCGCGCGCGAAAAACAATCATCTGCTTTGTCGTTCTAGAAGAAGAAAAAAAACCTGCAAAATGGAGAAGCAAAGTGAAGTTTACCGTGTGGTGGTTGAGGTACTTGGCTTCACCAGCGGAAGTCACTTGAACTTCTTGAAGGTAATAAATTACTAACGATGTTCTTCTTTGCCATGTTAACAGTGTTTATTTTGAATATTTCAGATCTGCCGAGTATTTTTTTCCATTCCCGCAGAAGAGCTGCTGAACGCGATAGCTTCAAAAAGTTGGGATAGCGATTACACGAAAACTATCTTCAACAAACTTTACGACTGGCGGTAATTTCATATGAAAGTACAAATAAAACCTCTTTTATTCACACATTTCGTTTCATTACATGAAAAGATACAAAAAATCCAATACTAACCATTTTATGAAAAATTAAAATCCTTGCCCTTTTTCACATAAAACGTATTAAAAACTCATTTGAATTTTGCTAGGACAAGTTAATGCAATCCATGTACACTATAAATGATACCTATTCTGCTGTTGCACTTGAAGACTATATATATTTATTGCACATAACGTTAATTACTCTATGGGTCATGAATAGTATTTGACCACATTTAATAAAAAAAATAAGTGCAGCACCTGTTCCGATATCGCCCAATTAGACCTGTGCGCCGATCTATTTTGAATCGGCGGCGGCGTATATGGTATTTTCGAACGGCGGCGTGGATCGGCGTTGGCATAAATTATCCCCTCAATATTTGCTCAGGCTTATCCCTTTTAACTGTTTGACTTTTACGTACAATGTTAAGACGAATGGATCACTCCAAGTCTTATATTTTGATAGAAAACTCGGATATCCATAGTGTTAGTATGACTCAAGTCGATGAATTGGCGTGGAACAGTGTGTGTAAAAATATCTGAGACTTAACATTATAAATTTGTTCATCACAAGTCGACGGGGAATTCGGCTATGTAGCTATTAATAAACTTAATCAGTTCCAGAAGCGTAAATATAATATAAATCCAGAAGCGTATACATAAGTAACTACAAAATAGAATAAAAATTCTGATTATTATGCAAATATGGGAAAGTGTTCTAATGTGTGTCTATGGATCTTAAAACTCAAAATCTAAAAAAAATTTAAATCTAAGGCCGCTTTCAGCGGTGTTTTTTATTATTTTGATCTAGTTTTATAATAGATCCAAAAATATGACCTCCAAAAATAGATCAACCATTTTCACCGCCTATGTTCCAAATTTTGAATTAAGACGTCCATGTGTGTGGTTTGTTTAGGAACTCCGCCTGCTTCGTTTGGATTTGGTTATGTTGATTCAGCTCGTTCTAAAAAGTTTTAAGACGAACTGTTGGTTCCAGAAAGTGACGGTTATTCCAGAGTCGAAGTGACATTCGTCACTTATGAGCGTGAGAAAAGTCACCTAGCAGTGTCGTGACTCTCCATTTGATTGGCCCAGGAGGAGTAACGTCATTGCAGGCGACTCTTCTCACCTCACCTAGAGACAAACTCTTACTTCGACTCTCAACTAACGATCATGCGGATGATTTCTGCCCGGCTGAATCATTCAAAATGAAAATAAATATCCACAGAAATTTCCTTTTCAGAAGGAATCTCTCATTTGCGTAACTGTGATGTTTGACTGGATGAGAGTACGGCTACTGAGCTGACATAAAAGATTGGTAATGAGCTCCTTGGATATTGGTTTGCTTTAAGTGAATGTGAACATAAGAAAAGAGAAAACGTTTTGTAATCGACGTGAGATGGAGACTATTTTAAATCGTTCACGGGAAATAATGTGGTCTTCTAAACAAGAAAAACAGGTCATGATTCCATGAATATGTTGTGTTTTCGATGTTCATGAATATACACCATGAACTATATTCATGATGTCATGAACTGTTTTCCACCGCAATCAAATCATGAATAAATCTGGTCTAAACCATGAGCTTAATTCCTGATACTGAAAACTTTGTTCATGAATCTGGCAAAATCTACTTTATCGACTCTGAAAGTAAACAAAAATAAATCCACCGTTAGGATTCGAACCTAATGTTGATGTGGGGAGCTACAATATTACTTGGTGGTTGTACTTACTACGCTATAGTTATTCTTGTAAATACTCTTGGCTAATGAAGCTCATTACACAACTTTAGATTAGAGGCAAAACAAGACTTCCTAAGTTCATGACCTCGCATCTGTCGAACTCAATAATGAAACCATGGATAAGATTCATGAATTCACAAAATAAGATGAGAGTTCGTTTCATGACTTTTATTCATGAAAACAGAAACGGATTTATTTCCGTGTTGTATCGATTGAACCGTGAAAACTTGCAGTGGTTAGCAATTATACAAAATCACCGTACTCTCCAGTCCTCAGATTTGACAGATACTGGCGACCCTTGTGTTCGGAAATGTTTGTGTGACAAACAAAGACGGGTGACACGACGGCTGTTGCTATCTCTTATACCCTGTTATCCGTCCTTGCTTTTCACACAGGAATTGCTGAACACAAGGGCACCAGTATCTGTCAAATCTGAGGTGTGACGTCACTGTGATCTACTCTATTATTTTTTTCACGATCAAGAGGACACAAGAGGAGGCGGTCTGAGTAAAGTCCAAAAACTGAAAACCTTTTTACGCTATGTTGGTGATCCAGGATTTCAGGTAAAATAATTACAGTAACAAATCTGTTTGTTATCGTGCTGTCAAAATTGAACAACCAACAGAATGGTAAATTAAAATGGATGTCAGTTGAACTTAACTGCACAATTCCCGAAACAATTACATAAAATTTTAGTTTGTTTTGTGCTCAATTCAACGTGAAATTCCGGTTAAATGAAACTAGAATATGTTTGCGTTTACCAATCTTTTTTCTCAGTGCACGAGGTATTAATGGCGGTCTCGTTTGAGCCCGGTTTATGTTATGGAACAAGCTATTTGACGTTTGGCTCAGGTTGTTTGACAGAGAATCGATCAAAATGCTAATATCGTTACATTAATTCTATCTAAATACCAGTTTCAAAATACTTCTTTCGATATTTTGATGTACTTCAGATCTAGTGAAAGCAATGAAACCCTTTAGACTGGCAGTCAATTTGATCAACTTAGCCCCAATGAACATCTTTACCCCGTTTGACGGTACTTAAAACAAACATTTCTAACAGGTTGGCGTTGGGAAAGATATTGGAATACATCAAACGGCAGCTTGCAAAACTATCTGGTATGTTTGTCAGAATATTACCGGTAAATCTAGTAAATGGAGTTCCGGAAACTGAGGAATCACATTTTCGTCAAGCTAAATCTTCCTGGGATCGCAAAGGACAAATTCCAAACGCAATAGGAGCCATCGATTGCATTCATGTACAAGTTCAACGACCACATAATCATCCCGATAAATTCATCAATAGAAAATGATTAGCAACTTTCAATGTTCAGGCTACATGTAATGCTAATGACGTTATTACCAGTATCGACTGTTCTTGGCCTGGATCAGTTCATGATTCTAGGATCTGGAAAAATTCAAATATTTATCAAGTTATGTTTGAGAACTCGGCAGGAGCTCTTGTACTGGGTGATGAAGGATATGCAATTGCCCCGTGGATCATGACACCGTATAGAAATCCCGATACGCCTGTTCGAATGTATTACAATAAGATCTTTTGTCGAGAGCGCGTTGTTATCGAAAGGGTATTTGGTCAGATTAAACGACGGTTTTCATTTTTACAAAGTAAAGTGCGCATGGCTACGTCTCGTGTACCGTCCATGGTACTTGCATGCTTTGTTCTACATTCTACATGTTCTACAACATAAACATAAGGTGATGTCTTAAATGCCGATATTTCAAAGTAAATTTACGAAATGCAAAGTACTTTCCTATCACAGACTTCATATTTGAGTAAAGAACGTCTCCTATGAGGCAGCCATATGTGTTATACAACGGGTACACCTTCGCATTAAGATTTAGTTTTTCGGCAGTCGTGGAGCGTGCAGTGCCCTACTGCAGTGGTTGCAGGAATGCAGTTGGCGACAGCAAGCACCCTGGCGAGCAGCCGTTGTCCAGAAAGGCATTGGCGCAGTTGGCTGTTGGTGCCGATTCTCCCGTCAACCTTGATGCGAGAAGCATTGCTGCTGAAGTCTTCGATTTGTCCGACTTCGACTTGAATCCGTCCTTTTCAGGACGGCCAAATGAGTTTGCCAACTAAAATGTTTGTTTGGTTGAAATTTTCTCTTGTGCTGTTTGATATTCCAATTACCGCATTCCGGCTCAACATAGCATTCATTAAACGCCGCGTCCCGAAGTAAATGACAAAGAACGTTGAACAACCAACAAGCGAAATCCGAGAACGAATAATTCGAGCCGAACTGCGATACGTCAGACCGACCCTGTGCAGACATTTACAGTATAGAAAGTAGGTTGAGTTCATTTTAGTTCCTAGTTGTGCATAGCAAATTAGTTGCTGGCGGTATATAATAAATATTTCATTTTATGATTCAGTATTGAACATAACCAATAGCTAAATAACTTGTTTGCTTTTTTGCAATCGCTGCTTGCTGTTTGCTGGTATGTGATGATTTCCCCATCACAGTCATCATTCTCTGATAACCAGTTGATTATTGCTGGTAATTTTCTTCTTTAAAAATATAAGAAGAAGAAAAAGAAGATGGAAATTTTTTCTTCACATTCCAATCAGTGCTAGAAAGTGTTTCTTAAGTTCAAGTGCCTTGCATAGAATCCCTACACACTACCAAAATCTGGTGTAAATTTCTGTCCCTGAGACGGACACATGCAAGCGACGCTTAGCGCATAAGAATGTGTTGAAAGAGATGAGAAAATAAATTCAACCGAACACATCTTTTTTTGAATTACGTATGTGTCAGTTTCAGAAGACATAATTTCACACGAAATCTTTCTTTACTTCCCCCGACTATTACGTTTCCCGAGTTTACGTTCCCCGACTATTTACAAACATGGATTAGGTCTCGTGTAAAATTCATAATTTCTAAGTGTGTACCATTCGATAGGAATCAAATAATTTTGAGAAAGTCTATGTGAAATCTCGCAGCATATGGCTGCAAAATATGAGGTTCCATAGATATCATCTACGCGTTAAATATAGTGACCTTCTCAACCATCGTATAAAATACAACCGGGCCGTATCGTCATTAAAACCAAACGGCCTATTTCAGGGCCACCAAATGCTAAATAAAGAGTTTACAATAGAATTTTCTTACATATTTACTTCCTAATGCCGGTCTACTAGGCTGCCTGAAAAGTCTCTTTAATTTCCTACATAGACGTTGGTAATAGCCAATGTGAACTATTTTCTATGAGCTTCACTCTTTGAATGACGGCTATCAAAATTTCAGCCATTTCTGTCAACGCACTCATTAGTGACAATAGTGAGAAGAGATCAATTTTCTTTTGACGTAGACTACGTCTTACGGCAAGGGTAGGGTGTCAAATGAAAATCTAAAATATTGCGACCGTCACGAAAAACCGTACGTTTTATATGCGAATAACTCAAATAATCTACGATAGATTTACATGATTTCTTCTACAATCGGTCGGAAATTTTACCGCGCTCCAATTCAATTGTCACACATTATTCTCAAACAATAGTAAACTATTGAAAATAACGCAAATATAAGGTGATGTCTTAGAATGTCATTTTGCAGAGTAAATTTACCAAATTTCCTAACACAGTTTTCAAATCGAAGCAAGGAACGTCTTGCATCATCTTCTTCTTCTTTGTATTAGAGAGGGACTTTAACCAATCATATCATTTGTCTCCCCATGTACGACTCGCATGCAGCTGAGAACGGCATAGAAGGCACGCTAGGAAAATTTTTCCTCAGTCGTTTGGCAGCATTGAAGCTGCGCGGAGCTGGTCGCTGGTAGCTGGTCGCAGGCAGCTGGTCGCAGTTTTATTCGTCTCGCAGCGGAGGTCGCAGAGGCAGCTGGTGCTCGCGTAGCAGCTGGTGGTGGTTAGTACTGAGGCTCGCGATGAGGTAAAATGGCTGATTATGGGGGCGCACAATCACGTCGGTTTGTGCAAGCCGCCATCTTATCTCATCGTGGCAATTGTTTCGCCGCGACTTCGAAAACGCTGCTGTTTGGTGGAAAGCGTCCTTGGGGGCGATCAGCAGTAGGTGGAAATAATCTGTCCTTTTGAGGACAATGAATTAAAATAAAAAAGTTGTTTATTAAAGAACTAATCGTAAATTTACTACTCGATGGAGGGCGAGCTGTCTGTAAAAATGTTACCCAGCTGGTTGGCGAATCCATAAATTGATAATCTGTCTATTTGAGGACAACCAATTTAATTGAAAGAGTTGTTTATACAAGAATTGAACTTTTATTTCATTTGATTTGTGTGCCTAATACCATGGTGCCGATTCGTTCGCTGCAACTGCAAAAACGCATCCATGGAGGGCGAGCCGTCGGAAAAATTTTACCCAACTGGTTGGCGCAACCCACTTATAAATAATCTATCCTTTTGATGACAACCAATCCAGTTCAGAGAGTTGTTTATATAAGAATTAAATTAATATTTCGTTCGGTTTGTGCGCCATTTAATCTGCAAAAACGATACTGTTTGCGGGAGAGCCTCCATGGAAGGCGAGCAGGACAATTCTCCGTCGGTGAAATTTTTTTCCTACCTGGTTGGCGCAACCAGCGATGAATCAAAAAATCAATTCAATTTCTAATATATGAGAGTTATTTGAATAAGAGTTTATCTTACATTTTGGTCGATTAGCAGTCATATTGGATTTTGCCAAGTCGTTACTAAACAACAGTGTGCTATGCAGCGGATCCATAAAATCAGTGAAAATAAATCAAAGCCTGCCGGTGCTTTGATTTATTTTCACCGAAAAATCCTACCAGATACAAATCCATCTTTGCTACTTTCAATTTAATATTCTCAGCTTGAGAGTTTGTTTGATTGGGATTTTCGTTTCAAATTGCCGATTGGCAGCCAGTGGTATTAGCAAAACTTGTTTTTCCTTCATCGCATACCTTAAACCACACAAATTCCCTATCAAGGACACCGTTTTCGATGTCGAACATGATATTCCGAACCAACATTCTCTGTAAATTCCAATTAGTAGTGTGTTATAAACAGTTGTTCTGTTATGTTAACGATTAGCGTCGCATAGAGTCCTACCTCTAGGAAGAAAAACGTTTTGAGAAACATAGTGAAGGTGAGAATGCCTAACCGATTTGATCCAGAACGCTTGCGCAGATTCAGGAAGCGCATAAAGAGCGAACATACGGGAAATCCCCGAAACGACCATGCACCGATGCCGAGCGAGTTCGTAGTTATCGGGCGAAATTGAAAGCAGCAAGAGGTAATGCGTTGCCAACAACTAGTTGGGACGCTGGAGAAGGTCCTTCAACTCGAGGTAGGAAATTGATATTTATTAAATTTAAATCAATTTGACAAAGTGCATGTCATCATAGCAATTGAATATCTCTCTATGTTATCGCTCCCTGTATTAATAAATTTCAACTTAGTATTTATTGTATTCTGGTGATGACATGCACCGCGTGCTTTCACATCATACGAACCTACAAATGATATCGATACAAATAATGCGTGATTATTTTCTCAGGTGTTTATTTTATATTTATACGAATGTATCATATATTAACCAACCTTTTCTCTCATACCCATTGCAAAGAATAATGATATTTTATAAAACTCACTCTCTTTCTTCTGCGAGATCTAATATATTTATATATATTTCGATTTCCTTAACGTTTTAGACATAATGGATTCACTAATGATATTTTGCTTTGCGAAATCGTTCCCAATTCCATCCTTTAATTTCCAAGCTGAATCACTATTCTGAGACCTTCGTCGGTCGGATCTGTTCAAACGAGTCAAAGAAAAACCCATCAAAACCGATCATCAAAATTTAAAATCTTCTGCGAGATCTAATATATTTATATATATTTCGATTTCCTTTATGTTTTAGACATAATGGATTCACTAATTTACCTGACATTCACATAGAAACATGAATAATAATTTCACAATAGAATCATAGACCATATTTTAGGTACGAATTTAACCTTATATTTCCAACTTTTGCCTTATGTATTCATCACATAGTAAAATGTAGAATATAAAAGTTTTCAATGGAAAAGTAAAAGTGAGCGGTTGTGTATTTTTCGAAGGGCTTATTCATACCAACACCAATATAACTTAATCAATATAGTGGGAATTTTAATGTTTTGAAATCGAATGGCCGATCGATCACATGAGAAAGTCATTGAGATGTTATAAAGTAGCTTTATATTCCGTATAGTATACCGAATATAGCCGAATGCCCGGAGCGATAATATAAATAAATGCCCGGAGCGATGAAATAAACAAACTTTACTGAAATTCGTCCGAACAAGAATCCTTAATGATATCAATATCCATCGACAGTTTTCGACTCAATAATGTTAGTTGGTGACTTTTCGTGGTCCAGTACAGCAAACGCCTTGTTAAGCATGTCTTAGCAAAGGTATAACTAGTTGAATATCGTTTCTAGCTAAATTATTGTATGAGTTATAGTTAAAATTGTAATCGTGCGCTACATAATCAACTGAGTCAAGGGACATGCACCCTATATACTTGTATATAACCTTACAACAACTGCAAGATAATTTTTGTTATTTTCTGTTTGATAAAACTTTCTGAACTTTGAACATTTTTAGAGACGCTTACAGATCTGAAAGTGTTGCAATTGATTATAGTGTTTTCATAGCAATCACTAAACCTGTCGGATATCTTCTGATAACGAATTTTATCGTTATTTGAATTCTAGAGTATTTATTACCCTTGAAATCCAGAATAGCTAAAATTGCATAAATTACAAATCTTTGATTCTTTGAAGTTGAATTATTCAAAGGCATACTACAACTCAAATTGTATACAAATGATCCAAATGGTATGGTATTTAAATGGAGAATGTTGAAAAGGAGACAAGGTATCAGTCAATATATATGTTTGTATTTCAGGGCCACCAAAGAGTTATAAAGTGTGTACAAGATAATTTTCCCACGCACTAACTTCATAAAAGCAAACGGCCCTTTTCAGGGCCACCAAATAATATCTCAGGAGCGTACAATAGAATTTTCTTACATACTGGCTTCAAAACGCTGGTCTAATGTCCCTCAAGAGCCGCTCCCGTCATATTGTGACTTAAACTGCTGCTATCGGTAAGGGTAAGCGACCGGCATGAATAATTGAAACCCTTTTAACGCTAATAATAGCCACAAAGAATTTCCCTGACATTATAATGCATCACTTGGTTTAACGTAGTCTACGTCAACCAGTCGTGTCTGCATGCCAACCCGCAGTTACCGTCACTTTTTATAAATCATTTGAGCTAAAAATTTCCACTGTTCCTATAACAACTACATATCGAGGATTGGCGGGGTAGCCTAAGGCAGTCGAAGGATTTTTTGCAAGGGTTCGTGGAGTCGCCAGTTCCTTGTCCTGCGAAGACACGCGGCCTTCTGGCCGTAGTCTTCCGAAGGTCCTCACTGAGAACGACTGACCCTACTACAACAAGCCGTCACGTAGGCTATTCATCCTCAATTGCTCAAGCAAAATTGATTGAAATTCGGTATCAATTGGTTCTCCATGCACCGTATTGGCCAGACTTGGCCCCCAGTGACTTCTATTTGATGATGATGTGAGTTACCATCTAATGTAGCAAGGTAAATGCCTATAGCACTGGACTGTTTTAATTAAACAAAAAGTAAAATTGACAGTAAGAGCGTTGTTGGTGGCCTCTTTCTTGATTTAAAAAAAGCATTTGATACACTGAACCATAACATTCTTTTGCAAAAACTGGAATATTATGGAGTACGTGGTGTTGCAATAATATTATTGCGAGTTACTTAGTAAATAGGCAACAGTATGTTGCCATCGAGGATTCACGGAGTTCTTTTAGCACATTGAATATTGGTGTCCCTCAAGGAAGTAATATAGGACCTCTTCTATTCCTCATTTACATCAATGATATTGGAAACTTACCTTTAAAGGGAATACCTAGACATTTCGCTGATGATTCAGCAATTTTTTATCCAGGCCAAAACACTTCCTGCATTATTTCCGGCATGAATGATGGTTTACGAGTTCTAATGAGGTTTTTTAACAACAACTTATTGTCCTTAAATGTGGTAAAAACTAAATATATGTTGTTCCATTGTCCGCGGAAAAAAATTAGCTCTCATCTAAATCCATCTATTGGAGACATAATAATCGAAAAAGTGGCCGAGTTCAAGTACCTTGGCTTAGTATTGGATCCCACACTATCTTGGGGAAGTCATATAGAGCTTATCCAAAGAAAAATTTCATCTCTTTGTGGTGTAATGTTTCGTGTCAAACCGTTTGTTCCCCGTAATGCACTTCTTAAATTTTATTTTGGATGCATACATTCACACCTACAATATCTGGTTATTGCTTGAGGCCATGCCTGCAAATCTAAACTGAAGAAGTTACAAGTCTTGCAAAATAGATGTTTGAAAATCATTTATTCATTACCTCGGCTATATTCTACCTTTCAACTCTATACCTTGCTCAGGCACAACGTTTTACCAATACGAGGATTATGTGAATTACAGACCTGTTTATTTATCTATGATGTTATTAAAAATCCAAATATGCATCATAACCTAGTTCTACCTGCTATAAATCACGATCATAACACGCGATACGCAAATAATTTAACAAGATCTAGAGCATTCAGTAGCCTTGGACAAATGCGAATATCATTCTATGGCCCTTCTGTTTATAACATAATTCCACATCAATTGAAATTGATCAACAATAGAACCTTATTTAAAATAAGATTAAAACAGTTTTTCAGATCCAAAATCAATGTATTCTTGATCTAAACCCGTATCAAGTGCCAGAAATATCCTGTAAATATTATTATAAGCATAATTAATCAATTTTGTTGTTTCCTGGGATCCCTTAAAAGGAACTATGTTCCACTGGGTATCCCTTGTTGAGATAACTTTTGTTTCAATGGTCATCACTTGTTTCTCACACCATTCAAGTTTGTTTTGTTTTTGTTTACGTTTTTTTTTTATTGTTTACGTTATATGTTTTATTTTTTAAGTCTAGATGAGTCCACTACCAGGGAGCTCGTAACTAGAGCTTTTTGGTGTGGGGAAAGTGGTGGGCAAATATTAAAAAAAAAAAAAAAAAAAAAAGAAAAAAAGTTAATGTGGCAGCCCATCCACACATGAAATCTACCGCGTCCAACTCGGCAGAACGCGCCCATACCCCTTTCTGAACCGAAGGGCAGGGTGGCCCCAGTGACTTCAATTTGTTCCCAAACCATAAGAGATGGCTCACCAGTAAGCGATTTTACTTAAATGATGAGCTCATAACTGAAACCCATGACTATTTTGAAGGACTTCGGAAGGAGTACTATTCGGATGGGGTAAAAAATATTATCAAATCGCTGGACTGCCGCTGTATCGACCTAAAAGTAGAGTATTTTGAGAAATAAAATCAAATTTGGCAAAAATGTTTTCGTGCTTGATATTAAAGGGACTTTTCAGGCAACCTAGTAGTGCTTAACAAATCATCGACACAACCGTTAACATCCTATGCTCGACGAAGACTTTTTGTTTCTCTTAAATTCGCAATTTGTTCAAATAAATTCTAAAAAATATTTTAGTAGTGGAACTAATATTTGCAACAAGCAATTTGAATTTCCTAAAGAGCAATCTATATAATCAATTACGATTGAAGGATTTGGGGAAATTTGCATCTCTCGAAGCATTTCGCGTCTTCTGGAAACTTTATGCTTCTGTTGATTTCCAAACTCATCTTTTTGGCACCACCTGGGGGAGATTTGGTCCTATACCCAATGATTTCATTATCTCCAATCCGCTGAACCGATCGCAATATTTTGTGATATAGTGGGCGGACTATTATATTTTGAGATTACGTTTGCATTAAAAAAAATATGGACAAAAGTTGCCGATTTTTCATTGGCTTCCCTTCACCCGCACTGATGAAACTACCCATGCAGCATCAATCATAGTAATCCATGAGTCAGCAGACAAAATTTGACAGCTCTCTCAGTCGAATTCCAACCGTGATGGCAAAAACAGTGAAGCAACTCCGTTCAGAAGTGTGCGCATTTAATGAACGGCACCCCGCCGCGTCAAAAACGGTCATCGTGCGGCACTTTGTGGACGCCGGATACGCCCGTTCCGGCATCTACAACATCTTGGCACTATTAGACAATAATCGAAAGAAAGCCCGGTTCTGGACGGCCGACGACCCTGAGCGACAAGAAGTTCCAAACGATGCTGAAGAGGAAGACCGAGGGAAAAGTGGCTGCATCGCAGCGTGCGCTTGGCCGGGAGGTCGGCCAAACAGTGAAAAAGTACCTGTCAAACACCAGCTTACATCTCAGGAAGCGGGAGTCGCGTCCACTGGTTTCGGAGCTGCAGGCAATGACACAGCGATAGCGGCTGGATAAAATGGTCAACTCTATTTTCCCGGCGAATCGCCACGTGGTGATGGACGACGAGCCTATCTCACCCTGGATGATAACGACTGCCAGGTCACTTCGTATTTTACTTCCCCCGCGAAGAAAATGAGCTCCGAGGTGAAATTCATTTCACACACCAAGTTCCCCAAGAAGGTGCTGCTGTGGCTGACAATCAGCGAGATGGGGATGTCAAAGCCGCTCCTGGCCAACAATTTTGTCGCAAAAACTGAGGAGGAAATTATAAACAAAACGAAGAAATAACTTCAAAACATGCTTACACGCATGTTTTCATCCGCCATGGCGAATGTTTTGGTTAACTGCCGGAAGGCCGCTTGCAAGGACGTAGATTTTTTTTGCAAGTTAGCTTAAATAGATGGGGAAATTTATAAAAAGCAATTAGGGAAGGTATATTAATTATGTTACGCAGAAAGGGGGGGGGGACCTGACCATCCATACAAAAAAAAATTGAAACGTGACGAGGGGGGGGGGGTAATAAAAAGTATTTTTTTGCGTGACGTAATTAATGGACGTTCCCTTATTTGTCTAAGCTTTATTTCATCACCATCCGAAAAAATTCCGTTTTTTAACGCAACGTTTTTGGAAAAATTTCATGAATATTAATACTCATATTGCAAGGGTTTCATTTTAAATATGACGTGCCAAAATGTTGCAGATGCCGGAACGGGCGTATCCGGCGTCCATAAAGTGCCGTACGGTGTACATTTGCGACGCGGCGGGGTGCCGTTCTTTGAACGCGCACACTTCTGAACGGAATTGCTTCACTGTTTTTGCCATCACGGTTTGAGTTCGATTGATAGAGCTGTCAAATTTCATCTGCTGACTCATGGGTTACTATGATTGATGCTGCATCGGTAGTTTCACGAGGATCCCAACTTAATTAGGTTTGATATTTAACACAACCGATTTTAATTGTTTTGTTCGAGCTAGAACGTCTATCTGCAATTTTTGTCGATTTATTTAATGCAAACGTTATTTAAAAAAAATTCGATTGCCGAAGGGTATCGAAATTCCCGCATCATTTCGGAAACTATGTCATTTTTTTTTTGGAAATTTAAGCGAATAGTATAGTGGTGGTAAAAAGGCGTGTGTACAAGAGTGCGTCCACAAAAAAAAAAATTAGAAGCATAACTTCACGAACCTCGAACGATTATTACCGATGGTACACTTCGTCGACCGGTATGTTTTAAGCTGTAGAAAAAGTTCTCCGTTCCGTTCTACAGGGATATTTGACATGATCGTTAATTACAAAATTTGTATTGATTATGTTTTGACAGGAATCGCATTTTCATTTGTTTAAAAAACTGACCTCATTCAAATTGAGATCCCGCGACATTTCCACCACATCCATTACCAGGGATTGTGATATCTGTATCGTATTGAAAACACTTCTTAATATTCTATGCGCTTATTACTTATGGAAATAAATTTAGATTACAACAATGAGAGCCTAATAATCACAAGAATGCTTTTGGCTATGGTCTGATTGGTAATAATTGAAAACAATTTCTGCTTATTTTCAGGTAAGCTCGAAATCTTTGACTATGCATATACTGGTAAGTTGTTCCAAATATTATAAAATAATCGACCCTAGGAAACGTTCAAATATTACATTCTTAGTTTAGAGCAAGGGGGCCGTTTGAAGAATGTGTAACTGTACTTGTTATAAGTCAGGCAGAAAGTAGGACAGGGTTTTCTGAAAACAGTGGATGTAATATTTGATCCATATCACCAATTGTTGCTGTTCGCAAAGACTAAGAACACTTGCTCCAGCGTCGTTTGCCCCAGGGAATACTCTTCGATGCCCAGCACCTCCTTCGAGGCTTCCATAATACCGAACATGGCGGACCAGGTGAGTTCGCTCCGTGGAATATGGTAGCTGAGCGAATTTTGCAAATCCTCCCTGAAATTACACGAAACGTTATTTCCAAGCCTAATAGTGATCCAACAAGTCATACTTCAACACTGCATCCCGGAAGCGTTCCCCAACGAATGCCTTCACCGCCGCCGATCGTAACAATAACTCGTTCTTTCCCGGGCCCTGCACCATCTTGATGTGCAGCAGGAAACCGCTAGAAAATTTATTCTTCAGATGTTGCGTAGATCCCAAGCACTTGAACTCCCCACGGACCATGATGGCCAAACGGGTGCACAATGCCTCGCACTCGTCCATGCTGTGCGTGGTCAGAATGATGGTCCGTCCGGCATCACGCAATCGGTTGATCACATTCCACAGTTGCCGCTTAGCTCCCGGATCCATTCCACTCGTTGGTTCATCAAGGAAGATTACCGAAGGATTTCCGATCAACGCCAGTGCCGTACTGAGCTTCCGTTTCGTCCCACCGCTGTATTCTTGGACTGGTCTGTTCAGATATTTCGTAAGTCCCAATTCATTGGCAAGCGCGTGTACGACCACACTGATTTCCCCTCCAGTGATCCCACGGAGCATTGCGAAAATCCGTAAGGTTTCCAATCCGGTTAGCTCGTTCAGTAGTCCGTCGAATTGCGGACAATATCCAACGTGTTGGTAGACCTTCGAAAGATTCGACTTGACACTGACTCCGTTGATCCAGACGTCTCCATAGGAAATGGACACATCTCCTGTCATCATACGGAAGGCAGTGGTCTTACCGGCTCCGTTAACTCCCAGCAACCCGAAGCACTCGGAATGATGCGTTCCGAGGGATAGCCATTTAACTGCGGAAATGGGACCGAAGTTCTTGGTTAAATTACGCAGCACGAGACTGTGAGCACTGATCTCGGATTCGGTCATTTGCGAAACTCGACTCTTCTCCAGCAGGACGTCCGAATCCATGTCGGGTTGGGGAATCGTGTAGCGATAGTCTTTCGTAGGGTGAATCTTGGACCACAGGTGGAAGAGTAGCTTGTACTCCATGCTCCAAACGAGCAAGAAGCAGATGATTCCCGTTGCGATCATGAAGCAGAGTTCCTTGAGCATGCCGGTGGTAGAGAAGCTAAAGAGATCCGAATAGGAGGAGCAACATTTCGGCTGTATGTCACACAGCTGATCCATTGTGCAGTTGGGAATAAGATCGCATATGGATTTGCACGTTGCCTCGTAGTTGGCGTAGGTGTTGAATTTGTCCAAGGTGAGGAATAGGGTAATGGTTGGAATGAACATGAAACCATAGCCGATCAGATCGGCCAGTTTGTTGAATTCAATGTAAGCCAACAGGAGTCGCAGGAGAAGTAAACCGATTGCTCCTATCCCGAGAATGAGTAGGACCCTGGAGTAACCGGAAGCGGGATTACTAATCCAAAAAGAGAACAGGTAGATCATTGGAAGGGTAGCGAAGGCGAAGATGAAGAAGATGAACAGAAGAGTAGCCAGCGGTTGGGGGTTACTCCAACCGTCGACCTGGTATCCGAATAGCATTATCAGGATGACCAGGCAGCTGAGTTTGAAGGCCACGAGGTCCCAGATGAAGTTGACGAACCAATAGAGTTCCCTTTTGAGACCACTCACGACTTGGAGCAATTTCACGCGACTCGTCCGTTCCCGAATGTAGAAGGTCACATAGGACGAGGGCACATAGGCCATGATGAATACGATCGCCAATACGATGTTCAGGAATTTAAGGTAATCCGCGTTGCCTGATGGGTCCACATCGTCCTTCTGTGCCCGAGGAAGGGGATGGTTGACGAGTGTGATGCTGCAAGATGGACACACGGTATGGAGGATTGCATTGAAGATCAGATTCAGAGCAAGTGGTGCCGAGTGCAAGTCCTTGGCATTGAACCATCCAGTGTAGGAACCGTTGGAAAAACTTGCTCCCACCACCAGCCGAGAGTTGTATTCCAAAATGGACTGGTTGAACTGAAATCAGAAGCGGAGTAGAGTGCGCGTTAGTTTTAAATCGCGAACTATTCAACTTACCTTGGTCAAAATGTAGGACTCGATGTCTCCATCGATGATGTCCAGCTGTTGGCCGGCCCGAAACAAACGTTGATATTCTGATTCTACACTCGATGAGTTGGACATCCTTTCCAGAACACTGAGTGAACTTTTATAGGTATCCAATGATATCTCCAGCGGGGGAAGAGAGTCATTCATGTTCAGTTGTATAGGAAAGGCAAAGAGCATCATTATCGCAATTGGGACGAGGAACGTCTGCCAACAAAACTGTATCCACGATCGCTTGGTACAGAGGAACTTTTTCAGCACCTGTGCTTTGATTTGACCCATCAAGTTACTCCGTAGAACGTTAGAACCGATGAGAAGACTGTGCGGTTCGGTTGCTGGAAACAAGTTGTTTGTTACTTCACCAGAATTTATCCGAATAGAAGATCACTTACCTGCTCTACCTTCCAGTTGAATCCCACCCTCGGTCAGGAGATTATCATCTGCACCTGATTGAACGTGGAAGTCAGTACCCGCTCTGAAACAATAACAGTACACTTAATTCGGTCTCAATCTATTGCCCCATTTACCGGTATTACTTAAGGAAAACCTCTTCCAAAGTGGTAAACGACACTCCGTAGCTCATAATACCGCACGATTCCATGCTGCTTTCCAGCTGCTTCAGCATGGGCTCAAAGTTTTGAATGTACTGCTTTTCCAGCAGAATCTGCACCTCGAACGAGTTCTCACTGTCGATCACCACGCTCTGAATGTATGTCCGAAGCAACTCCAGAAGGCACGTTTCGGAGTACTTCCTTCCCTTCACACAAACCAATCGGTAGCCAACGCCGAAGGCATTCTTCAAGAAGAACGGCGATCCACTGGCCGTCAACTTACCACCGGCCAAGATAGCAATCCTGTCACCCAACACATCTGCCTCGTTCATGTAATGCGTTGACAACAGGATGGTTTTACTTTGCTTTTCTTCGTTTAGGAAATCCCACAGGGCATGCCGTGCCGTGGGATCTACCCCGGTACTCGGCTCATCCAACAGCACCACCTTTGGTCTACCACACAGTGCCATCCCGACAGCAAGTTTTCGCTTCATACCTCCCGAGAGCGTAGACGACTCCGCACGAGCCTTCTCCGTCAATCCCAGTCGGTTGATGTACCTGTCCACTTCCTCTCGTGCTTGATCTGCCTGAATGCCCTTCAGCCGTGCTGCAAATTCCAAATGTTCGTGAACCGTCAGCTCATCAAACAGTACATTATGCTGTGGACAAAATCCCATCGATGAACGTGCATCATCCATGCTCCGCCGGATATCGTACCCGTTGACCAAGGCCGTTCCCGAACTTGGTGAAAACATCCCCGTCAACACCGACATGGTAGTTGTTTTACCCGCCCCATTATGTCCCAGTAGCACGGTAATCTGACCTTCGTAAAGGTTCAAATTCAATCCATCCACAGCAACCTTGCCATCGCCATAGACTTTCCGTAGATTTCGGATCTGTACTCCAGCTCCACAGGACGCAGGCTCCTCCTCAAAGTATCTCGATCTTTCCGTCGGTTCAAGCAAGCAATCGTCCTCTTTCGTAGAACCTCCAACCCAGAAGTCCCTCGTGAATGGAAAATACCAGGGTTTAGCCACACCAAACTTCCCGGGCATTATCTGCTCCAAGTAGATCGTGAGGATCAAATATACCACGATGTTGACCACTAACATTCCAATTGCTATGGACAGTGTGTACGTATCGTTCAGCTCCGTCGTCGTGAATAACGTTTTCCACGTCAATCCAACCCCGGCCATTTCCAGTCGGATTATGTCTTCTATCCCGAACCCCATCGCTGGATTGGTCAAGAGCGAGTAGATTATTTTCCCCCACAACGGCGCACTCTCGGGTAGGGCTATAAACGACGCAAGCCAGAGCAACGATCCCAGCGAAACGGCCTTGGAAGCTTTGTTGAAGAAGACGCTAACCAGAAAGCAGAAACATATCACCGCCGAACAGTACAGGGTTAGAAACGTCCAAACGAGAAAGCAGTTCGAAGATGGGAAAACGGACAGTCCCAACATGACGGTAATGGCCGTTATCGGAATGAGCGTAACCAAGAATAGGTCGACGTACCAAGCGGCCCATTGGACCCAACCGGGTAGACCCATGAGCTTCATGGATTCCTTGAGCTGTCGTTCCTTTTCTATGGCAATGTACTTGACGGTGTTGAGGAAGAAGTAGAAAAAAACAAGCCGGAACCACACTGGTAATATGTTCGGCAGCATTGCGAACAGATCGTAGTCAACTGTGGCTGGATAGGGAAGTCGCTGCGAAAAATAACTTAATTATAGCAATTGGCATTACCGCTGTACAAGCCACCAGCCTACCCGGATGTTCATGGACGGAGTGAGGTTCGCTTCCGGGGCGAGTTTGCCGATCAAGGCTCGCGACACGGCTGTTTGAACGGCGAGGAATTGTTCCCTCCAGTAACTCGGAGGCCCTCCAGAGGCGTCCAGGGTGCAACATTTGATACGGAGAATTTCGTCGCCAGCTGAGCCGTATTCCAGTCTTTCAGGGCCTCCTGTAACGATGGGAAGCGCAGTTCGGCCGGGAAGCGTAATTTGAAGGTTGTTGCATTGGCTAGTTTCGATATGGTCTGGAAGAACAAAACGGTGGTTGCGGGTAAGTTCTATCGTTGCGTCGATGACTTTGGGGACTTACTTTCGAATGATCTCCGAAATCGATGCCGCATAGGTACGTTCCATTATCTAGGGCTGCTTGCATTTCAAGAGAGCTGTTGAATCCATTGTAGGACCGTATTCCAAGGGTTTTGCCCGCTGTTTCGACGATTTCTTTGAACACATCGTTGTTCGGGGCGTATGCAAGTCGTTTTAAGTGTTCGGGGATGCTGAAAAAGGTAGATTAGTTATGAAAGGTGTCTCTGGAATGGTTATTGAATTTTTGACGTCTTTGAAAAAATTTAAAAAAACCTATTGCGACCGTAATCGAAGAAACGATTCCAGATTTTCGAAACGTTTGCTCAATCGATCGGAAATATTTCCACGCATCGATTCCAATATTGCAAACTATTGAAAATAACGCAAACATCGCAGTTTTCAAATTTCGTTTTGCTGAGTAAATTTACTAAATGTCAAGAATTTTCCTATCACAGACTTCAAAAGTAAGTGAGGGAAATCACATGTGCAGCAGTTTAGTTATAAAAGAGGCACATCTTCGCAAAATGCTTCATCATCAGTTTGGCTAGCTGTTATTGCGTACGGACGCTTTTTACACCAGTGCGAACAAGTACAGTCGTGAACGTTTCTCGTGCGTCGCAGGCCGAAAAGTAATTAGGAAGAAGTGAGGCATTAATTGCGTGTGATTTTTTTTGCGGTTGGTTTATTTAGATGATTTAATATACGATACTAGTGTGAGAAGAAAATTGTAGAGAAGACTTTTAGTGACATTGTCACGATGGCGGAAAATTCAGGGTGGGAGTGATGGACAGCAGCTCAACGGTTTCTGATTGGATGAATTCCGGTGGTTTCGGTCGTGTTCAGATTCTATTGCTGCAAGGTGAAGAAGGTGAGAAGAAGCTGAATCCTTTCATCGTCGGGAAATCGATGACGGCTCTCGTTGGAGAAATCGATGGCACTACAACTGGAGGAAACGGAACCCGTTATGTGCTGAGAGTTCGTAGCGACGAACAAACAAGGAAGCTGCTAGGAACGACAAAATTGTGTGATGGATCTGTTGTGTGCGTGGTCCCTCATCCCAGACTAAACAGATGTCGTTGTGTGTTTTCCTGCCGTGAAACGCAGGAAATGACGGAAGAAGAACTGATTGCTTCCAAACTGACTATTATATCCCAGATATCCTCAATATTGGACAGTATAGAATCCCCAGTTCTTTTGATGGGCGATTTCAATGGACATTCCACTTTCTGGGGAAGTTCTTCAAACGACCCCAGAGGACATTTAGTTCAACAACTTATTGACGAATATGGTTTAGTTCTCTTAAACGACGGCAGCCATACTCGTATAGATCCCACTTCCGGCAAAACTTCAGCTCTTGATTTGTCAATATGTTCACACAGTTGGGAAGAATTCATTTCGTCCATTAATCCCCAAAGCTCATCAAAAGAACTGTGGGATAAAGTCCACAGATTAAGAACCTGTAGTGCCAGGCAACCCATCAAACTCAAAATTAACAACAACGTAACAGATAACCCTTTCCTTATTACAGAACACTTTGCCCCATCCTCTATCTACTCCGAGCAGTTTTTAGCCGAAAAGATAACCCAAGAATCCTCTCGACCTTGTTTTGATTCCAACAATAGCCCAGACTACAGCCTTGAGTTTTCATATGAGGAATTGGATTGGGCCCTGCATGGCTCATCCGCAGGACCAGATGGCGTTGGCTATCCGCTCCTTAATAGTCTTCCTCTCATTGGTAAATCCATCATGCTAAATCTTTTCAACAAAATGTGGGATCAAGGAGAAATCCCCAGTTCCTGGAAGGAGGGTCTCGGTATTTCTATCCCCAAACCGGACAAGGATAGGTATAATGCTGACAGTTTTCGCCCTATAACCCTTTTGAACTGCATCGGTAAGATTTTTGAGGAAATGGTGAACAGGCGGCTAGTGAGTCAAATGGAAGCTCGAGGTTTACTCGACAATTGACAATTCGCTTTCCGTCCTAATAAATCCACAGATAACTATCTAACTGAACTTGAGGATATCATTGACTCTCATCTGGAAAGGGGAATGCATGGTGACGCTGTCTCTCTCGATCTGTCTCTGCGATTTCTCATCCTTAAATCTCTTGAGGAATGGGGAGTCAAATGTCGCATGGGTCGCTATGTACAAAGCTTTCTGACGGATCGAAGATTGAGGGTCAGCATTGGCAATAACCGATCTGAGCTGAGATGTCAAGAAAATGGTATTCCTCAAGGAGCAGTGATAGATCCTACACTCTTTCTTATCTGCATGCAATCAATCTTCAAAACCATTCCCTCTAACGTCTTTATACTCAATTATGCAGTTATAGTATCACCATTCGTGTTTTCCATCCCTATAAACATCTTGCTAGAAAAACTATGCAATCCGCTGTCAATGTAGTCTCCGAATGGGCTGATAAACATGGTTTTATTTTATCCCCTGAAAAATCACAACTCCTCCACATCAGCCGTAATTTAAGAAAAGTAAGTAAACTACCCGACATGATTCTCAACAATTCTATCATCAAACCAGCACAATCCCTCAAAATTCTCGGTATCCGCCTTGACCGGACTCTTAGCTTTAGACACCATGTAAACCTGGCACGCAAAACAATTGATAGCCGCTTACGGCTGATTAAAGTGATTAGTTCAAAAATACCGTGCGCTCATAGAACAACCATTATCCGCATAATTAAAAGCTGGCTCCTGTCGAAAATGGTCTACGGAGTTGGACTTTTCAGCAGAGCTGGTGATCTGATCAATAGCAAACTGAGCCCCAAACACAATACAGCTTTTCGATATGCCTCCGGTGCATTTGTAACCAGTCCAATCCCATCTTTGATGGCCGAATGTAGCCAAATTCCGTTTGACCATCATCTCACAATTTGCGTAGTGTCTAAGGCTATTCGTTGGCTTAACCTGGGTGGTCGAAATGATGTTTCTCTGGTTAACAGAGCAATCAGACTGTTCCAATCCCTTACCAATAAAGACATACCTTCAATAGCTAAACTCCACAAATCCGCAATTAGACCCTGGAACAAACATCCTCCAAAAATAGACCTTTCCCTCCTTCAGTAAGTGAAAGCCCATTTCTACAAACTCATCTCAGAAAAATATGCTAATCATCAACACATACACACCGATGGCTCATTATCAAACAACAAAGTAGGTTTTGGTATAACAAGTGGCCTACTCTGCCTCAACATCAGTTCAGCTCTCCCTTCCACCTGTTCAATATTTAGCGCTGAAGCATACGCCATTATGAAGACATCCGAATCTGTCCCACCCCAATCATCCAACCCTACTGTTATCTTCACAGACTCTGCTAGCTGCCTCAGCAAGATGAACTCCTCCTCTGTCAAACATCCCTGGCTTCAAGATGCTGAACAATCGGCATTGGCCAACAAGGTCAGCTTCTGCTGGATACCAGGTCACGCTGGTATCACTGGCAATGAGGAGGCTGATCGATTGGCAAATGCGGATCGGGACTTGAATTCAGAGGATGTTTCTGTTTCAGCCCAAGACATCAACAGATGGACTAAGGAGAAAGTTTATGAAAGCTGGAACCAGAAATGGTTTGGCAGCAATAGCTCTACACTCAGATTAGCAAAACCCCTCCCCGTACCCTGGCCCGACACTAATATCCCTAAAAACAGACATGCTCTTACCCGACTTCGAATTGGTCACACTCGCCTCACCCATAGTTTTCTAATCAATAAAATAGATCCCCCCGACTGCACCGGCTGTGATTCACTTTATTAACGTCTCTTTAAACTGTACGTCTGCTGTAGACGTTTTAGTTCATACGAGATGGCAGCACCGGCTGTGGTGTTCCTTTAACTGTACGCCATATTCTGATTGATTGCCAATTGTATGATTCTGAGCGCTTGGCCTGGGGTTGTAGCGCAAACTTTGAGGAAGCTCTATCACCACCGTTTGAACAAATGCTGCTAAAGTTTCTAAAGGACACCGAATTGCTTGATAAAATCTGATCTACCCGGGATAAGGGACGAATGACCAATTGGTTAAAGTCCCTCCCAAAACAACACAACAACAAAATGCTTCATAATGTCCGTAGACGTCAGTTTCGGAGGACGGGGGATCTGAATAGGACATGTTAACTGACCGATCTGAATAGCGAGATCGCTTGCAGAATGGTAAAAATTCGGAACGAAATTTTCAAGAACACCATCAACAAATTGGACAACCGGTCCCGACCATTCCAGAAGGTAGTCAAAGCCCTGAAGGCGCATCGCAAACCTGTTGCGCCTCTCAAGGTTGTCGATTCGCTTCTCATAACCCCTCTCGAGAAAGCAAATGCGATCGGTCATCATATCTCCTCACCGCACTTGCATGGCTCGAAAATCCAAAGTTCGCTCGAAGATTGGATTGCGCAAGGCGTCCGCAATTAAGATGCCTCCCTTTGTGTCGTGTCTCCAGAGGACAGGATTACGGCTGAACAGATTTGCCCAACTCTGAAATATACCAAAAACATGAAGGCTCCCGGATTCGATGGCGTTTTCAACTGGAACTTACCCTCTAACAAGCTTAACAATGAAGCCTTCGCATGATTGAGTGGTATATTCAACAAACGCTTAGAACTACACTACTTTCCGAGCATCTGGAAAGTATCCAATAGCATATCAATCCGCAAACCCGGGGAAGATCCAACATCGCCTTCAAGCTATAGACCATGATGCCTTCTCTCAACGCTGAGCAAATTGTTTGACAAACTTGTTCTCAATCTTTTGCTTAAGTTTGCCGAGGAACGAACATTCTCCTTCCGGAATAGTTTGGATTCAGGGAGGAGCATTAAACCACTCACCAACTAGTACAGGTGATGAACAACATTCGAAGTAACTAAGCTGTATCCAAGTCCACAGCCATGGAATTGTAAGACGTTGAAAAGGCTTTTTTCAACATCTGGCACGACGGGCTTGTATTCAAGCTTTGTAACTACGACTTTCCTTTACATCTTGTGAAAATCACCTGTAACAACCTTCGGCAAAAGTAGTTTGGGGTATCGTTGAATGCTTGGCTTTCAAAGACGTTTTCAATCCCAGCAGGAGTACCGCATGGAAGGGGCCCCTTGCTATATAACGTTTCCACTAAATAAATGGACTCTTTCCGGATGGTGATAAAAAAAACTAAGACAGAAAACTGCTTTTGACAAATTTCCCATGGAAGGTAAGAACTTAAGCTTACTTGCAACAAAATTCTACGCCCTTGCGAGCAGCCTTCCGGCAGTTAACCGGAACATTCGCCATTTTGGACGAAAACATGAGGTCTTTCTTCGTTTTATTTATAAATTCCTCCTCAGTTTTCGCGACAAAATTGTTGGAGTAGATCTTACGCTTCAGGTTGGCCCAGAGATTTTCGATGGAACGCAGCTGGTGGACGTTGGGCGGGTTCGGTGAATTGGGTCACATCGATACTCAGCCGCTCCATCTCCTCCATCGATCGCTTCGCGGAGTGAGCCGACGCCAGACCCAGCCAGTACACCGCGTCTTCACCCTTATGGTATTTCTTGATGAACGACGCAACTTCCGGCAGGCATTTTGTACTATAAATTTCCCCGTTCACTGCTATGGTATGCTCTGAGAGGAAAACAGATCAGTATACGAGGGATTCATGTTCTCGGGGGAAATCGATCATTGGACTTAAACCCTTCTGACCCAGTAATCACATGATAATGAATCATGTGGTGTTTGTTTTGGTTACGAAAAGTTCGAGGATAGGTGAACAATATCGAAATAGAATTAACAATCAATCATTGTTATGACGCGTGTACATTAATTTGTTGAATTTTGAACTTAATTGTGCTGTTTATATCAGCTGATCAACTTCTCCTTTCCTCCTTTGGCAGCTTCCCATCTGCTCGTTTGAAATACAACAATACTTTCAACAAGTTTCGCGTCTTGTGATTCTTCCACCACGTTGTCCTTGCAGATGGTTACCGTCATCAGCTCACGAAAATCATTTTCAATGACCTGTTCCTCACCGCTTTCAAAGAATTTTGGATATTGTTCAATTATCGAGTTGAACTCCTTCAAAGAGAGGGTGCAGCTTCTTGGAGTCAGTGCTCGGTGCAGTAGTCAGAACTGGATCGTTTAGATCAAAGCACTTAATGATGTGTTTAATCAAATCGGTATAGAAAGCCCAGCAGATCGAGTAAAAAGCTTCCATCCTGGTATCATTGAGAGTTCCGGATCTAAGCGTTTCTCCTGCAGCTACACTGATTTATATTTTCGACTTCTTACGAAGATGTTTTCGAAATCTGAAACCCCTAAATCCGTCAGGTGTTTTATGAATCCTCACAAAAATTGGCAAGAAGTACCATCAATGAGACTTCAGCTGATTTCAAGATTGCATGTTCAGAAATTCCGTAGCTTTTGACTGGAAAATACGATTCGCTTTGTTGATAAGAGGCAATACCTAGCTTCAGAAGTGAAGAAGTGTCTGCGTCATCGGCGCATTATGATGACAACGACCAAACCGGTGTCTCAGTTGAAAAACGACACGAGCTCCAAAAACCGTTCCATATTCCGTTTTAAAACTGCCTCCAACGATAGCCATCTGGTGGCAGACGGATGCAGAAATGTGTCATCTGGAATTTTTTGGGTCGTTTGGAGCTTCAGGACAAGTAACTGCAGATATTTCGCATTATTTGTTCCAAGTACATTTTATAATAATCAAATGACGACAGTCGCGATTCAGCAGCATCTTTCTTGACGGATCGGTCAGATCCCATCATTACCTTAGGGCCATCTTATCCAAAGCCCACAACCATTTTTTTTTTAAATCGATCCGGAACTATTTAAGAATTGCGCACTGCAAGATTATATTGAAGCTAACAAAAAATCAGGTTCGAAATAACTATGCTTCGAAAAGCAAAAATAACAATCAAGAACATAATTCTAACTTCTCAAAACTCATCTATAGGGTATATGTCCCTTGACTCAGCCTAGTATGCAACAATCGATTACATTTTTTATCATAACTCATAAAGTTTTTCAGCTGGAAGCAAAATTTTACTAGCTATACACTTGCTAAGATATGTTCAATAACCCATCTGGTAGTATTTATCACGAAAAGTTACACAACGCATTTTATAAAGTCAGAAACCTTCAAGGGATATGGATGTTATGTCGGTCTGTAGGCATCAAATTGGGTCTATTCATGGATGCAAATTCGTCTCATTCGATAGATTTGTTATTGAATGTTGGTTATGTACGCTTTTTGCAAATGTTCTGATTCAAGGCGTTCCCAGCTGTTTTTGCTCTACCCAGAAAACACTTTTACTAACAATCAAACTTTACTTAAACTGCTAAGAAACACTTAAATGGGTTTAACATATGATTTAGCGGTCATTTGGCAATCAAAACATTGTAATTCGCTCCACACAGATTTTGTTCCTTTAGTTTGTGTTAAGATGAGCCATATGAAATACATTCAACTAAAACTCAGACATTTGTATTGTAAATGTTACCAATAACAACATTTTTACTACGCTTTCCATAAGACAGGCCATTATTGGGAACCTAGAAAAAAACATGTCCCTAACATTGGGTCTATGGTTTTCATGATAAATCATTGTTATTTTACCTATGTGACCTGTTAGTTTATAACGTGTGACTATTTTCTGTACATCTTGGCTGCATTATTCGGTTTATAGGCTCAATTTCGGAAAATTTAGATCAATCGAAGAGCGTGTAGATAATCTGTTCTGCTTAACCAGTAAAGTTATGGTGTCCGAAAAGTTAAGGAAATCGAAAATTACGCGAAAGTGAGCAATTATTAATTCATGAATTATGTCTCAATTGCTTTGAAATAGATCGGTCATTCTCATAGCAACATGATTTTGTTGGTTATCGCCGAAATAATGACATATTTGGTACATAGGCCGAATCAAGGAGCTAGGCTAACATTACATCCCGTTACCCTATAAATGCATCAAAATACTTCAAAATAAGAAGAACAGTATTTTTGTAGAAATAAGAGAAAGAAATTTTGCGAAATTTGTAGAGCAATCTCTTGCGACTTTGAAACAAACACTTTTCCAACGGAATACCTGAACAAAACATTGAAGTAATATCTGGGGAACTATATGCAAGCATCCTTGCATACATCCTAGACAAAATTTGATTTTTTTTTACAAAAAACCCATTGCGGAATTTGTACAGGTAAGAATTAAATATATGAGATCAAGGAATTCATGCACATAATTCTTCTTCGATTCCTCTAACATATAAGGGTTCTATTCAAGATAAACCGCAAAATTTTTTTGGAGGTCTTTAAGGTGATTTCAAGGAATTCCTCTAAAACCACAAATCTTTACAAGATCAGGGATTCCTCCAAATATTGCATCAAAAGAAAGTTTAAAACATAAACCTGATGCTATGCCAGAAGTAACTCCTGGAAGAATTCCTGGAGGAATACCTACAAACGTCTGAAGAATACCTATAGAAACGCCAAAAGGAATATTTAAAGGAATGTCTGAGAATCTTTGAGAAATTCTATAAAATTTTCTTCAAAAATTATCTAATAAAATGTATAGAGAAATCATTAGGGGGCACACACCCAAACTGGCTTAAGACTGTCATCTGTCACTGTAGTGTCATTGTCAATTGTTTTGCTTTGTGGGCCTAAAACACACTGAACGAAATATTTATAAAAAGTTGGATCCTAAACTGTACCCATATTTTGAATTTGGGATTTTTGAGTGGATCTTAGTTTTTTCTCAAAACTCGGTAATCTTCACATACAGATATCTGTACGAAAAAATTGAAAAAAATCTGTGTCAATCTAGATAAATCTGTGCATGTGGCAACCCTGGTAGTCACTTTTTCCTCGGTTTTCCTCTTCAGCATCCTTTGGAGCTTTTTGTCGCTCAAGGTCGACGGCTGTCCGGAACCGGGTTTTCTTGCGGTGCTCTGATTGTTGTCTAATAGTGCCAAGATGTTGTAGATGCCGGAACGGGCGTATCCGCCGTCCACAAAGTGCAACACGATGTCCGATGAACGCGCACACTTCTGAACGGAGTTGCTTCACTGTTTTTGCCTTCACGGTTATAGTTCGACTGATAGAGCTGTCAAATTTTGTCTGCTGACTCATGGGTTACTATGATTGATGCTGCATGGCCAGTTTCATTAGTGCGGGTGAAGGTAAACCCATGAAAAATCGGCAACTTTCATCCATTTTTTTCAAATGCGTTTTATCGGATAAAACGTTGTAGAATTGACTCAATACGTTCGACGCCATTTTGGAAATGAGCGTTCCAAACCACGGAAGCATATTCTAAGGTGGACCTCACCAACGAACAGTAGAGCGACTTAGGCAGTACACCTCTCGAAATTCTTTAGCCACACGAAAAAATGAAGCCTACCTTGGGGACTGACAAACAAGGCGGGGAACGAAGAGGACATCTTAACGTCAATTTTACCTTTGATAATTGAGAAATCCACGTAAAGCTAAATTGAGGTTAAACATCGTAGTATCTAAAACTGAAATAGTTAATAACTTGCTTCTCCTGGACTACTGCTGAAGCTGCTCACAGAATTAACAGCGTATGCGATATCAGGCCGGGTGCACAGTGCCAAGCACTTTAGACTACCTATTAACTCACGAAACGGCACCGATGCCATCCGCTGCTTCTTGCATTCATCCTTCTGGCTCATTGCCTTCGACAAACGTTGATTTCCATCGACGGGCATCGCAACCGGATTGCATTCGATCATGTTGAAACGCTGAAGTAGCTCATCGATGTATCACTGTTGGTCCAACATAACTGCATCTTCAGCACGGGTGATCCACATCCCCAGAACTTGTTCCGCTTTTCCAAGATCTTTCATGTGGAACTTCGACATTAACTGCTCTTTTACGTATTCCACCCATCTCGGCTGATTGAAGAACACCAGGAAATCATCGACGTAAACAGCAATAATGATGACTCTTTCACCGTTGACTTTATAGTACACGCATGGATCAAAGCTAGGCCTGCGCTTCAGGCCGATCTGCTTTAATTTTGCATCAAGCTTCCCGTTCCACACCCGACTGGCTTACTCCAGGCCGTACAGCGCCTTTCGCAAACGGCACACCTTTTTTGGATCCTCCTTGTCCATAAATCCTTCGGGCTGTTCTATGAAGATTTCCTCTTCCGTCAAATCGCCCTGGAGGAACGCTGTAACTGCATCCATCTGGTAAATACGGAGCTCCATTTGTGCAGCTAAGCCCAGCAGATAGCGAATGCTGGCGTACCTGACTACCGGAGAGCACGTCTCGTTGTAGTCGACACCTTTCACCTGGGAGAAGCCTTTGATTACGAGTCGAGCTTTATAGCACTGTACCGATCCGTCGGCATTGGTCTTCAGCTTGTAGACCCATGCAATGCATTTCGGCGTCTTTCGTCCTAGTGGAAGCTTGGTCAGCTCCCAGGTATCGTTGCTCTTCAGCGACTCGAACTCTTCTACCATCGTTTTCTGCCACAACTGCTGGTCGCCACAGCCCAAATGACTGGGGCTCGTCGATTTCCTGTGGACACGCAACACCTTGAGGAAGAATACTGCACGTCATATCATAATCGGTATCTTTGCCTGGAGGTATGCGCTCTCTCGCGCTGCGCCTGACCACATTTTGTGAGTGCTCTTGTTGCGGAGAGAGCGCTGGAGAAGACACCGTAACAACAGTGTCGTTTGCGCTGCCATAATCCGTTTCACCAATGCTACTGTCGAGGTCCGATTCATTGTCGGTTTCGTCATCATTGCCGGACGGCGTAGCGGACGGATTGTCCACCACGACTGGATCACTGTTTTCCAACTGCATCCATTGGTTGTCCCACATCTCGATGGTTCGCCCGAACCGTTGTATCTGCGATTTCGCTTAGAAAGACGGCATCTCGACTGACGACGACCTTCTTTGTCTGCGGAGCGTAGACACGGAAACCCTTCGATTGAACTGCATACCCGACGAAGATTCCTGGCTCGGATTTCGCATCCCACTTTTGTCTTTTGACTTTCGGGATATGGCACATCACCTTGGTACCAAACACTCGCAATTCAGAAAGGTCTGGTTTCTTGCCACTGAATGCTTTGTCTGGAGTCACATCTAACCTCTTCGTCGGTGATCGGTTGACCAGGAGATCGCTTCCGCCCAAGAAAACAGCTTCCGCCCAAAATCGTTTCTTCAACTCAGCATCGAACAGCAAGCACCGTGCCTTTTCAACCACTGTCCGATTCATCCGCTCAGTGAGGCCGTTCTGCTCCGGGTTGTAAAGAACCGTCGTTTCGTGATGAATTCCCGAACTGTGCAAGAATCGTTCTATTTCTTGGTTCATGTACTTAGAACCATTGTCCGTTCGAAGTCGCTTGATACGCTTACCGGTTTGATTCTCAGCATGAGCCTTGAAATTCTTGAAACAATCCAAGACCTGCTTCTTTGACTTGAGGAAGTAGACAAACATCTTCCTACTAGTATCATCGATGAATGTCAAAAAATATCTGCTCTCGCCTATCGAGACGTTCTCCATCGGCCCGCATAAATCCGAATGCACCAGTTCTAGTACCTCGCCAACTCTAGTGCCTTTCTTCTTGAACGATTGACGATGTTGCTTCCCTGTAGGCATACAGTACACGTGAGAATAGTCGCATCCCGGAATCGGATACCAGTAGCCATATCACGTAGCTGCTTCAGGCTCTGATGATGCAAAGGCCCACCCGCCGGTGACACAGAATCATATCGTCCGCTTCCTTTGCCGCACACGAAACTTCCTTGTTGACCAAGCACAACTTGTAGAGACTTCCTGCCTCTCTGCCAACAACGACTAGTTCGTTGGATTACGATCGCACTTCACAAGCGTCCTTCATGAAAACTGCATATTTTGCTCACGGACAGCAAATTGAGCGCTAGGTCTGGAATGCACAGGACCCATCGTCAAATCGCACAAATTACCTTCCACATCAGCTGTGAGCTTCACTGTTCCGGTTGCGATCACTGGATATTCTGCATTGTTGGCCACGTTGATATGCTGTGCCACTTGCTTGGCACCTTTCAAAATTGTCTTACTGTGGCACATATGGGACGTCGCCCCCGAATCAAAAATCCATTCCTCTCTCACGTTTGTTGGTACATCACGGACACTGAATGCAGCTTGCTTGCCGATTACTTCTCCTTTTTGTCGTCATTGGCCTCTCGCTTCTGACACTCTGACGCAAAATGCCTCAAACGCTTGCATTTAAAGCACTTCACTGAAGCTTTCTCTTTCTGCTTCGACTTGTTCGGGTGACTGTAGAAAGCTCCGTCACTGGAACTGGACTTTGCTACACTGCTCATTTTCACATTTTGAAGGATTTTGGCTTTGACTGCATCCGCCGTAATGCGGGTCCCGGACGCCTCGAGGCCCATAATCATTGGCTCGTACATCTCCGGTAGACCCATCAGAAGAAGACTCGCCAACCACGTGTCGTCAACCTTGAAGCCAACTTCAGACAGTTTTTGACTGGTCGACATCATTTGACTGACATATTCCTCGACGGAGTTACACTCCGATAGCCGTATGCTGGTTAGCTTCCGCAGTAAGCCGCCGGGTCATTCCATCGTCTTGGAGGGCTTATTAAAGACTAATATCGAATTCGTTTTTGAACCTAGGTTAGAACCAGTTCCAACCTGCGATTCCCGAACTTATTGTCAGTACAAACCTCAATCCGATACGAGTTACAAATAAAACCATACACACTGACGTTTGACAAACAACAAGCCGATCCAATTTCGATACCCGATCCAGTTTGGAACTGGATCAAAAACGAATTCGCTATAATGATTGACATAGAGCTCATGGCTTACTATACCAACAATTACTCATTAGAGTGGTAAAGTGAGGAGGTTGCAACATATCGCAACATCCTTTTAGCTCTATTTGGTATTCAAGCAGCCAACGTTGGGTATAATTATGTTTAGCTACCATTGGGTTTTCTTACTTTTGGGTAGAATTTTACCAGAAAAAAAGCATTTAGTGTCTTATTGTTCTACGAAATTATGAGTTATGCTGTTTAATGTAAAGATTGATAAAGTATCATTCCATTAAAGCTATAGCTTTGAAGATTTGAGCATATTTATTGAGTGGGTCACTCTACCCTACCAGTGCATTTTGTACTGTTCTCCCCTAACGTCCTATGAAGCTTATTTAGGCTATTGTTGAATATTGTTTCCAGAGCAATAACTCAATAACGACCCCTGCATATTAGGCTGAGTCAAGGGGCATATAAACTAGATTGTTATTGTTTGGTTTGCAAATCCTAATTGAAGAATAATCTTATCGCTGATTTCACCGCTTTTCTTCGAAACACTGTTCTGGACTTTACACGTAACCCGTATTACATTGAACGCAAACGTCAGTCATATTCAAGTTAGACAAATCCGAGGTAACAATCTCGAAAAGGGCCTACCATCGTTGATCGACTATATTCATTGACTTTTTTCGCGACTGCGAAATTATTTTCCATAGCATTTATTGTTCGATGTGCAAGCTAGCAACGTCTTCACTCGATCTTAATTAGAAGCAGACCCACAAACGATGTGTTCAGCCATGATAAATCAAAGCAAAAGCTGATGAAGCAAAACTATCATCGAAGATAGGCCCATTTCAAATGGTATGTAGGAAATCTAAATGTTGCTAGTGTTGTTTAATCTCTAGATGTTTGCATGAACGACACCCGCATGGGTAAGACAAGAAACAACCTTCGCTAATTTCCATAAACTATGTCAACCCCACGAAGTGAGTAATACAGCTATTTATTGCTAAGCAATCACCGTACAGCCGGTGATTTACATGGCGTCACCGTTGAGAAAAAAAAAACGCCTATCAAGAGTGGAAACGGAAACCATCGATATCAACATTCATGTATCCGCTCTCGCTCTTCAGTATAAGCTCGCACACATGTTATCAAACAAACCTCCAGCTATCCATCCCCGCCCGGAGGAGCACTTTCACTCACCTGGCACCACCATCTACACTGAGCGATTGGTATCGCTGCGGCCCATTTGTGACCTGATTCGACGGCAGCAGCAGCACAAACGAAAACACCAAAATCGGCAGTCCAATCTCGAAACACGTCCGCCAACGGTGCCGTTTGTGGATCAGGAAGTTCTTCCACAGCAGCAGCACAAACTTATCCCAGTTGGTCGTCATTTTTCGCGGAGGTTTTGGGGGATTTCCAATGGCAAACTATTTCGCGAAATGATTAGCAAACTGACAGAATCGAACTCGGTTTGTTGTTATTATGACGATGACTGGACGCGTGAGAGTAAACTGATCGACTGTGCGGTTTTCGCTCCCGGTATGCACACAAAGCCCAACAAGCTGCAAGGCTCTCTCGCTCAGTTGTCGATGGTTGCAAAAAATATTAGGATAGGAAAATTCGGTCGGTTTGGTGATGCAAACAAGTTCATTATTTACATCAAAAGGGGAATGCATCTTCGAAGTTTTCTTAATTCAAAATTCTTTTGAACAGGCAGGAAAAATGGACTATTTATCCGAACTAATTTCGCTCAATAATTCTCATACAACTGGACTTATATGACTGGGTTGGTGTGTAGCGAAGCGACTGTCGACTGTCGAGCATTGCAGCCGTTGGTGAGAAAATCTATTCACGGTTGACGAGACGGGCCCTGCTCAGAAAGCGAGAGAAAAGCGGCTGTAAGAAAAAGAAACGCGCAAAAGCGCGAGTGGTTGATGAGTCACCGTTTTTAGCATGAAGAGAGCCACAATAAGAATATGACTATGTGTTTTGTAAGCAATCGGCTTAGACTGAATCGAGATTCAATTCGTTTGTAATCAATATGAGAGCAAAACTGCCCCCCTATTGAAATGGGCGACAATTTCTTTGAGCTCATCCTGCACTTAGGGCCTCTCGAGCACTGCAGTGAATCACATGTCTGTAACAAGCTCGTAGTGATTTTCTTTGCTGTTGTAAAATATGCGATTAGCGGCAGTGCAGCAGGGATGCCAGATAGTTTTTCAAAATGTCTGTGAGGAATATTGAAAAGTGTCCGCATTTGTCTGTATTGAGGAATTTGTCAAAAAATTGCGTTAATAATTTGTGTGTGGGGAGTGTTTTATTTAGCAAGACGAAGAATGGTTATTTCGTAATAATAAGGTATACTCATACACTCTAATACAAAAGTTTTGAGAGCCTTGTTAATTTTTTTTTCTGTTTAACAACTGTCATAAACTATCTGGAGAATCATAGTTTTTTTAAGGAGTCTTGACCTTTCTAAATTCACACATATTATTGAGGTCCTTCTTATTCTTTAGCAATTAACGTATGCATAAACAAATGAACTGATGGAGGAGCAAAAATTAATCTTTCTAGCATCTATGCTTCCAACGATAAAATCACAATATTTAACAGGATTTTTGACGTTTAATCACCTTTCCCTTTCTGGCACATGCAGAGGAATTATGTTTTGTTTCCCTCCAAATGACTTTCCTTTTTACTTGCACTCCTTTGATCTTAATTGCGCGGTAGCGTGTGTGCGTAAAACGTCAGAAAGCCCTATATCGAAGCATTTGGTGCGGGGGGTGCTTTCTTCCTTCTTTTGATTTGAACTAGTAGAGCGATTTCAGACACTCTTTCTGAAATTGCTCTATTTCTTGGAATCCTCTCTGCGGCACATGCTACGCAGTTGGCTTGGCCGGGATGTTTTCAAGAAGTCGTCATTTTGCAGGATGCTTGCAAGAATTAGCTGCGTTAGTGTGAGGTTAGATTATATTAGATTAGATTTACAACAGTCACAAACTATCTGGGTAATCTTAGGTCCTATATTGTTTAAAGAGTATTGGCCTTTCCAGATTTACAGTCAAAATATTTTCGGTTAAATTTCAAACAGCTGAATAGTTCGGTAAACATAAAAATAATTCTAGAATATAAAGAAAACATAAATCCTTTCAAAATGTGCACTAAATGCTTCATTCAAACATTGTCTATTGATAAAAATATATAACATTTTAATATTGTTCCTTATATTTCATGTGCAAAAGTTTAGTACAAATTTACCGACCTCAGTAAAAAAAACTAAGTGTATACACAAATTCTTCAGGTCGTTCTTATTTTTTAGCAACGTATGCGTTAACAAATGGTTTGATTTTGGACAACACGAAGAAGCTACGGCTGAGGCAGAACTTCCGAAATCCATCTTTATATCGGCCATGGCTAAGGTTGCAGTCCATTCTAGGATAAAAATAACCATACAATTATAATAGAATAATATAAAATAACATTGAAATCTATTTCCGACCACGAACTGTATTGCCCGGGAATCAGATATATGAAAAATGAATATTGTCATTACAATAGAACTACAATTTACCCTAAATGCTAGGATTTTCAACAATTGTGAAACAATACAATTAATAGTAATGATTTTTTTTTGGTTAAGATACATAACAACCCCCCTTTTCTATTGTGGATGGCTCAACTAACATTAGATTCTTTTGTAGTAACAATAAATCCTATTGTCATCCTATCGTTGTGAACAATACTATTAATCGTGAATACTATAGCTGCTATTGTATGGTTACAATATATTCAATTGTAAATCTATGAGAATTTTTTATTCGGGTTGCTGTACGGCAACGTTTTTGTACAAAGCTCAACTATAGACACTTTATATAGACCGGACAATGCAAAATCATACAATCTGCCAACCCTGAAAAATATCATAAATTTGAGCAATGGATCTGGCACCACTTGTATTGTAACATGAAGCACAGAGAACAGATATCCAGTCTCGAACATTTTTTTTCACTTTACTGCGTAAATTTTTTGGCAGACTATCAAATCTTCAGGCGCGCAAGTGGCGCCATCAACAGACGATTCACCAAAACTGATGGAAAAGAGCAGTGTTTGGAGACAGGAAAGTCGGTCCGTCTGGCAACACCGAAACGTGTTCCACATGAAAGTACTAGTTTTCTCGTTTTATCGAACTAAGCAATTCCCCATCTCTTATCAGTAAGGTACAATAGGTAGTACTGACCGATCGCCACTGGTCGGCTTCGAGACGAGATTTATATTCACCACTGACCTCATCGTATCGCACAGCAACTACGAGAGGCAGTTTGAGTCAAATTCAAACCGTGCACGATATAGCATCGCCCAGCCTCCGTGAATATATCGAATCGTTATGAAAATAAAAATGTAGTTTTTCTATCCAGTGGACTTTATAATAAAAAGAATCGGTCGTTTTAAACTTAAGTCAAATCGCGAGTTTGTGTACACGATCCGAATAAATTCTCCAACGGCCCGGGCAAGTAATAGAAACAAGCAGTAATTTTAAAATAGCAGTTATAGAAATTTACACACGGAGGGCAGTGCAGCTTGGATGTCTGTTCCCTGTGATTGAAGTAAACAGCGCAATAGATCATTGCACCGAATCTATTAACCTCACTTTTTTGACAGATCAGGGAGCTTGTTTACAAGGTGTTAGAATTTGGACCGCCCAAACGAAATTTTTCATTGGCCTTTTTCGGATTCTGTACGATTAGATTCAGGAAATGATGTAAAAATAAGCTCTGGTGTCTATTTTCCGGCAAGTTAAATTCAATCGCAACAAATTCTGAGCACAAAATCTCAAACCGATCTTACTGAAAATATTCTAAGTCCACGTAAACAAGCTCCCTGAACTGTCAAAACTGCATTGATGACGCCTTCGTGCAATGATCTATACGCTTAAAAAAAAGATTCGGTTTCGATGTTGGTAGTTTGTATTGATTCCGTTTGAAGATATTCATTAAAAAGCATAGTGAAAAGTGCCATTGAAAAAAATTGTTTGGAGCGAAATTGTGACAATAACTAGCGATGTGAAGTGAATTCTTTGGGTTTCTTCCGGTTTCCAAAGAAACATAATATAAATCAGAAATGGCTTGCATTCTGCGGCCTTTCGGCAGATTTTCAAATTCTAGGAAGCCATAGGCTGTGTAGTGTGAATACAAATCACTATAATTTGTTTTCTCCATTACTAATTATAACAAATATATCCAGTTACATTTTAAATACTTACATTTACTGAATATGGCAGTAGAAATTCACTTATTCGTTTATAATTGGCTTTTGTCAAAACAATACTTGCTCCTTTAAAGTGCATCAAAAGTTAACTGTCCGTTTGGCTGTATTTTTTGACAGGTCGTTTGGCTGCATAAGACAATTGTTGGTCGGTCTATATACAGTGTCTTTAAGCTCAACAAAGCGTAGGATTTAACGAAACTATGTTCAATCGAATTATCTTTTGTAATTTTTTTTTATTTTTGCATCGCCATTAGAAATCAGCCATTTTTTTAAGGTACACGTGATGTGAAATTTTTAAAATTTATAAAAAAAAATGTAATATACGTAAGGCTTGCAAACATTTTTGTTGTTATTCTTAGAACGGTATCGAAGACTTCTTAAAAGCTTCTGAAAACCATTCGTTGCTTAACGCTTCGTATTTAATTTTCCTTTTGACAACTTTTACAATTATCTAAAGGTTTCCCAGGTTTGACTTTTATTTAATTAGGGTTTTTTTGCATTCTCTGCTTTTGTTTAGTAATTTCAATTTAGTGAAATATAAAATAATTTTATTCAGGTTATTCCGGAGTTCAATAAATTCCGGAAAATGCAGGTCAAATTTGTGAACTTCTGATTAATTCCACACATCTTTTGAAATTTTAACAGAAGTTTTATTTTAAAATTCTCAATTTTTCAAGTAGGTAGAAATAATTAAGAATTCTTTGAAAATAATGTTGGATCCATTATATTCCAAACAAAATCTTAATATCTTGATTATGTTATAAGTTTCATGAATTTCTATAGAATTGTCCAATAGGATAAATAGATTTGAAGTTTTCTTTTGCATAAAATAAACTTGCTGCGGAGTTCTCTCTTTCTCGTTTTCTCTTTATTTTTCTCCCTTCTCTCTCTCTCTCTCTCTCTTTCTCTCTCTCTCTCTCTCTCTCTCTCTCTCTCTCTCTTTTTCTCTCTTAAGAAGTTTAAAAAGAATTCTGCAAGTTTATTTATTGTTCTGCAAATTCACATTGATTTTTTTCTGTGTTAATTTATAAAAGCATTTCTTGAAATTTTCCCTGAACGTTTGATAAACTTTTAACTTTCCCCGAAGTCTCAAAATAAATTTCAATTTGGATGTACGCAATAATTAATAATATTTTTAACAGCTTACATGAAGTTTACAGTATTTATGAACACTGTAATTTTTATTTTCAATTGATTATTTATTGTTCATTTCAAGCATAACTTTTCAAATAGACGTATCTAACATTTGATAGGAATTGAGAAAAATGAGGTTGAAGTTCCAGATGCTTTCATTAAATCCTATTTAACTTTACTTCAAGTTTTATTCGATCTGTTCATTCTATCATGGTTGAATAATATTATAAGAAGTAAAAATCCTGGTTTTCATTCACTTTCGCTCTATTTTTGAGAAAATTAACACATACACCGGTTTGCCTCCATACCATACACATACACCTTGTTAGATACGTCAGTGTGACATCTTGCTTGTAACATACACCGGTTGGATACGTCAGTATTTCAGAACGTTTAGCACTTGCGTCATGTCAGATACACCGGGTATAATTTTCAAGCGCAGATACGTCGACTTGCTGTGTGGTGTATCTGAACTATTTGCATAACATTTAAAAAGATCAGATAGGTCGCATATGAAAATTGGCGCACATAACTGAATAATTTTGATATTGTTATTTGGCAATTGCAACTACATTAAGGGTGTTATTAATGACAGGATAGAATGAAAAACTCGATTTGTTTACATTTGCGACATACGTCCTTTTGAAAAGTTATGCTTGATTTGTAAGTTTTTTCCTGGAAATTAGAAGAAAAATTAGTATCTTCCATTTAATTCCAACTACCTTTGCTTATCTTTGACAGATACGCGTATTTCGTCTACAATGTGCAGACTTCTTCAGTGTCTCGTACTAATAACTTTTTTTCATTATGGGAAGGTCATTTGGAGAAAACGTGACGATCCATACAAAAAAATTTGAAGGTCCATACAAAAAACGTGACAAGGGGGGGGGGGGGGGGTTTAAAAAGTCAATTTTTGCGTGACGTTATTAATGGACGTTCCCTAAGTAGTTATCATGTATTCTGAATAAAACGACAAAACACTGGATTCCCAAGTTGATCGATTTGGTACACTTGTGGTAAGTTTTTTTTACATTTTTATTAAAATATAAGAAAGCTGAACGACCGGGGCTGTAGTATAATCCTTATTCGTACATTCATTTTAATACATACATCAAACATCAGGAACTTTAGAAGTACTGAACAAGTACAAGTGCTGAAACTTATTTTTGAATGAGGCTTTCTGTAACATGAAGCATTTATGAATGATTCACAGAGAACTAAAACGGCTTTGAAGAATAAAATGTGCCAACATTTGTTCATTTTTGACAACACTCTAATTAAATGCGTCGGTGTTTTTAAAACAGATAAACTGTAAATGGCGTTTTACAAAAAATATTCTCTACGCAACTGAATAACTCTTAAGTCATCAGTTCGCTATCAATATGGCGGAGCTCAAAAAACTTTTCATCAATTTTCAAAATATGAAAAATGATTACTTAACTTAAGGTCTGTTTGGATATTATAGATATATTATTTTCTGAGAAGCTTTTTATAACTTTAGAACGCTTAAGATCAATAAATAAAACATGCCAACTGTATATGGGAAAAAAATAATCGTTTCAGAATCATTTTAATCTTATTGATGCAAACCAATGTCTGAAGAAATTTGTTACATTATCTCAATATCTGTATGCATGTCAGAAATGTCTGTGTATTTGGCATCCCTGCGAATACCGAACGATTTATACATTATTTTCGTTCCTTTCTTGAATTTTTGCTGGGTTTAACTGCAGAAAATCTTGGCAAAAATCTTTACTCAAAACTTTGTGCTGTAAAAGCATAATGGAAGCTTTTCAGGTACTCATTGGAAGCACAGCAGTTTTCTCCAACAAGTTTCCTAGTCATCCAATTTTTCCACCTCGATGACCTAGCAGATGACTGCCGTCCTAAGTTCACGATACTCATTTTCGATGGCTTATTCCTCACCGCTTTCAAAGAAGTTCGAATATTGTTTAATAATCGAGTTGAACTCGATGTGCTTAATCAACTCAGTATAGAAAGCACAGCAGATCGAGTAGAAAGCCTCCTTCCTGGTATCATCGAGAGTTCTGACTCTAAGCATTTCTTGTTCTGCTTCCTCGAAATATATTTCTGACTTCTTACTAAGATGCTTCTTCAAATCAGAAACACCGAAATCCATCCGGAGCTTTAAATGATCATCCTTACAAATATTTGCCAGGAGATTCATTAACGAAACTTCAGCTGATTGTACATGTTAGGGATTTCCAGGCCTTCTGACGGGAAGATACGCTTCACTTTGTTGATAAGGGCAATAGTTCAAAATAACTTCGAATAGCAAAAATAACTATCGAGAAAATTATTCTAACTTATCAAAATTCCTCTGCGTGAATGCATTAAAATACTTTGGAATTGAAGAAACAGCACTTTTGTTAAAGTCCCTGCAGGAAATTCTGTGAAATTTTTGGAGTTATCTCTTGCGTCCTGTTTAAAACCACACACTTAGAGAAAAACACCGAACTCAATTTTCTACCGGATTTTGGGATTTTGTCAATAATTTACGTGAGGATTATAGGTGAAGGGAGTATTTTATTTGAGAGCAAGATAAGGAATGGTTTTTAGGCAAACAATAAGTAAACTCATACTCTCCAATAAATTTGTTTGGTTTTCATTTACTTTTTCTGTTTTTCAATTTTCACTAACTATCTGAAGAATTTCTTATTTCTTAGGAGTCTTGGATTTTTCATGTACATATATTCTTGAGGGCCTTTAAAATATGACTGATTCTAGCGGTTATGCATGCAAATACGCTGTACCACCAGGTGTAGAATCCCACCTGTTTATCGCTAATCATACACAGATAGAAAGACAAAATTTAATTTTCGTCAGATAACGCCTATATCTATAACTAGAAATTAGACGAAAAATTAGTATTTTACATTTAATTCCAACTACCTTTGCTTATCTTGGCAGATACGCGTATTTCGTCTACAATGTGCAGACTTCTTCCGTGTCTCGTACTAATAAGTCGAGTTATTAGTACGAGACACTGAAGAAAGTCTGCACATTATGAACAAACTACGCATATCTGTAAGCAAATAATAGTTGGAACTAAATGGAAATGCAAAATTTTCTTCTGAGGCCCTGCAGTTACAGGTATTCCACTAAACAGCTCAAACACTCTTGGCCTATATCTAGTTTGTTGCATGAAAGATTGCAATCATTGTTGTATGGCGTCAGAAAGATTGCAAAATATTTCATTGTTTACGCCTCCATTGGCTTGGAATTATAAGAGGGGAAATTTCACACGCCTGTTAAAATTCATTATTTTTGCCTGCGTAGCAACCCTAGTGTGTACAGAATTGTAAAAATGAAGCGGCTGGTAAAAAACATCCTTTTGGCAAAGTACGACACCGTGTTCATAATGGATGGCGAGACCGACTTGGCGCTGGACCGCAACGACTGGCATGAGACCGAATACTTGATGCCCCAATCAAGGAGGTTGACGTCAAATTTTAAGGAGGCGTTGACGTCAAATTCATCTTCCATTCCAACTTCCCGAAGAAGGCCTTTTTGTGGCTGACGATCAGTGAGAATGGTATGACCAAGTCATAGTATTTCCATCGTGGCTTGCGGTGAACAAGGAGATCTACAATACCAAGTGCCTGTCCGTAGTTGTCACCTTTATCAAGAAGTATCACACGAAAAATAATGGGATCTTTTGGGTGGATCTTTTCTCGCCCATTATGCCAAGAGTTCTCTGAGGAGATAAATCGGCTAAAAATAAACATTTTTTGAAAACTCCCAACGTTCCCCAGCTGCGACAGATAGAAAATATAGAATCTGCTCAAATAATGTTGTGGCCAAAGAGAAGAAACCAAGGCCAAAAACGAGCTCCCGAAATCCATCTTTTTATCGGATATCGCTAAGGTTTGGTTAACTGCTCTACGGCCACGTATCAGACTGTCAAAGCATGTTTGTAGAATACTCAAGAAACATAGGATTTAAGGAAACTTTGTTGCAGTGAATTATCTCTTGTTTTTTTTTGCAACGCCATTCGAAATTAGTATATTTTTTAATGCATACGTAAGCTGAAATTTTTGAATGTAGCTCGTTAAATTCATGTGATATACTTAAGTCTTCTTCTTTCGGAACATCTGCTTTGCAGTTGTGATGCTGTGTACAAGAGCAGACTTAAATTTCTGTACAGTGGCTATATTCAACCTAAAAAAAATTGACCTGCAAATCCTGGAAAGGTGGTGGGTTTTATAAACTCAATTTTGCCTGACTGGGAGACGCGTCTTAGGCTGGTCACTTGACAAATGGTGATCAAGCTTTAAAATGCGAATTAGTATAGTAAACAGGGGTATATCACAAAAGTTCAACTCAGTGGACGCAGTGGTTCTACGCCCAACAAAAAAAAAGTCTTCAAACGCTGTTTTTGTTTTAATTTTCAGAACGGTATCGAATACGTCGTCGAAAACTTCTTAAAAGTTTTTTGAAATTTAAGACCATTCAATGCTTAACTTTAGCTCATCTTACTTAATTTTCTTTTTGATAATTTTGTCTAAAGTTTTCCCAAGTTTGACTATTATTTCGTGAAAGCTTATTTTCCATTCTTTTACTTTGATTTAGTAATTTTAGAAAAATAATGTATTCAATTATTTTGTTTAGGTATTTACCCCTTCAATTCATTATGAAATTCTGCAGGAGACAAACTTGTCAACAGATGTCGAAAGCACGTGGAAAGGCATTAGAAAATCCTGATTCCACAAGAAAATATTCAGTATCACTTCAAGAAAAATTGCTGCAATGCTTATAGAAATTCATCTATTTTAAACTTCAAAGCTGCTTTTCTAAACATTATTGGACTTTTAGATAAATTCCTCAAGTCTTTTAAATTTTAACAAGAGTTTTCTTCTTTATTGCTCTACTTTCCAAGTACGTTTAAGTCACAAGGAGATGTCTTCGCAAGTAATATTGGATCCACAACATTCTGAAACAAAATCCTATCTTCTTGATTATCTGATAAGTTTCCGAAATGTTTATGGATTTTTTTCAGTAGGATAAAAAGAGGTGTAATTTTTGTTTTGTTTCAAATAAACTTGATTCGTAGTTTTCCCAACAGGAATAAAGTCTTAAGAAGTTTTTAATAAGAAGGTTTCTCAAACTTATTGATACTCTCTGCAAATTTTCATTGATTTTTTTTCCAATGTTTGAAGCGTTAATTTTTAAAAGCATTTCTTGACTTCTACCCTTAACATGCAATGAACCTTTTAAAAAGTCTGGGGATTCAAAATAAATTTCCAATGCAATGCAGTCAAAAATCAATAACATAAATGACAGCTTACATCAAGTTTAAAGTGTTCTAATAACACTTAACTTATTTCTATTAAAATTTATTAATTACTGGTCGTTTGTAACATTTTTCATTAGGTAACTTTGCTTGTAAAATGACCAAACTCTTGATCTACAGTATTTTTTGAAATATTTTGTTTTATTCTGGTAAGTACTCTTCTGATTAGTTTTTTTTTCATCTTTGAAAAAAATATGAGTCCTAAACAGTTTATTTTAAAGTCCCGCTTCTACTATACTTTTTCTTAAATTCATTGTAGTACATTTACTAAATATCGGAAACACTTGAAGTCTAACAACTAAACCATTCTCAAAGGTTCTAGAAGATTTTTGAAAGTTGAGATTTAATGAAAGTTTTTTCACAAAGTTTTAAAGCTTAAAAGTAATAAAACTGTATTTTTGACCGATGGCCTTTCGTAACATCGAGCTGTATAGTCAGGAAAAAGCACATAGTTTTTGGTTTGGAAAGAATCAGCATATCGGTCCCAAGCCTAATAAATTATCTCCAAAAACATAACTCACGACACACAACCCCTCAAACATTCTGTTAAAATAACACAGCGAATCAAAACAAATACAAGCCTTTTTATCACCGAAAAGCGCTAAAAAAATTTTTCAAGGTTCATGCACTTTGAAATATATGAATGGGACAAGGTGTACTTAAGTACAAGTGGTTCTAAAATAGTGAACCAATTTGAAGTCGCTAGTTTCCTAATGATTGTTGATAACATCATGCATTTATGAATGATTCACATAGAACTAAAACGGCTATGAGAAATAAAATATGACAACATTTGTTCATTTTTAGTAATACTATTAGTAAATGCGTTGGCTAAAGAACAAATAACCTGTAAATGGAGATGCGTAACAGAATAACTCTCAAGTCATCAGACAGCTATAAATAGGAAATATGGCGAAGTTCAAAAAAATTTGGCATATTTTCCAAATATTAAAATTGATGACTCAACTTAAGGTCTGTTTGGAAATTAAAGGAGCTTCAAAACAAGGTCCTTAAACATCTGAGAAGTTAAACAGTTTTCTGAGATACTTTTTATAAATATTGAATGCTTTAGGTCAACACACAAAACAAGACAACTTTAAATGAAAAATAAAATCTTTTGAGAATCATTTTCATCTTCTTGATGGATATCAATGTCTGTAAAAATCTGTAACTTTAAAGCAATCTCTGTATTATGTCTGAATTCTGTATAAGGTCTGTATGCATGATCAAATGTCTGATTAAATACAGACATGCCTGTACATCTGGCATCCCTGACCGAGCATTCGCTGAACATACTTAAACGTCAAACACTTCTCTTCTCTTTTGCATCAATAAGGGCATCTTCAACGGTGGTCCAAATCATGGTTTGGATTTATTTTTTAGACCAAACGCAAAAACATCGCTGCACCGGTTTTGTAAATTTATCCATTTAGCATCATTTTAAATCTGGTATATGTTTTGATCTATTCTTTCAGCAATTTTGAAAAAGAAAAATACCATTCCAAAACACTGCACGCTACTTGATAATATCAAACAATGAATAAAATTAAAGCTTTTATTAAACAAAAACTCAACATCATTGAGCATATGCTGATGTATTTATGAGCCGAACAGAAAGTGGTGTTGCTCGCTTTGGATGCTGATAATTACCTCAAGCTGCTAATGGTGATAGCGAATTGCCCCTTCGTTTCATTCCTGGATAACGAATGATTCTCTTCGTTTCTCATAGCCAATTTATTTTCTAGAAAATGCTGTTTAGTTTGAAGTGAAAAAGCTCTCGGTATTGTGACTGTTGTGGATTTTACGACTAATTTAATGACAAATTCCGATTGCTCTGAAATAAAAAGTAGTAAAGTCTTCAAAGTGAACAATCGGACTATTGATGATTTGGTCATGACTGGCACTTGCAAATATCTCATACAGATTAATTTTAGAGAAGATTGTTATATGGAAACTTCTGGCAGGTTTACTGAGGTCTTTGAAATACTCAGGCTTATCTTCTGAGGGAGAGGATATATTTTACTAAGGCAGTTTTGATAAGCTTTCTTGGGGAAACCGATGATGTCTTGAAGATAGAATCAATTCGTATTTCTTGGAGGAAAAGTTTTAAAAAAGTTAGTTGCTTTTTTCTGGGAAGCTTCCTGAATTTCTGGATAATTGCTTAAACTTCTGGGAAGACAGCTTAAATTTTAGGAAGTTTTTTGAAATTATGTGAAGCTCCCGGAATTTATGGAGAAATCCCTGCATTTTTGGGAAATATGCTGAATATCAGGGAAATTGCTTGAACTTTTATGAAGAAACCTTAACTTGTGGGAAGTTCCATTATTTCCTGAGTTGTTTCCTAAATATAAGGGAGAATCGGAAAACTTCTGGGAAGCTTTCTGAATTTCTAAAAGTATCTTAATGGAGTTTTGAGTTGTTTCCTAAACATAAGGGAGAATCGGAAAACTTCTGGAAAACTTTCTGAATTTCTAAAATTCTAATAAGTTCCCTGAATTTCTGGGAAGTTCACTGAATTTATCCGACGGTTTGTCGAACTTTATGAAAGTATTTTTGTGCGTCAGTTTCTTCATCTCTTCCAGTGTTGGGGGCGCGAATACTGTGGGTCTTCAGGATAGCTTTGCGAAAACCGTACGCCAACATCCTTCAGGCTGCAGTGCATTTTTGTAACGGGCTTACGCCGACTTTTTCAGCTGCGTCGCAACTTTGCTGGAAAAAGTCAGATGAATCTAGTTGTCGTACATAATTTCCAGGAACATCTCGCTTTGCATGCGGAAACGACACAGAAAGTGCTTCTCGTCATAGGTAAGCGTGTCGCTAAAGTAGCCCTGGAACAACTTCTGATGACCGAAAGGAAAATCTCAGTCGATGTTAAGGCGTCTTCCAGGGCGTGACCCTCTCCGTTTTAACTCTTGTTTTTCTGCTGCCAAATTACAAATCAGCATTATCTAATATCGTTTATATGAGATACATGCATTCATACACTCACCTCCAGACAAACGAAAGAGCAAACATTTCGCGCCGACGCGCTCCTGGCAGTAAAAATGATTTGGTCAAACCAATCCAAGCCAAAAAGGCAAAAACACTTCTCATCTCTTATGTTGAATGATTCGCAGGATGACAGGTGTTGGCAGGCTTAACAACAAGAGATACAACACCGGTGCGGGGAACGCAAATTGGTTCTTTTTTTTTTTTTTTTGGTGGTTCTATTCAAGTTCAGGCAAATCAAGTATAAAGTAGTTCCAAAAATAGACCACCGCTGAAGAAGCCCTTAGATTTATCGTTGACGGCAACTGGACCCCAATAAACATGTACCATACAGGAACGATATTATAGATGGTGTGACCATACCACTGACAGTTGGGACGATACCCGAATTGGCGGTTAGCACTTCTATGGTTATTGTTCATGCGGGGAGTTATTAGAATAATAGTTTGAATAGTTCGAATTATGCTGCAACATTCGAGGTGAAGTAAAAGGTTATATCTAGACAAAATCGTCAAAAGGTCGAAAGTAACAATTGTAAACAATGACTTAAAACGTAAATTTCCTGGAAATGCCAGGTTTCTCACATCTATATTCACTACCGATGGGAAGGTAATATCACCTTGTATCTGGTGCTATTTTGCTATGGTGCTATGGGAGCAAGCAGATCCGAGAAAAATACGCTAGAAGTCATGGTTTACAAATGTTATTTTTGACTTTTTGACTATTTTGTCTAAATATGATTTTTTTTGAAAATAACGAAAAAAGTATCTGTACAGTGCGGATTGAACCATTTATTTAAATGAGTATGAGGAATCTTTCCAATCATATTCGATGATGAAACCATTCATTTTACCTTAAATTTATTGCCAAAAAATCACAAACAGATTTAATCTTCAATATAAGCAAAATACTGTACTCCCAACCGCGCATTCCGGCTGCTCAGACTACCCTCTGGTACTTGGTGAAGAACAGGAACACCTGCTCCAACGAAGTTTGTCCAAGCGCGTAGTCCTCGATACTCAGCCGGGTTTTATTCGACTCCATCAACCCGAACATAGTTGACCACTTGAGGTCCGTCTTCGGTACGTGGAAGCTCAGCGAGTCCTGATATTCTTCCCTGTAAAAATAATTAATTTTAGTAATCCATCAAACACCCACTCAGCTACCCAACTTACTTCAGCACCGCTCCACCGAACTGACCCATTACGAACGACTTCACTCCGGAAACCCTTCGCAGCTGTTCTTGCACATCGTCGGCCTTCTTCACCTTGATCGTCAAAAGGAAACCCTTGGAAAATTTGTTCTTCAAATGCTGTGTAGACCCTAGGCACTTGAATTCACCGTTGACCATGATTGCCAGCCGGGTACAGAGAGCCTCACACTCCTCCATACTGTGCGACGTCAGCACAATCGATTTTCCCGAACTTCTAACCTTGCAGATCATGTCCCAGAATTGACGCTTTGCCCCAGGATCCATGCCCGTCGTCGGTTCGTCCAGGTAAACGACCGACGGATTACCCATCAAAGCCAGAGCGGTACTTAGCTTCCGCTTGTTTCCACCACTGTAGTCCTTCGTTTTCTTGTCAATGTGCTTCAGGAAGCTCAAGTCTTCCGCCAAAGTCAGTGACACGTTTCCAACGTCTTCTTTGCGAACTCCACGCAACAGAGCGTAGATCTTAAGCGTTTCCCTTCCCGTAAGATCATCTAGCAAAGCATCGAACTGCGGGCAGTAGCCAATCTTCTGATAAACTGTACTCATGCTAGTGGTCAAACTCACTCCTTTGACCCAAGCCTCTCCCGATGAGAAGCCCTCGTCACCGGTCATCATCTTGAATGTAGTTGTCTTACCAGCTCCGTTAACTCCAAGCAATCCGAAGCACTCGGAGCGATCAATCGCCACTGAGAGATTGTTCACCGCTTGGAAGCTCTTGTAATACTTCGTTAGGTCTTTCATTACCAGGTTGTACTGATTCAATTCGGTCTGTGGCATTGCTTGGACGCGTTTCTTCTCCGCCGTCACGTCCGAATCTTCGTCGACCGCTTGCGGTGTCCAAGGATATTTCCGTTTGTAAATCATGTCAACAAGCTGATGAATCAACCGGTATTCCAGTGCCAATATAACCAGGAAGGACGACACTCCAACGAAGGCTAGGAACATCAGATTGCGGTTGATGCCAAGCTCCTCAAATGAGAAGACATCAGGAACGCAACATCTCTTCTCCATTTGACAGACGGTTTCCATCGTGCAGCCTTTGATAAGGTCACACATCTTCTTGCACGAGATGTTAGTGGTGGAGATTTGGTTCATGTTGTTCAGTCCATGGGTGAGGACAAAGTTCGGGAAGAACATGAAGACCCATTCGAGGGCATTGCCAATGTTGTTTAGGTCGATGCCTGGGAATTTTAGCAAGGTGACGGTTGTGAAGAATATTGCACCGGATGCGATGTTGATCAGCATGACAACGACGAAGCCCGTGGCTGGGACGGTGAATAAGAAGGAGGAGAGATAGGTGGTTGGTAGGAAGGCCACTCCAAACAGCATCAGCAGGAGGAATACTCGGCCAAGTTCCTCAAAGGTGGACCAACCCTCTTCCTGGAATATGGCCAGCGTTACAACGTAGAGCAAACAGGTCACGATGAACATCAGGTAGTCCCAGATGAAGGCAACGCCCCAGTAGAGGGCAATATTGGTTCCACTGACGTATTGGAGCAACTTGGAACGGGAAGTCCGTTCTCGAATGTAGGACAGAATGAAAAGAGCTGCCACGAAGGCCATTGAAAAGCCGGTGTTGAAGGCCAATTGGAAGCCCGCGTTCACCCCGGTGTTCACGGTGTCAAGAGTGGTTTCCAGCTTGTACGGGAGAGGTTTGTTGACGACCGTCAGTTCGCAGTTTGCGCATTCAGAACTCATGATGGCACTGTAGATCAAGGATAGCGCCAGCGGCGCTGTATGGTAGCCTTTGTTGTTGAACCATCCGGTGTAGGCGGTTTCGTTGAGAGTAGCTCCTATCATGTAGCGGACGTTTACATCGGAGATTGCTTTCAAGGACTGAAAGAGGAAGCGCGTTGATCAGAGTAATGTAGTTTTTTTAATCAGCAAATTTTGGCTTACCTTATCCAAAATGTATTCCGACATACTGCCAGGAATCGTTACGAGGCTATGGGAATTATCTATACTTTTGAAAAGATTCTGATAGGCCTGCACTCGACGATCGGCCGTAACGCCCTCCAAAACCGTCACCGTATCTTTGTAGGGGTTCAACGAAATCTTCAACGGCGGCAGATCCTGATCTTTCGAAATGCTTCGGACAATCACGAATGACATCACCACGAAGAAAATTGGAATAGCATTTTGAATGATCAACGTAACCCACGAACGGATGGTAGATAGGGACTTCTTCAGGAACTGACCCTTGATTTGGCTCATTAGCAGCTCACCGCCCATCAACAGGTTCATGTTGTTCAATGAATCTACAAGGATCGAAAATGAATTTTTGACGTTCGAGGTTTGACTTTTCCGAACTTACAGTTCTGATTAGTAGTCTCAATGGCTGTTCCATTGGAGTGGTCAGACTCCACCAGCGTGTCGCTTCCGGCCCTTGAAATAGACATGAAAACAATAACTTTTTTGAAAGATAAGTGGGATGGCTCGGAGATCTTACTTGAGGAAAACTTCCTCCATCGTGGTCAATGAGATTCCATAGCTACTGATGCCACACTCATACATTCGACTCTCCAACTCCTCGAGCATCTTCTGGAACACCCCGATGTAGTCCTCTTTCAAAACAAATGACAACTCCGATCCTATGTCCGTATCGATCCGAACGTCCGGAATGTAGCGTTTCAAAATCTGCAACAGCAGTTCCCGATCGTAAGAAGCGCCCTTGACACAAATCAATCGATATCCAACACCGAAGGTCTTCTTGAGGAAAAAGGGAGATCCAACCGTTTTCAGGACTCCATCAGCCATGATTGCAATGCGATCACCCAAGACATCCGCTTCGTCCATGAAGTGTGTCGAGAGGAGCATCGTGCGGTTTTTCTTTTCCTTCTGGAGCAAATCCCAGAGAGCTCTCCGAGCAGACGGATCCATTCCGGAGGTTGGCTCGTCCAGTAATACGACCTTGGATCCCCCGCAAAGGGCGATCCCAACGGCCAACTTCCGTTTCATACCTCCAGATAGAGTTTGCGATTGAGCATTTCGCTTATCTACAAGCTCCAGCATCTTCAGGTATCGCTCGATCTCGCTGCTCAGAGCACTTTTCGAAACACCTTTCAATCGAGCAAAGAACCTCAGATGTTCGGTCACCGTCATTTCATCAAACAGTACGTTATGCTGTGGACACAGTCCCAGCGATTGACGCACACCTTCAATGTCCGTGCGGATGTCGTGCCCGTTAAGATAGGCCGTTCCCGAAGTTGGAGAGAACATTCCCGTCAACATGGACATGGTCGTTGTCTTGCCGGCTCCGTTGTGTCCAAGCAAAACTGTAATCTGATCTTCGTACATTTTGACGCTCAATCCTTCGACGGCTACTTTGTTACCGCTGAACACTTTCCGAAGGCTCTGAATCTGAATGCCGGCATTCGTCGAGCTGGGCTCGGCTTCAAAGTACCTTGAATTCTGCCTCTCAAGTCGTTTACGCGACACATCCTCCACTACAGCTGGCTTCTTGGTCCAAAACTCCTTCTTGAATAGAAAATTCCATGGCTTCGCAACTCCATACTCACCTGGCATCACCTGTTCTACATAGAGCGCGATTCCAAGATAAATCAAAGAATCCACGAGTAGCATTACGATGATCAACCCGACGCTTAATCCATCGTCGACCGTGGCCGGTGTGAATAGACTGCTCCACCGCAAACCCACTTGATTGGCCTCCATTCGTAGGGTACTCATCACTCCCAGCGACATGGCACTGTTGTGGAACAGGCTTATCCCTATCTTACTCCCGGTGGACATCCCGTCGTAGTTCTGCACAGTCACGTTGTACGGCATGACGAAGACGAACCACATGAGACCGGCGATTCCAGCGGCGATGTTGGCTGTGAATGTTTCAACCGTGAAAATCTACAAGGGATTCAATGTTTCGCCTGAACTCACCTTTGCTGAAGAAGACGCTCATCATGAAGCAGAAGCAGATGATGGAAATGCTGTAAACAAAAAAGAAAATCCAAACAGCGGACCAGTCCGAATACTCCAGGATAGCGGTTTCGTTGATGGAGACCTAGAGAGCGCGGTTGAAACGGTTTGGATTATCATTTTCAAAAAGTTTCTAATCAAGAAATTACTCACACAAAGCAGAATCGTAATCAGCGAGATTGCAATCACCAGCAGTATGATGTTTTTGATGAACCACGCCGCCCAGTGCAGCCAGTTGGGCAGTCCCATAATCTTCATCGCTTCCTTCAGTTGCCGTTCCTTCTCGACGGCAATGTGCTTCACCATCACAATGCACGTGTAGAAGAATGACAGCTGAATGACCAACGACAGGAGTTGTTCCATGGCTTGCAGGATCGGATCATCGTAGTACGGTGGATACGGGTGGCGCTGTAAATCAAACCGAATCAGTATTTCTCAGTGGAGGCCCGAAGATTTCCTTCAGCTCGTAGTTTACCTGAATGAAAACGGGAGGTAGCTCCACGCTGGGATTCTGCTTCCGAATGATCGCTTTCGATACTGCGGTTTGGATGGTGAGGAAGTTCTCATTGTAATAACTAGGAGCTCCACCGTCATCCGAGAAAGGGTTTCGCAGACGTGGAGTGAATGGAACCATCAGTAAACGCGTTTCCCAATCCGAGAGTAATCCACTTTCGAATCGAAGCTCAGCGGGGAACCGCAACGCGAAGCTGAGTTTTTCCGGAAGGGTGGTCATGTCCTGGAAGACGGCAATAGGTATTTAGGTGATTTCAGTTCAATGGAAGCTTCTGAGGCTGGGAACTGTACCGCTAGGGAGTTATCGAACTCTACTCCGGCTAAAATATTATCACTCATGAGGGCCGATTCCATGGATTGGGCATTCGGAAAACCGGTTGATGTGATGTTCAACGATTCCGCTGCGTTGGCCATAATCTGGTCAATGATTGCGTTCTGCGGTGAGTACGCTAACCGGAAGTCCACGGGCGCGCCATTAATTCTAAAACAGGATGTGAATGACTTGAGCGGTACTTAAAACAAAATCGAGTATGAACATACATTAAAATCCGTTGACTCAGTGTATCCGTCGGCAGTGGCCTAAAGGTTGTGACATTTGAGACGTAGTCGGGATCCACTAGACCGCGGACCAACAGTAAGATAGAGCAACACAGCACCGGAATGAAAATCTCGAAAAGCGTCTGCAGGTAGTGACGCTTCTGGATGATCCAATTCTTCTCCAACAGAAGACGAAATTTGACCCCGTTTGACGTCATTTTGGAGGAGGCGTTTCCTGGGATGGCCGTCACCTTCACCTTGGCGGTGAACTGCGCTGAACTGTATCGTGAGACGAATATGAGTCACTGTATTAGCTTTTACAACGGAACTTCTCGCTGTTGATAACGAGCACTAGACGAATTCAACTATCTTTCCGACTGCAATAAAACCCTATTCGTATGATAAGTGTTTAGTTAGAGCCACTTGGACGGGAAATTCCGATTTGCGACTGAATATCTTAACCGCCCTTGAATTCACTGGGAACGGTAGGGGTTTTCTTCTTTGCATACGAAACAGATGTTGCTTGAATTTGGCAAACAACTCAGATATCCTACCGGAAAAATCAATCGTTCCAGATGTCCCCCGATTCGCTTTATGATATATCCGATGACTAATCCTGACCACGCCACACTGATAGATTCTACACTTGTTCTGTTGCCCACCCGAATCCGCCTAATTCCTGCAAAGCACTGACACACTTCGGTGCGGAAACGTTTGCTTATGTGCCGTAGATAGCGAACCAATTCAGGCACTTATCAGAATCGTCAATATCGCCTATCAATGCTTATCGCCGCGAACGGCGAGGGGAACTCATGTGCCGGCCACGATAGGCATGGGACTAAATTCATCATTTGTGGGATTTTAGCGAACCGCGGTCGGGGAATACACCCGCATATATTCGTTGCTTTGTTTCGCGATAAGGCGGAGTTTGGCTTCGGAACGTCCGATAGGGGATCAAATTCGCAGACTATTTGGCTTATTTATCGCTACTAGTGGTAATGCGTTATTAGGCTCTCATGTAATCTAAATACATGACGCGCAGCAGCCATGTGAGATTGTGTGGTTGGTAGATATGATTGAGAAGATGAAGTTGGAGGTTCAGTGGACATTACTTGATCGTCGGCAGATCTTATACCAAGCTGGAGGACAATACCAGTACAACTCCGAGCGTCTGTTCTTCATGTGAAGGGCGGCTGAATCACCGTTCCTTTGCCAGCATGGGACTCTAAATGCACTATGACTCTCGGAAAGCTAGGGGTTGGCGTCAGGTCTCGCAAATCTGCCGGAAAACAAGCATGCTGCACAGGAACGTCAACAGCGACGAAACAGGACTAGCGATTGGAAACTTGGTTCGTGGTACTGCGGATCCCTCAAGTTCATCGAAAGCAGTCTCATACTGGCTCGGGTCGCAAGTTCCTTCCATCGTAGTACTGCACGGTGTGTTGAGAGAATCTTGTCGTATCCGACCGAAGTTTCCATCCTCGGTTACAGTCGCTACAAATTTCTGCATCACAGCTGACGTAGGTGTTGCTGCTGTAGCCGCCAATGTAACCGTTCAGAAAATTCTCACGAGGTTTTTGAAGGGTTTTTGAAGGTTTTTGGCTTTAGCGCCACTCCTGCAAGCAGGAGGCCACCTGTCGTTTGGTATTTGCCCGACCGTTCTGAAACTCAGACCTCAGGGGCTCGGGGTTCAAACACTATTTAAATAACCACGAAATAGAAATACGCCAATAAATCCTGCTTGAGTTAACCGGAACGGAAGAATAGAGGCCTGATATTGAAAACAACGAAACGGAAACCCAAAAGGGATTTTAGAGGAGTCAATTCTATCGGAGCCAAAACGGTAATGAATTTCAACTCAGTACTTCAAATCATAACATAATCAAATACATATATTTCCCGGTTATTCGCAACTCATTCGGGTTGGTCAGAGCATTCGGTTACGGGAAATATTCACTGGGAAACAATCATGGCCATGAAAAAAGGTTTCCACATACTTGCGCAGATTTTTGACGAGTTCTCGATGACTAACTAGACTAGATGACTTAATGCCGGCGGCGACGTAGATGGCGACGAATTCCGATGACGATGGCGGCGACGAAACTTGTCCGCTGTCTTTGCTGAAATAGCGTCCAGCGATGGCAGACGAGCTCGGGGAGTATTGCCGAATTACAGATGTGGAGGGAGTGGTGACTGGACGGAAAGCTACCGATTTTAAATTCGTCGAGAGCGTCCGGAATTGACCGTCTTCTTCAATAAAGAAGCCCGCTTTCCCAAGTGAGCCGGCTTCGCGTACCTTTCCGTTATGACTGAGCGGGGTTAAGGGAGACTCCTATATTTCGGGTAAGGCGGTTTAGTGTCCGACACTTGACTACGGGTCACGCTCTCGGTAATCTTTCCACAGCGGTTGTAACGATTTGTGGAATTACGACGGATTATTGGTGACCGTCGGGTGAAATTTCGCACAGTTGTCTTGCGATCTTCACCCCCTTCCGTTTAACTACCTCGTAAGGCGGCCGGGCCTTAGCGGGCTCCCGAGCTCGAATTGTTCGAAATCGCAACACGTAGATCTCACATTCCAGCCCGTAAACAAAAAGCGTCTGAGCGCTTCTTTGTACGTTAAACAAGTTGCGTATCACGAGAAGATATCGCTTTGTCGGTCTCACAGACGAAACAGAAGAAAACTTTCGAAACTACGCGATAACTTCTATTCTCCAGCCGGTGCGGTTACGAAATGCAGTCCTCTTCGATGAATTAGCTGTTTCCTCTGCCGTTTGATGTTAATTTTGTTTCTTGCCGCTGTTCTATCGTCTTCAAAAAAGTCGTAAGAATCCACCAACACGCATAGAAAGGCCGTTTTTATGTCATCCACAAATACATTAAGAAATCCAACTCAGATTCCGTCTCACATATCGTCTCGGCTATTCTCTTCCTACTCTCACGTTTATCACGCTTAATTCAGTCATCTTTAAAACTTTTGATCGACTCAACCTTTGAAATGGAACAACAAGTTTTCTGCTTTTAGCTTCATTACAATTATTCTATTTTACAGCGCTACAATCAGAGTAGCATTTAGTATTTACTCAGTTTCCTTAAGGAGTGTATCGAAAATAAGCTTTCCACAAATCCTCTTTCAAATTATGTTCAAACGTTTTCGCTTTTGACAGCTTCAGTATTATAATTATTCTATTTTACAGCGCTTTTACAATCAGAGTAGCATTTAGTATTTACTCTGCTCTCTTAAGGAGTGCATCGAAAAATAAGCTTTGCACAAACTTTCTTTCAAATTATGTTGAAAACCTCTGATATTCTATTCATACAAAAAATTGATCCTTTATTGTACGAGGTTAAACTTGAAAAATAATGGAGACCGGATGAAATTCTATGTTATTCCTTCACGAATTTTCGAACTTTTGATCGAAATGCTCTTCATCAAGTTCCGGACACGTGTTGCATCGCATTTTTTGGACGCTTGAGCCCAAATTTTTTTGAACTCCTGCATGTTCCCAGCTGCCTTACCAGTCTTCTTGAAGACCATGTTCACGATTGCCCAGTAACGTTCGATGGGTCGAAGCTGAGGGCAATTTGGTGGATTGATATTTTTCCTCAACGAAATCTATACCCTTTTCCGAAAGCCAACTGAGAGTGGTTTTGCACAGTGAGCCGACGCTAAGTCCGGGGCTTCAAATGGTGAGTTGACAACATCGAAGGAGGGTGCGACCGACCTCTGGTCCTCACAGGATTCCTACCTCACGCCTCCACGAGTCATAATGATCACAAAAGACTGTCTCAGCTGAAACATGGAGACGCTGGTTGGCGTAGCCTGGGCAATGTTGTCATTCTGACAATAGCGAAGTGAGGGGTGCGACCTGTAAATCATATCATTATTTTCCGTTCTCATATCTTTCAGGTCTTCAGGTCATCATTGTAAAAAACATTTAAAGTTCATTTTTTCTCATACGTTACTATTGTTTAAGTTTTCTGGTTCATAATGGATGCGCAAGTTGGTCTTCAATCGCAACAAAACAGCAGTCGCACACATGTAATTTTCAGTTCATATTATAACATCCCTTCACTATATATATTATCTTATGTGACATTGTTTATTCATTACCATTACCATTCATCTTTATCATCATCATGTCACCATTTTTATCGTTACTTGTGTTTTCGTGATTGACATATTAACATTAAAATAATTTATATAATTTTTAGCTAATAGTTTATATATACTTTTAATTATTATGTCTTATCTGTCCAATTATTTTTTTTGATCCTTTCTTCTCCTCTTATGATTTAGAAGTATCTAGTGCCTTGCATACAAGAAGCTGCAAAGGAATCTGTGGCAGGCTTTGCACTT
>JASCZW010002031.1:0-304063 GCA_034211315.2 Aedes japonicus | reverse complement strand
AGTGCGGTTTTCAAGATAAGGTTGGTGAGGAAATTATATTCCTCAGCGGGGTGGTAGCTCTTTACCGTCGTGACACGGCTTCATTTATAGCTGTCCTAAACTTTATCCAATGGATATAACAGGTTAGATCATAAGTGACGTGGATAGACTCCGGCAGATTCAGCACGGTGGCAACCGAATTTTTTTATGGGCAAGTGATCACTACCGTGGAGGTCTTGTATCACCTTCCATGTGCAATCCAACAGTAATGAACTCGAACAGCGGTGTGAGGTCCAATCTACTGCCAACCAGTGATTTCATTTCGCACTAATATAACGCCGGCGCGTGAGATTTGTACCTTCTCAGAGGATACAACCATAACTCTCCGCAGATAAAGCAAAGTGCTCTTCTGTTCGGTGTTAAATAAGAGAGGAAAGTGTGCGCCTGTGATGGGATTGCTTGGAGTGAGTGAATCACTCTCTCTTTTAAACGGCCGCTCTCACGTGCTCTCATCTGTCTTCGCCCACGTGTTTACGTATCTTCGCAAGAACAAGCCAGTGCTCTTTCTGTGATTCGCTGTTGCGATTGAAAGTGAAAATGTCGTCAGAGTTGTACAAAATGTCCGAACAAAGGAAGTGGGAAGAAACATTCTTCTTTATCCTTTTTTTTTTGTAGCGTCAAGGCGAATTTGCAATCACTGCTGTATATTAACAGAAGAGCCCACGCCATTGAGCTCACTGGGGCGCACGTGTCAGGGAATTTATCTGCATTCGCTACTGTGAATTTGAGAGCTCTTTTTCTCACTCTAGAGCGATCGAGTGTAGTGTGAATAACAACCATTTTTTTTCAACTAACATGCGCTACCCGCATGCAAACACGGGGGTGAATTTAAACAAGAGAGAAGAGCTCTCGTTGAGGTAGGAAGAGTGTGTGGAAAAATTAAAATCTCTCTCTACCACACTGAGTGTATGGACATCACTGCTGCCGACTGAGGATGGACCAGCCAAACGTGTTACTTTCCCATAGTTGAGAACTATCATATTGAAGTTGTCATGGAAGAACGTACAGTTCTACCCAGCCTGTACCATGTGAGTTAAAATCTTCCATGATTACCGCGGAGCAGAAAGAACCAAACAAATATCTGAAAGTTGTTTTTGGATAATTGAGGCTATACAAAGGATAATTGAGGATATACAAAGAAGCAATGCAAGGGCTTTTATTTTTAGTAACAGCCTTACATGCGACAATTTCAATACATGAAATTCGAGGAAAATGTCATGAATATCATGAAACGGATGATCGATTTCGGAAGAGAGCCATGTTTCACAAAGAGCAAATGCATCACAACCGGTAGTGTGTGTTAAAAGTGATACTGATGCTAAATGTAATATTTTTTTCACCACTAGGTACATGACGGTACATATACTGAAAAAAATATATATAAAATTGGTTTCATTTCGACAACTGAAGCCAATTTACCAATCAATCTAAAGTGTCGCAATAATTATCGACTCACCTTATACCCAAGTGGAGGATTTTTCAAGTGCCTGCGCAAAATTAATTCTCGACGTTACTTTTCGGGTGACGCCTTTTTTTCAATTTTCGAAATACTGACAGCGATGAACGATGACAGAAAAAACACTCTAAACTACTTTTACCCAAATTTTCAAGAGAAAATACCCAATGAGTAATTTTCTACAGCGTTTTTTTCTGTGATGGAAGTTGATGTGGGACACCCTTTATGGCATGAAAATTGTATCTTCATAGGTCTTTTGAAAAGTTTTCTGTTGAAAATTTTCGCTGTTTATGTGTGCCATAAAAAGCTGTTGGATTCATCTGAATCATCAGATTCTTGTTAGCTCTGAATTTGGATTTTTATCAGATCGTAATAGGGCTTCTTTCAAAGTTTTCAATTATATATTTCAGTACTTCTGCTAGAAACAGTGTTTCTTTCATCTTTGTTTTTTCAGGCCTCGTCATTTGACATTTTAGGTATTTTGATCACACTGAGCTGTTTAATTTTACCGCCACAAATAAAAAGAAACATTTAATTTTCTGCGCCATCGAATGCACATGAAGGGAAGGCTATATTTGGCAGAAAATGATGGGATATTTCGTGTAAACTTAAGCTAGATAACGCCTGAATCTAGCCTGCTGTATGGAACATTGCAAACATTATTGTATGGTTCATGAAAGATTGCAAGCAATATCATTGTTTACGTCTCCTTTGGCTTGGAATTAAACGAGGGGAAACTTTATGCGCCTGTTAAAATTCATTATTTTTTTCTGTGCGGGGAAACTATAATAATCTAAGTTTCATACTGATGCGCTACCCTGAGAACTGAATCTTACAGGAGTTAGTTTTTTTTTTTTTAAATGAGATGTCAAATATACCAGTGAAACTATGCTTTCGGCTCTGTGGGGCTTCTAACATCCTACTTGATCGGTTAGGAATACAAATCAGGAAAGTATCAGAAGCACTAACAAGTGAATGGATAAAGAGTAGGGCAACTCTGTAATTTATTCATTTTTGAGGCCTTTGAGTACATGGTTGTCGACTCGTAACTTCTTCAACTCCACCACGAAGTTGCAACTGAGCCAACTCCAACGACAGCCAAAAAAGGCACACTCCCGAACCAAAATAAACCAGCGGCATTCAATGACTACCAGCTAGTAAGAGCTCGTAAGCAAAGTAAACACTATCTGCATTATAAATTAGTTAATCAATCCACTTCAATCTTATGCATTTGCCCTTGCTGCCGTTAATCTCTTCAACTGATGCTCGTACATGAAAGGGATTGACTTTCCCTCACTCGCAGCTGCAGTCGACCGCCAATCATACAAATTTTCCTTACTTACTACCGAACATTGTTTTCTCTTTTGGTTTCCCATTCTGAACTCCCCTAGATGAAAAGGGAAAGATCCCGCCGGGTTGTCTTCCACCACCACCGTCGACTTCATCGCCATCACCATCATCATCGTCGTCGTCCGACGGCTTAGTGCAGTTCTTTGGACTACGCTGCAACGCCAAGGGATAGGATTTCCCCCTCGCCTCGGAAAAGTTAATGTATCACTACTTTATCTGCCTCTTTTTTGCCTGCCCCGTCGTCGTCGTCGTCGTCTTCGTCGTCCATTATGGCTGGCTTTTACTTCTTCGGCAGAGCGCAACAAATCCAGCCATTCTGCGATCGGCCAACATACGAAGCGCGTCTCCGTCGGTCGTGAGCGAGTTCAAAAATATCGTTTATGGATATTAATGGCGCCTGACGAGATTGTCGATGCCGATAACAGTGGCACTTATATAATAAGTGGACGTGGAATCTTTCTTTCTTCTGGTTGTTTCTTCCGGGAGGATGAAGATGCTCAGAACAAAGGAACCTTTAAAATTATGTGCCGAATTGTGGTGAGGGGGCGGGGTGACGGAAGCATTGGAGTAACGAGAAATTGCTTCCATCACGTTCTATGAACCGATTCCATCCTAAACATAATCAATTATGCATGAAAGTTTGTCTGTTGACAGTGTAGGCCGCCGAGAAGGACCCTGAAACCCCGTTGGCAAATTAGCAATCTAACCGATGAAAGGGAAATCTCGATGACCGCAGCAAAAAATCCTTCTCCTGGCAACAAAAACAAACCACCGAACTACTACAGAGAAGAAGAAAAAAATCGAAAAACACAGAGCACAGAGCCGTGAAATGTTGTGAACTAGTTGCTAACACTACAGCACTATCGCCCACCCAACCAGTAGCAGAGAGCAAGCTGTAGGTCATTATCGTAAACATGTTTCCCCATTAATTTGCGCTCAGGCTCTTCTTGTCGGAAGCCATCTCATCTCCAATCCGCTGGCGAGAGCTATCAGCTTGGAAACAGAATTTTCGAAACACATCGTCGTCGCACATGAATTCCTGATTTGGTGCAAATTTTCGATAATAGTTCACCTCGATGGGGCGGCCTTGGCTGGGTCTGGGCTGACCGACTGATGACGACGGTACTTCCGGTTGTTCATGTCATAGTACAGTTTGACCTATAGGAGCTTCTAATACCAGCACCAAAATCTCAACGATGTCTGTACCGAGCTCGAACGGTCAGTCGTCAGCATATTCAAAGATAGATTAATGAGATGACGAGGATTATGAACTGAAGTGAACGGTATGTGAATGAGGGGGGTACAGTTGTGGAGTGAATCTTAATAGCAAGTGCCGTCCAAGGGAATCCTGGTTGGTTGAGGTTGATTCGGCATAGGGCAAGTGGCAGTGTCCATGTTTATTCAAATTTATCTTTTTGAATGACTCATTGAACAAAACTGTTTTAGACGACCTCTCGTCGGTTTGTTTACATTGTGTCTTGGCTGTCAGTTGAAGTGTGTGCTACTCTTGTAATCGCGTGTTATCGGAAAAAATGGATCTCGAACTGAAACGTAGTTCGTGAGCTATTCGATTTACGTGTGTGCAGATGTTTTGTACACCGCGTACAGTAAAAAGATACCTGGTGACCGAAAGTACCAAATAACAATATGGTTGGGACATTGAGCTACTGTGGTGGCACCTGTCATGGTGAAGATCGTCAAGAAGCGCCTTAAGAGAAATGATGGACGTAGTGTGAATTAATTGGCGGAGGACCTCAACGTATCGGATCGAAATCTCCGTCGGATCCTAAAAAATAAACTTCAGACCAAGCCCTACAAGATCCAGAAGTTTCAAGGCCTTTCGGTAAGCCTAAAATAGCTAAAAAGAGTGATGGCGGTGCTGAAGAGGGCCGCGGAAGGAAGGTTGGGGAATATCGTGTTTGCCGATGAGAAACTCTTCGCCGCACAGCAGTTCGTGAATATGTATGTAGAACGACAGAGACCCTTGCCTTCGTGCGGACGGCCACTAGCTGACAGAAACCACCATCGGTGATGGTTTGGACTGGAATCACCCGTGATAGCCGGACTTCGGTGGGTTTCGTCTCTGAAGGAGTGAAGATCTAGCAACTTGCGCTGACAACAAGACCTTTTGGAAATCCGAATCCCTGGAACCAAAATGATGACGTGTCCACGGTTCGACGACGTTCTGTGGAACTAGTTCCTGACCTCTATTCTGCTAGATGTTCGGTCCATCATCTAATCTATCTAGTCTCATACTAAAGCAGCCAATTCTTGACTTACGCTAACAACACTTGCGCTGAACTGGCCCGCTTGACGTGCCGTAAGGGCTCAGTAAGGATTCTTTGTAAAGACCCGAAGATAAGAGCTAGTTCCATTGTGATTGTATCACATTAATTCGTTTTTCTACTGTACACAGAAAAAAAGTGTTCCCGGAAATGAAAACCGACCGTGAACTAGTTCACGCTTTCGGCATTATTCCCTTTAAACGTTATTTAGTTGAGTATGATTACGTGATTCAATTCACGGTGTATTTTTGCTTGTTCTCGAATTCAGGACATCAGTTCACAGATCTTGGCATGGATTTTTTTTCCGTGTAGTTACCTACACATTTTTTCATGGACTATTTTATAACATACAAACAAATGTATTATTCTGTAAATTTTAAATTTCTTAATTTCAGTGAGCGAAATAAGTGGCTATAACCTTGGCAAATTATTGCCAGATTTTTGGTTCAAATGCCTAAAGCCCACGCACAGGCAAAAGCAGCATAAACTAATCTTTCTGGCATTGATGCTCCCAACGATAAAATACAAATTATCCCATTATTTACCTCTACATGGAAGCGTTTTGACACGGGAGGTCCACGCTTTGTTCCTTCCATTGATTCGAAGTAGTAGAGTGATTTCAGACACTCTTTCTTAATCGCTCTATTTCTTGGAGTCCTCTTTGCGGTACATGCTACGCAGTTGACCTAACCGTCGACAAAAAAAAATGATGCATTCAAGAAGTCGTCATTTTCTAGGATGCTTTGAAGAATTGGCTGCGTTAGTATGTGATTAGATAGATTAGATGAAAGAGTGCAGATCTAGCAAAAACCAGGTCAGGAACTAGGTCTACAGAACGTCGTCGAACCGTGTGTACGTCATCATATTGGTTCCAGGGATTGGGTTTTATGGACTTCGCTTTCTGGAGTATGGTGGAGTATGTTGGAGGTCTGCTCTACAAAAATTGAGCTGTAGCTGAGTCCTGAAGCGCCATCGGGCGACAGCCTGGGATAAAATACCACAAGATCACATGTGGGCCTCGTACGATGTGGTTAATCTCAATGATGAATTTTCAAAAAGTACTTTGTTTTCAAGTGAAAAAAACGTGTTTGTTTTGATCAATTGATCTGTTTGTTTCAATGTAGAACTTCAATTGCCCAACTCCTCGCCTCACTAAAAACCCACCATACCGCGTCCCAGACGTCCCTGTCTTGGCACATCCTCTGGGCCAAATTATCCGGAGTCGGGTTGTGACCGCTTACGGCAATCATGCCGCATCGGCGCCGTCGAAGCGATGACATGCGAAGAACACACGTTCCGCGGTTTCCTCGACTCCCGCGCACTCGGTGCATGCGGAGGACTGATGTTGTCTAAAACAACCGTGGCCTGACAATATCTGCGTTGAGTGGAAGTTCACTAAACCGTGTCGCCTACCAACCCACCCGGTTAATTCTGGGATTAGTCGGTGGGTCCACCGGCCTTTGGTGGAGTTGTTCCTTTCCCTTTGCCACTTAACCATGGATGCGGCCCTAGTGTTCTTCCGAATTCCTCTTTTTCCACATTTTTAGAAGCACTCTACGTTCTCTTTTATGACAATACCTATTGGCATCATCCCCGCTAGGACGCAGACCGCGTCGCGTGGTACCGTTCGGTATGCACTAACCACTCTTAAGAACATAAGCCTGTGCGTACTTTCTAGCTTACTAGTGTAGCTCTCGGTACTCAAGGTGGTGATCCATGCCCGCCCACCGTACCTTAGTATGGATAGGGCGACACTGACCAGGAGTTTACGCTCACTCCCTTGCACCGCTGAGCTATTCGACATCATGCGGGATAATTCCGATATAGCCAGAAAGGCTTTCTTGTAGGCATAATCGACGTGACAGATAAAGGACAGCCGTGACCTCACTCCTATGGTGGGCTAGCTCCAGTTTCCTGGAACTCATCCAGCTCTCCACAATGCCAATGGAGTGCGAGGCCGGTAGCTCGACCTCTTCGATGGATTCACCACATATCACCAGAGTGATGTCATTCGCGAACCCGACTATCTTCACCCCTTTCGGGAACTCAAGCCGTAGTACCTCATCGTACATCGCACCAGACCCCGGATCAAACCTTGTGGGACGCCTGCGGTGATCTGGACACGTTTCTGGCTTGCCTCTGTGTTGTATACCAGTACGCGATTTTGGAAGAAGCTTCCAAGAATCTTGTACAGGTACCCAGGAAACGAAGGTATTGGAGCGAGTCGGCGATAGCCACCCAACTGGCGCTTTTGAACGCATTTCTCACGTCAAGGGTGACCACTGCACAGTAGCGTACTTCTCGCCTCCTGCGCTGGAAGGCCACTTCAGTGGTGACGGACAGAATGGCATCCACCGTCAACTTCGTTTTACGGAAGCCAAACTTGTTGTTAGACAGACCACCTATACCCTCCGTGTATGTTGTCAGTCTGTTGAGGATTACCCTCTCGAGCACCTTACCCGCTGTATCCAACAAACATATAGGTCTATATGCCGATGGATCTCCTGGTGGCTTCCCTGTCTTTGATAGCAACACTATGGTTTTAATTTTCCAGGCGTACGGAAAGACGCCTTCGTTCAATCACCTTTGCATCACCACCCTGAACATTTCGGGATCCAGCCAGATAGCCGTCTTGATGGCCTGGGTCGGAATACCCTCCGGTCCCGGCGCTTTGTTCCCCTTTAGCTATCGCAATGAGTTCCTCGTTCGTCATCGTCGCCTTGACACCGGCACCGTTGTCATTGCCCACGTGGTCGCGGTGTTCGGATGAGCCGCTCACCCTTCCGTCGCTATAATTTGCGTTAAGGATACTGGAACGCTGGTCATGGGACAAATCAACGGCGACGGGAAGCCATGGACTCGGGCCGTGGTTCGGAAAGAGTCCCCCAATGATCACCTGCAGCAGTTCTGGTGATTGATCTGTTGAAGCCGCCGTTCCTTTGGGTTTGGCCATTATCCGATAAGCGTCATCCTATGGATTTGTATTGGCCTTCTGACACAGGCCCTCGAAGCAGGCTCGCTTGCTGGCCTTCATCTCTCTTTTTAGTGTGACCTTCGCGGTGACTAGCGCCCCTCTACGCTTGAATCTATCGGCGTCTGACCGGGCTCTTTGCATCCTCCATCTTGCGTGGAGGCATGTTCTTTGGAGATCGGCAATCGACTCCGTCCACCAATACACCGGCGATCTTCCATTCCTCGATTTGAATTCCCTGGGCATTGGCGCATCGTATTCTCGTGTAAGTGTCATAACGCGTCGTTCGCCGCAAGTTTCCTGGGTTCCGCGTAAGTCGCGTTCCCTCTCAAGCCTTACAAGTTCCAAAAGGCCCATGATGAAAAGGCCCCGAAGCAGCAACTAAAGGGTGTCCACGATGAAATTGCCACACACAAAATTGATTCGCAAAATTCTAGTTTTCGTCCGATTGCCATCAAATTTTCAGGGATTGAGAAATAACTATTAAACTTCATTTTACCATTTTACTCGTATTTTATTTACAGTCCATACGCAAATGCCCGCACCTTGGCCTTAACCCCGGCCATAAGATTCTGCACAACCTGTGAATCAACCGTTTTTTGCATGTAAACCCATACTTTCTTCAGTTCCTCGACTGTCTTCACTACCTTAGGTCGTTTAAGAAGGTGCTGCTTCATAATCGCCCAGTACTTCTCGATGGGGCGGAGCTCCAGGGTGTTGGGAGGGTTGAACATTTTCGGCACGAAATTGACCTTATTGTCCGCATACCACTTCAGAACGTCCTTGGAGTAGTGGCATGAGGCCAAATCCGGCCAGAAGATTGTTGGGACGTTGTGGGCCTTCAGGAGAGGAAGCAGCCGCTTCTGGAGGCACTCTTTTATGTACACCTGTCCGTTCATCGTGTCCTGGGTCACGAAAGGTGCACTCCGCTTCCCGCACGTGCAGATGGCTTGCCAAACCAGGAATTTCTTCGCAAATTTGTACATCTTCTGAGTGCGGACATGCTCCGGAACGCTGAACGTATCCTTGGCCGTGAAAAACAGGTTGCCGGGGATCTGTTTGAAGTCGGCCTTCACATATGTTTCGTCGTCCATGATGCAGCATTCAACTTTCGTCAGCATGTTGAGGTACAACTTCCTGGCACGGGTTTTGGCGGACTTGTTCTGCTTCTCGTCGCGATTAGGGGCCTTTTGTACCTTGAACGTTCGAAGCCCAGCCTTAGTTTTGGCCTTCTGGACAAAACTTCGGCTTAGGTGCAGCTTCTTAGCCACATCCCGAACGGAGGCGTTCGGATTTCGGTTGAAGGCCCCAACTACGCGGTTGTGATTTTTGGTGTTGTACGGAATACTTTTTCCTTCACTCGCGACACCGTGGAATTCACGATTCCCAACGTTTTAGCGATGGAACGATGCGAGAGATCCTTGTTCTCGTGATGAATGCGCAAGATTTTATCACGCACGAGCTGTTCTTTCGACTCCATTTCCGCGAGTTTTGATCACAGGACTTTAAAACTTGCAGGATGTAAATAATGCACTATGAACTAAATCCACCCATATTTTCATTAAATTCTACCCAACGGTTAAAAAGTTAGAGCAATTTCATAGTGTGGCAATTTCATCGTGGACACCCTTTATTTAGATTTGAGAGAGCGAAGCCCTAGCAGATATCGTTTTGATTTCCGCTGTTATCGCATAACAAGTTTATTTATCACTATTGGCTTATTATGTTATCACATGTTATCATTTTCAGCATACAATTTTCGACAAATGTTACTAGTTGAAATCCGAACTATAAATTTTACCAGTATATTTAAACAAGAAATGATGCTCTTCAAAATATGTTTTGCTCTATAGACCATTTTCAGCCAGAATAGCAAACCGGTTGGACCCCACTCTTTCCGATCTGAATGAAATTTTGTCCATATGTTGATTTCTACCCAAAATCACATTTTTTAAATGTGGATTTTATTTTTGAAAAAAATCGCAAACGTCTAATCTGATTAAAATGTTGTCATTGAAAAATTTGTAGGTAATGCAATGTTCTTCAAGAAAAAAAAATACACTGAAACTAACAAAATCGTAAAGCAAGAAAAAAACACAAAACGTTGATTTTGTTCTTCTTTGATCCTCCTAATTTTTTTTTCAAAAAGCTGAAGTTATGTCCTTAAAGCTATTGAAAAGTTTAAGATATTTACTTCTTTAATTTTTAATTTTTTGTTTTTAAATATTTATGAATATTTTGCAAATGTCGGAAAATGATAATTTTTTTTATTAAAATATTCAAATAATAAATTTTATGCATCATTTTTAATTATAAAGCATATAAAAACTTTTTTCGTAAGCCTAGCCGTTCTCATGTTATTGCGAATTTTAATAACAGATTTGGTGGTCCACAACGAAATGTGTTTTTCATAATAGATTTTTGAAAAACAGGTAATTTTTCTCAAACGGTGGTAGTCAGACTTACCCGTTTCCGTTTGGACGCGATGGAAAATAATCAAGTTGATGATTTTGGATATGTGTGTGCTTCGGATAGTTTTGTTTAGGGAGAAAACAGTATTTCATGCAATTTTGTTGATTTTTTCAATTTTCAATAAATTTATTACATTTCAGATCATTTTGAATTCATCATTAGGAAGGTCCATTAATTATGTCACGCAGTAAGGGGGTAGGGGGGGGACATGACGATCCCTACAAAAATAATGCTGGTCCATACAAAAACGTGACAGGGGAGGGGTCCATACTGGAATTTGGGTATTTAAAACAGGAATGTAAGAATGATATTTTCGAGTTTTTGAGTGGTTTTGCTTTGTTAAAAATCGGATCGAATTCCTTCTCGGCCTCTTTATACTCATCCAATTTACCTGACTGCTAACTTTTCAACGAGAGGCTTAAAAAATGCCGATATATTACAAGTTTTTGCAAAATAAAAAAAAGAGTTTGATCATTTACTTCAGATAGCATCAGTTTGTATCGCTTCCGTTGCGTCTGATCAGAAACGAGTAAGTCTGACTGCCACTGGGGCCTCTAGGGCCTCCATTTCTGAAAAAGATTTGTTTTCTATTCAATAATCTATCATGTTACATACATTTTTAATGGACATCCCGTCTAACATTTGGAAATGGCAAAAAATATTGGTACAAAAAAAAATCATTTTAATGAAATTCGCAATATCAATTCTGGGCAATAAGAAAGCGGACTCGCTTGTAAAGGTGGGCGCTATTTTTCGTCAACAGTCACTCGTTAGCGGGTATGAATGTGGGTCTAGACTTCATTCGTGTGATGTGTTGGGCTGAGTGACGGCAATCTCTGTGAATGTGGACAAGGTTACCAGGACGCCTATCACATTGTTTGGTCATGTGCCCAGCTTCGCGGAGTCAGATCTGAGCTTTATGATTCCCTACGGGCTCGAGATATTTTGGCTCTACGTGACCTGGAGTTTATAGACTCCATATATGTGTTTTTGACAAACATTAGCCTTAGATTGTAGTTAGTTTAACCTGTATTTTTACTTTAAGTTTTTTTTATCTGTTTGGGTGTTATTTTTTCTTCTTTCTCAAAAATGTTCTAGTCAAAAGAAGCCAAAAGTTGTAAAGTTTTCAGTTTTTTAGACAATTTAGAATTTAAAAAAAAAGTGTTATATAAACCACACTTCAAATTCCAAACCACCTTCCCATCTTTTCAGTTGTTATTCTTATTATCCTCGAGACGGCCGCGAGTAATCCATTCTATCCCCATCCCCTTAAAGTTAGTTTTAAGCTAATTGATGTATATAAATATAAAAATTTGGCTCTGTAAAATTAAATCGATTGAGCCTGCACAAATAAATGATCTGAAAAAAAATCGCAATAACTTCAAAACTAGGCTTACGAAAAAAGTTTTTATGTGCTTATTTTTTATTGAAAATGAATACGTAGAGTCTACTTTTGGTATACTTGTATTAGAAAACACACAATTTCACTAAATTAAAAAAAGCCCATATAAATTAAAAAAATAAATAAATAAGTGACCATCTTAAACTCTTCAACAGATTTGTTGAAAAAAAAAATCCAAGTTTTTATTAAATTTTGTCTTAGAAAATTCAAAGGGAAGGGAGAGGGGGTCTCCAAAAAAATCAATGTTTTAGCATGAATTTACATTTTTGTAGTTTCTGTATGTATTTCTTTTTCTTGAAGAACACTTAATGACCTACAACTTCTTCTCAGATGACATTTCGATCAGAATAATCGTTTACATGTTATGATTTTTTGAAAAAATAAAATTGCTATTTTACATAAGCCCTTTTAGAACATTAGTCCAGGAAGTTTTAGGATTTTTTATAAAAAATGGTATCCAGGGTAGAAACTTACATATTGACAACATTTCATTAAAACCGGAAACTGTCGAAACAAAATCCATATATTGTTTAGCGTTTCTGACTGGAAATGCTCTATATTATGTTTACATGAAATGGTTGCGCAAGATTTGCAATAATCTGCCAATTAGGATTCCTCATCGTATTTGCAAGGATCTCTTTTAATATTCGCCATGAATTTCAAATAACGTTTGCATTAAAAAAATGGACAAAAATTGCCGATTTTTTATGGGTTATTCTTCACCCGCACTAACGAAACTACTCATGCAGCATCAATCATAGTAACCCATGAGTCAGCAGACAAAATTTGACAGCTCTATCAGTCGAACTCTAACCGTGATGGCTAAAAACAGTGAAACAAACTTCGTTCAGAAGTGTGCGCGTTCAAAGAACGGCACCTTGCCGCGTTGAAAACGGACATCGTGCCGCACTTTGTGGACGCCGGATACGCCCGTTCCGGCATCTACAACATCTTGACACTATTGGACAACAATTAGAGCATCGAAAGAAAGCCCGGTCCGGACGGCCGACGACCCTGAGCGACAAGAAGCTTCAAAGGATGCTGAAGAGAAAGACCGAGGGAAGAGTGCCTAAATCGCTGCGTGCGTTTGGCCGGGAGGTCGGTTCAACAGGCCAAACAGTGATGAAGTTTTTTTTCCAGAAGCAGATAATTTATCATCTCCATGCGAAGCGCTAGGAGCGGACAGTAATTTTATTGCTAGAACAAATAGACATGAAGAGAAAGTGTATTGATAGATCCGTAAGGGAACGGCAGGCTTTGAAATTGAATAGATGTAAGTTTGAAAACGAGCGGAGGGCATTTGAACGGTAGTATACGATCAGGCACATAACCCTTTGTCATACTACCCTATGCAGGATAGGCAAGAGGGGAAATCCAAACAGTGAAAAAGTGCCGGAAGTTGCGTCGTTCAACAAGAAATTCCATAAGGGCGAAGACGCGGTGCACTGGTCGGATCTGGCGTCGGCACACTACTCGAAGCGATCGCTGGAGGAGATGGAGTTGCTGAATATCGACGTGGTACCCAAGTCGGCGAACTCGCCGAACGTCCCCCAGCAGCGTTCCTTTAAGAATTTCTGGGCCAACCTGAAGCGTAAGATCTACTCCAACAATTTGGTCGCGAAAACTACACTCATGTTTTCGTCCGCCATGGGGAATGTTCCGATTAACTGCCGGAAGGCCACTTGCAAGAGCGTAGAATTTTTTTGCAAGAAAGCTTAAATAATTACCTTCTATGGGAAATTTATCAAAAGCAATTATCTGTCTTACCTTGTGTTTTTATCACAATCCGAAAAAAGTTTATTTATTTTAATGCAAACGTTAGAACATTGCCTACACTCAAAAAATTCGTCACGTTATTTCCACGCGAAATTTCACGTAACTTTCACCTGACACGTAACCAAATCTTATTCAGTAAAATCAGGTGAACATTACGTGCCAATGAATTGTACGTGAAAAATCACGTAACAGTTATATGATTTTGCATGTAGATTTACGTGAAAATCACGTAGCTGTGGACGAAAATTACGTGCGTTTCACGTGGAAACAACGTGACGAATTTTTTGAGTGTACATAACAAATCATGAGTCAAAGTATACACGAACTTAACATCCCTTCACTTTCTTAGTTACGAATGAACGTTTACTTTCCTCTAAACCTTCCCTTTTCTTGTAATGATCCTACCCAAGATGTTGTACCGCATCATAACCATCGAACGTGACCACTTTATGATGCACACACTCGCTTCCCCCACATGCAACACCCGGAGCAAGGGCATCGAACAGGAATGCGGTTAAACTACACCCGATGGCGCGGTATTGACACACATTTTGGATCACTCTTTTTCGCGTGCACAGACCCAGTACAATGACACATCTGGAACCGATCTATTCCCATGTAAACACTAGTCACCACTAGGAAATGGTTGCTAAATTCCCTGACTCCATATGATAAGAAAAGTCCCTTAGAAGAACCGACTTAGGTCAGCCTCGGGAGTAGAAAACGAAATGAATGAATCCCATTCATTAGCGCCGGAGATTTTGCCGTCGAAAGTTGTGTCGAGTTCCCGTATCCCTTTTCGTTCGGTGAGTAGCAGCAGCACATAAAATGTAAACAGAGCCACTATTTCCAGTCCGTTGGAAAGAAATCACTGTGTGTTGTCCTATCAAGCCAACATGAATTTGTCATAATTCTTTTTTTTTGCGACCAACTGAGAAGGGAACGAGATTTGCATACTAAATTAAGCAAGTGTTTGCACAGGAATGTCAAAGGGGTTCACACATCCTCTTAATATTAATTTGTTTATCGTTCACATGTGGTGACCTTTTCCCGCTGCTGTGGCTAGCAAGTGACCAGCCTGTTGCATTGTATTTCTCGTTTGGGTGGAAATTTGGATTAATTATTCAAAATATGATTTACTGTCGAAGCTCAACGGGAATTTTCCATTCAACCTTTGTCTGAAAGCAGAGGACATACAATCGCAGAAATCTAACCTCCGTGATGACGCAAAACGTTCTCCGGGGAGGAGAAATTATGTCAAGCATCTTGATCTTAACGGCGACAGTTCACAACTAGCCCGAGGGATTAGAAATTCTTATCCCACCTTGCCTCTTGTCCTGCACGAAGGAGTGAGCGACTTGTGCGCAAATGATGAAGCACCGGTGATAACGAGAGCCATTGTTCCGGTGATAATCTCTTGTTTGAAAAGGAGAACTTAAGCATCTGCAGTACAATCTTACTACGCCATTCAATGTGACATTCGTTAAAATTCCAGTTATTGTAATTTTCGGAAAAGAAAAATAATTAACTCATACCCATTTTCGTGATTTCTCTTTCCAGATAAAATGCCACTAGACTGTCCTTGTGTCGAAATCCGCGTGTGTTTAAACACACATACCAGCGAAACGTAATCCATGGAAAACAAAGCGCCGTAAAAATTTAAAATTGGAAATCCGCGGCCGCGCTGGTGGTGATATTGTGCGGGAAAAACATCGGAAAAGTGATCCGCCGTCAACGGTAACAAAGTGGTTTCGCTGCTGGGTGTTGTGTCTCGGCATTTTTCACTCCTTGGTGTGCTCCAAGTGGGGAAGATCATCACAAGAAATAAAAGAGCTAAGCTAAGATGAATGATCGCCGGCGGTCGTCTCCGTCCTGGGTGTTGATTTGTTGAAAGCGTAAGTGAAAAACGGCGTGTGTGCGCGCGCGAAGGAAGAAACCTTGACCTGTTCTCCGGGGGATCGGGTGTGGTGGTGTGGATTGAGCGAGCAACCGCGGAAATATCGCGAATCGCGTGTCAAAATTTTGAAGTTCAAAAAAACTCGTTACAAAATGGCAGAGAATGCCGCCAAAAGTGGTGCTATCGGTGTGGTCGCGAGTGGTGCAAGTGGTGGCGGGGAAGATGATCCACCACGGAAAAGCAATATGAATGGGAACCGATCCGGACGGTTCGGAATGGATCCGGCTGGGAAGGCTCGCGGAGCTGGGAATCAGAAGAGTCCAAGTGATTCGGCGGACGAAGAATCGAAACTGCTGCATCAGGGCGGTGGCAAAGCGACACAGGTGGTGAAAGGTGCGGGAGGGACAGATGTCGATAGTGGCGGCGGAGGAACGGAAGAAGGGGAGAACGGGGATCTAGTGAAGGCCAGGGATGGCCACGGAGTGTCGGTGATCGATATGGCCGATGCTGGGACACAACCTTTCAAGCCGATGAAAGGAAAGAAGAATAATGTGTTTAAAGGTAAGATGTTTTGAAATTGGTGCAAGAGATTTAAATGCAAAGCGCAAAAAGTAGAGTTTCTTAGACAGAGAGAGAACGAAATTCTTCAGGAGTAACTTAAATGTTTTGATCCATACATATTGCACACTAAGCAAATACATTTTTTCATCGCGTTTGAGTTAAACTAGGATAAGGATCACTGGGTTTCGTCTAGCGCTCGGCTAGATTGTTCACCTTAAAGTGGTGGGTAGGTTTAATCTCTTGGCTTACATTGGAGTCTTCGAGACAGCACCTGGCTTACTTTGGAGCATTTTTCTTTTACTAACAGCCGTGTCGTACTACATTTATATAAAGGCACTGACGTTGGGTGTGATACTGGCGTAATGTCATTATGAATCACTCTTACCGTGTATAATTAGAGCAAATTATTAATTGCGTGACAAGCTTTTATTGTTGTTTCTTCTGAAATTTTATTCAAGAAATAACCTGAAATATCAATTTTAATGTATTTGTAGTTGTTATTATTGTTTTCCTTTTCATTTCCGATTTTTGGTTAATGTTTGATTTATTGCTCGGGATTCCTACTGTGTCGCACTTCTAATATTTTTCTATTCTATTGTTGTGATACATACTGGGAACGTATGAGCATAGTTGAAGTATTCACAATATACATAATAATAGACAGAGTAGATCAGTGTGAAACGAATAGTCACATAAAGGTGTAACTTGCTATAAGAGTTTTTTGCAGAACTTTTTTCTACTTTTCTGTTGTTTGTTAGAAATATTCACAAGATTCCTGGTACATTTTTTTTCATTTACTTTCGAAATTTGCCAACGATATTTCGGAACAATTTTTGATTTTCGGGAAGTTCTTGTATATTTGTTTTACATCGATATTGTTCTCTTCTTTCTTTTTTCATTTACGAGCTTTCTATGACGCTCGCCTGAATTTTCGTTGGATCTTAATCCATGGAAGTGTTTGTAGTTTTTTAATTTCTTTTAATTTATTTTTCCAAAATTCCTTTGGATTTTTTTTGAAGCATTGTCGTCCAAATTTTTTTTTTCAAGTTCCTCTGGAGCTCATCTTCAATAGATTTAGAATTTTTCGGAGCCAACTTAAACATACATGGTTCCATTTTCTGAAGCTCCTGTTGGAACTTTTCTGAAGTTCCTTTGTAATTTTCCTGAAATTATAGTTCCTATAGTACGTTTGGAACATTCTTTAAGTTTCTTTAGGACTTGACTAAGGTTTCATTTGGTTGATTTGGAACTTTCTTTTCTTTCGGAGTCTTCCCTGAGTTCTTTCGTAAGTTTCTTGAAGTTCCTTTAGGACTTTTTTTGTAAGTTCCTTTGGAATATTCCTGAGGTTCCATTGGAACATTTCTGATTCTTTCGAGAAGTTTCTTTGGATCTTTCCTGAAGTTCCTTTGCCACAATCCTGAAGTTCTCCGTTTTTTTTGTAGTGCTTTCGTAACTGTCCTGAAGTTTTCCGTAAACTTTTTGGGAACCTTCTTTTGGAACATTCTTGAAAAAACCCAAAATAATTTCAAGTATCTTTTGTTGTTTTTTGGAGCATTCACAAGCTTCCTGGAAAATTATCACTTTAGAAATTTTCTTGCGATATTTCGAAGCTTTTCTTGATTTGTCAGAAATTTGTTTTTATTTTTTCTGATATTTACTTGGATTTTTTTAAGTTTCATCAGGTTTTCTGATTTTTTTTCCTAAGTTCTGTTAGCACTTTTCTGACGCAGCGTAGTTAAGAACTTTAGTTTATAGTTTGTTTAAGTTCTGCTAGAGCTCTTCCTCAGTAGTCTTAAATTTTTTGGAAATCAACTGATCTAAAGTTTGCAAGGTTCCATTTCCTCAAGTTCCCGTTGAAACATCTCTAAGGTTTCTTTAGAATTCTCGTGATTTGTTTTTTTTTTAACTTTTCTATAGTTCCTCTGAAATTTTTCTGAAGTTTTTTGAAACTTTCCTAAAGTTTCTTTAAGACTTGCTTAAAGTTCCTTTACGGATGTCCATTTCGAACTTCCCTAAAGTTGCTTTGGAGCTTTTCTGAATTTCTCCTTGGAACTTTGCGTAACTTCCTTTGAAATATTCCTGAAGTTCCTTTGGAACATTACCGAAATTTCTTTCGATCTTTTCTAAAGTTATTTTTTTTTAACTTTGCTAAAGTACCTTTGGAGCCTTCTTGAAGTTCTTTTGGATGTTTCTTGAAGTTCCTGTGGAACTCCGTGAAGTCCCTTTGAATCTTTCCTGAAGTTCCTTTGCAACAATCCTGAAATTCCTCTGTTGCATTTATGATGATCCTTTCGTAACATTCCTGAAGTTCTTTTGGAACTTTACTAATATTTCTTTTGAGCTTTCCTTTGGAGCCTTCCTGAAAAAATCCAAAGTAACTTCAGAGAATTCACTATTTTAAAAAAAATAATCCGAACATTGTTGATATTCTTTTCCAGTTGTTTTTAATTGGCCAAGAGATTTTGGGAAGTCCTATTTGAATTTTTCAGTTGTTCGTTTAGATCATTCAGAAGCTTCCTGGGAAATGAACTTGACGTTTCTACCTTTACAACTATATTTCCGAACGCTTTGATTTTTCTGAAGTTCCTTTATAATTTTTCTGGCGATCACTGGAATCTTTTTTTTTAATTTTTTTTTTCAAATAACACTTCAGTGAATTCCCTATGGATCTTGTCCTATGGGAGTTTTGTGAAATTTCTGTATACATTTTTTGAAGTTTTTTTTAGATTTTTTCATTTAGTTCCTCTAGATCTATTCTGAACCACCGTGTTCAAAACTTTGTCTGTTTAAGTTCCTCGGAACCAATGGTTTCTGAGGTTTTCTTTCCTTGTTCTATAGATTCTTGGTATTTTCTCTGATTTTTGAGGTCTACTGTAGTTTCCTTAAATTGTAGTTCTTTACAATATCTCTCCGCTTCCCTCCCACGCTTTAGGTTTTTGCCTTGCCTACCTACAATATTTTTTATCAAATATTTCAAAATTATGGATATGTGTGGCATATTTTCGTTCTTTTGGAACTTTCCGGATGTTACCATTCCTGAAGATACTTAGGAACATCCCTAAAATTCCTTTTGAACGTTCCTGAAATTTCCTGAAGTTTCTTTGTTTCTTTCTCCATCCTTGAACTTTCTTTTGAACTTTCCTAAAGTTCTTTTGGAACTTTCTTGTAGTTCCTTTGCGACAGTCTGAAAATATTCTGCAAGTCCTTCAAGACTTGTCTGAAGATCTTTTAGGACTTCCATGAAGCTTTTTTAGAAACTTCCTGAAGTTCCTTTTGAATATGCCTGAAATTCCGAGGTTCTTTTCGATCTTTCCTTAAGTTTCTTTTGGTTGCTTTGGAATTTTCTTGAACTTCCTTCGGATCATTCCTGAAGTTATTTTGTATCAATCCTGCAGTTCCATTGTTGCATTCTTCATGGTCCTTTCGTTACTTTTCTGAAGTTCATTAGAAACCTTCTTTTTCTTAGGCACTTTTTTGAAATTGTTCAGATATTCTAGATCTTGTTCCAAGTTAACTTTTACCTTCTTGCATCCTTCGAAACTTCTCTTTTTTCTAACTTTTTCGACTGTTTCATAGAGCTGTGGGAGACCCCTGGCGTAGTGGTTAGCATCCATACTTCTTACGCCAAAGTCACGAGTTCGAATCTCACCCCCGGATATGTTCCGAAAATGACCAAAAGAGATGTTTGAGTGTTCTTTTTTTTAAGTTCCTTTGGAATGTAACTGACGTTTCTTTGCAACTTTTTTAAAGTTACTTTGAATCACTCCTAGAGGCTCTTAGTAATTTTCCTGAAGCTCCTTTGAGACTTCCCTTAAGTTTCTTTGGAAATTTCCTGAAGTTCCCTTGGAACTTTGCTGAAGTTCCTATGGAACATTACCGATATTGTTTTTCCTTTCGAGCTTTACTTAAGTCTCTACTGGTTTTTATAGGTTTTTTTTTCTAATTCCAAAAACTTTATCCATCTTGCTCCATCAAAATTTCGCTCAACTTCTTAAGAACGCTTGATATAAGTTTCATTTCTTTTTTTTTAATTTCTTGTATAATATTTCGAAATTTTGATAATCATCCAACCATATAGATTCCTTCGAATAATCTTTTTCTTTTGGAGGAACATTGTAGAGCTCAGTGACTGAGTAGAATTGTATTCCTTTCTCTTTTTCTCACACGGAAATTTTACTCAAATATCGTAAAAAAGTGTCTCAACTCAATTTATGAGTAGATCCACTTTTTACGAAAATTTAGTAATATTTCTGTGTGAGAAAAAAATCAGGAATACATTGAAATTCTCCTCGGGCCCCACCTTTGGGCCTTTCTTGAAAATTCTTTGGAAGTTTCCTAGCAAATTGTTTTCACTTTCAAAAACTTCCAACGTCATTTTGGACTATTTCTTGATTTGTTTAAAGTTCCTGTGGAACTCTTCTGAAGTTTACTTGGATTTGTTTTGTTTTCTTTTGTGAGGTTTCCGTGATACTTGACTGATTTTTTTAAAGTTTCTTTTGAGGTTTTCTGAAGCATCGTCGTTCAGAACTTTGTTTGGTTAGGTTCTATTGGAGCTGTTCTTAAATAGTTTTAGAATTTTTCGAAACTAAAGCATACAAGATTCAATTTCCTTCCTGAAGTTTTTTTTGGTACTTTCCTGAAGTTCCCTTGGAGTTCTCCTGAACTATAGTTGGAACTTTTATAAAATACTTTTGGAACTATCCTAGAGTTCCTTTGTGACTTTTCTGAAGTTCATTCAGAACTAAAGCTTTTCTGAATTTTCCTAAGAACTTTGCTAAAGCTCCCTTGAAGTATTCCTGAAGTTTCTTTGGAATATTACCGAAATTCATTTTGATCTTTTCTAAAGTTTTTTTTTTTTGTTGCTTGTTGTAGCTTTGGAAGTTTCTTCAAGTTCCTTTGGAATCCTCCTGAAGTTCCCTTGAAACATTTCTGATTATTTCCAGGAGTCCCTTTGGATCTTTATTGAAGTTTCTCGATTGCATTCCTGGTGATCCTTTTGTAACTTTCCTGAAGTTCCTTTGAGACGTGCGTGAAGTTTTTTTTTTAACTTCCCTAAAGTTCAATTGGAGCTTTTCTGAATTTTCCTTGGAACATAGCTGAACTACTTTTGGTACTTCTCTAAGTTCTTTTAGAACATTCATAAGCTTCCTAGGAAATGATCTTCAAGTTAATTTTGAACTTTACCAACGATATTTCGGAACGTTTTGAAGTTCCTGTAGACAATTTCTGGAGTTCACTTTTTTCGACTTTTATAACTTTTATAAATTTTAACTGAATTCGTTATGGAATTCATATGGATTTTTCTGAAATTTCTTTGAATTTTTTTTTAGATTTCTCCTGATGTTTCATTATATTTCCCTCGAAGTTCTTCGAAACTAATGATTTATGATGTTCTCTTTGGTTTGTTCTTAGATTCTTGGAATTTTTTTCCTAATATATCAACTATACTGTAGTTTCTGTACTTTTCTAAGATTGTTGTTCTTCACGATGCACAGTGATGATCTGAATTGGAATATCCCCCCACCATCCACGTATCAAGTTCTTGCCTTACCTACATACTATGTGTTTTATCAAAGCTTTCCAAACTATGGATATTTATGGCTTACTTTCGATGAACATTGGAAAATGTTTCCCTAGAAGAAGAGGCACAAGTCAAGAGTTTCTTCCAAACCTTCTACAACAACTTAAAAACAATTCTTAAATCCCTTGGACTTCTTCTGATGGTTCCTAAATTTTCTTACGTTGCTTGTGCCTATAACGATGTGCAATATTTCTTTATTGCCCTTTGAATTTTCTTATAGCTCCTCTCAGAACTTCCAAGATGTTCCATTGGGACTTTTGCACCATTTCATAAACCACGTAGACTCATTTTTGAAAATCTCAGATCGCCCCCTAGACCCCCCTCGTAGAATTTTCTCCGTACATTTTTTAAAAAAACTACTTAGGTCAAACCCCCTCCCTGTAGAAAAGTCTTCCTGGTTTATGAATTGCCTCTTTCTGCCTTGTCTTATCTGTAATTCCAATGAGATTCTCCTGCGATAAATTCCTTCAACACAACCTCAAAGATTTCCTGAAATCATCCTCGAACTGCATTCCTAACACAGCAGATGCTCTCTCCTTTATTATTCCAGCTTGATTCTGAATCTCTGAACCTCTCTTTTACAATTCCACTCGGACGTCGCTACCGGTAAAAGCAATCATGCCCTGTTTTTCGATTCATGGCGACAAAAGGTCAAACGATACATACTGGAGTGGATGAAGTCTTATTTCCTTACAGTATTGGATGTTCCTTGATATGGGTTGTCAACTTCTACGTTCGACCTTCCTTTCGAACAGCAACAGTCGTCCATTGCTTTTAAATTTTCCAATTTCAACAAACAATGAATATTCTCATCCAACTACCTAACAATCATTTCCTCCGTTCCAGCATCCTACGACCGACTGCTAACAACGTTTGAAATCTCCAAAAAATCCGAGCGACCTTTCGTCACCCTAATCCTGGTCACCCTACTGCTGCTGTTGGTGATAATCCTGCTAGCCGTCTTCTGGCCTCGACTTCCGAGCTATCTAACCAAGGAAGTCTGCCTGGAAGCGGAATGTTTGGAGGCAAGCAAACAGGTAAGTCGCCCCACCTGCGCCTCGTCCTTCTCTAGGGTCATCGTCGGAACCGAATCCAATTTCAAGGTTCAAATGGAAAGAAGCACACCGACAACTGCAACTGTTTTTTTTCTCCCTTCCTGCCTGGGTCAACCTACCTAGGATCCTGGACTGTCGCAGTTCCCCTATTTTCCATCTGCCGGTGAAAATATACGCTGATGAATAATGCATTAAAATTCTCACCTCGATCTTGGCTGCTGGAATGGCGACAACAACATACACGAAACACGAACTGCAAGATTGGGTCCGTTCGATAAGGGAACTTATCGGCGTCGTCGTCGTCGTCGTCGTTCTCAGATAATGAGAGAGATTTGTCTTGTCCCATCTACCGCCCGTTATTTATGTTTGCCATGTTTTTCGGGCATCGTCGATTATATGGCACTCACATGCCTCGCCGCACGGTGTGTCTGCGAGAGTGGAGGCGTAAAAATCTAGGTAAAGGGTAATTGTTTGATTATTCATGACGACACGATGCGCTTTCCTACACCTGTTTTTTATATTGGCACGTGTATTCCTTCGGGGAAGACTCTACGGGAATCGTGGGAAACTCGGTCACCAGTACCATGCATAACCCGCCCGGTGGAAATCGAATTTTGCAAACTTCAAGAAGCAAATGTCCCCCCTGAATGCTGTTGCTTTCGGGCTTGTTGTCTACTAATCCATAAGGGGAAGATGGGTTTCTTTTTCTGTAGGTGAAATTGAAGATTCAAGAAGCACCGTCGATTCTGGGTTAGTGTTCTCTCGGGTCTAGTTCAGGATTCAGAGAGGCGCTGGTGGTTGATTTCGTGAGATGGTTCTTTTTGAATTATTGAGAAAAAGATATTTGCTGGAAATGTCAGGAATGTTCGTGGATAACTCAGTTCAGGAGTTCCCTGAGCGTTTCCAGGCGAAATGACCTAGAAATATGGAAAATTATTTTCGATATTTTTTTACTTGAATGAAACTTTGCTTACGCGTTTGGCTTAGGAGACTGAGCATTTTCCGCGCTAACATAGATTTTTTGACTCAAGAGTCAGTTTTAAAAAGGGCATAAGCATTTTGAATAGCACGTCCATTAATAATTTGTAGCTCGAAAACCTTTGGTTGTACAAAAAACTGTCTTGGAACAAGTTGTGGCCCTATGTGTGAAGGTTGTGAAAAAAATATACACTGAAAAAAAAATTCGGAAAAAAATCAAAATGTTAATTCAATCAAAATTTTAATATCTCAAAAAAAAATTTTTTTGGTTTTTTTATTTTATGACTGTAAAAACTGAAAGTTATTACGCAAATTTTGGCAAAAACTCCAGGATGGAGAAATGTCATGGAAAAATTTTTTTTAGAACATCAACTTTCGTTGCATTTCTCAAAATTTTAATCGTTGCGGGAATAAACGTATTCTGATTATATAATCTAATTCTAGAAGTATTTTGAAAATTTTAGGCTCCTGATGACCTTCGCAAGAGCATCCGTTCTCGAAATATTAGCGATTTAATTTTAACTCGAAAAAAAATTCGAAAATACGACCTTTTCATATTTTTTTCTGGATTCTCTAACAACAAACATTACTTTTTCAAAATATAGAATAAATTTTACGCTACTCTCTCTTTAACTGCAAGATGATTGAATGAACGGTTCAAATAAAACAGATTATGAACTATAGAGGATGCATAGCGCTACTGTTCGTCTTGCTCTCACACGCGAACATGCCGAGTACATAACTGTCAAATCGCATACTTTTCACGTTGAAAGTTATGTCCCTGGCCTACTAAAGCCAGGAAAAGATATTATGCCAACGACGTCAGCGCTATGGGTCCTCTACAGTTTATAATCTGTTTTGTTCAAGTGTTGGACCAATTTACCGCCTGCGTGAATTTTAGGTAGCACCAAAGGCTCTCAGTAGCTTGAAAAACTCGTCCGTTAGGTAGTCCGCTGCTGGTTATTGTCGATATACTATCGATATACTATCTAGGAATCTAAAACTACTTGTACTCGGTCTATAAATTCGTTCCACTTTACGGAAAGCATCAGTCACAAATTTGTTTTAAGTGTTTAATAATAATTTCAAAATGGCATTCAATTCGAGTTGTTTAACAAAGGTAGAGAGCATTTCCAACCAGAATAGCAAACCGGTTGGACCCTACTCTCTCCGATCTGAATAAAATTTCGTCCATATGATGGTTTCTATACAAAATAACGTTTTCCATTAAAAAATCCAAACTTCCCTGGAATAATGTGGATTTTATTTTTTCAAAAAAAAAATCTTCGCAAACTTCTGATCAAAATGTTGTCTTAAAAAAGTTGTAGCTAATGAAGTGTTCCTAAAAACAAGCTACACTGAAACTTAAAAAAACGTAAATTCATGCTTAAAAACTTAAAACGTTGATTTTCTCAAAGGACCCCCCCCCCCCCCTTTCGATCCTTTTAATTTTTATTTTTTGGAAAGCCAAAGTTATGTCCTTGAAGCTGGTGAAGAGTTTCAGATGGTCACTTCTTTAGCTTTTTTATTTTTTGTTTTAAAATTTTCATGAATTTTTCGAAAATGCAGACAATTTTTTTTTTTTAAATATACTCAAACTAGATTTTGTGCGTTATTTCTAATTTAAAAGCATATGAAAACTTTTTTCGTCATCTTAGCCGTTCTCAAGTTATTGTGAATTTTAATAACCGAAATTTATGTTTTTGAAATTGTTTTGGTCCTCTTTGATTGACCACAACAAAATGTATTTTTCATAATAGATTATTTAAAAACAGGACATTTTTCAGTCAGACTTACCCGTTACTGTTTGGACGCGATTGAAAAGAATCAAGTTGATGCTATTGGATATGTGTATGTTTGGGATAGTTTGGTTTAGGGAAAGAAGAAGCAGTGTTTCTAAAGCTTGAAAAGCTATGAAAGATAAACTAAATTGATGGGGTGACCCCGGCGTAGTGTTTAGCATCCATAACTCTCACGCCAAAGTCACGAGTTCGAATCTCACCCCCGGACAAGTTACGGAAATACCCAAAAAAGTATTTGAGTGACTACGACGGGAGATGAACCAGCCCAGGGCTGAAAATCTCGATAATAAGGGAATAAAAAAAAACTTCCCAATATATAGCACTTTGTTGACTTTGTACCTACCTTCATTTCAAGTTTATGGCAGACTCTATTGTATTGAAATGTGCCTATAAGAAATTTGTTCACGTCATTTTTTGGACACGGGTATAAACAAAAAAATTCCTGACTGTTGTCCTCTCAACAAAAGGCTTAAAAAATCCCTATATAGGGTATGTGTTCCTTGACTCAGCCTAATACGTAACGATCGATTAATTTATTCATTATAGCACATACATTATTTAAGCTGTAAACGATATACAAATTGCTATACACTTGCTTAGACAAGTTTTATAAGACATTTGGTAGTATGTTTCACAAAAAAATACACAACTCATTTTATAACATCAGGAACTTTCGATGGAAATGGATGTAATGTTGGCCTATAAGCACCACATTAGGCCTTTTCTCGTAGATTTATCAATAAATGCAATCTTTGTTCGGTTTCTTATATATGATATTCAGATTTAAGGCTTTGCCAGCTGTATTTACTCAACACAACACAAAATTTTACAAAACAAACTAAAATAAAACTGCCTTGAAGCACTTAAGAGATTTTCATATATGATTCCCATTCATCCATTCGATAATGGAAACATTAAAATTGTCTCTACACAGATTTTGTTCTTCTGGTTTGTGTTTAGATGAGCTTTTTGAAAAATAAACAATCGCAAACTCAAATACTTCCATTATAATTTTACCAATAACAACATTTTCAAAACGTTATTTTTTAAACAGGCCATAGAACATAGAAAAAATATGTCCCTTTCATTGGGTCTACGGTTTTCACGTAAAATCACTGTTACTTTAACTATGTAAACAATTAGTTTTTAACGGGTGGCTATTATCTGTACATCTAGGCTGAATTACTCGGTTAATCGGTTGAAATTAGCCAAATTTAGATCCTCAAAAGCTCGTGGAGATAATTTGTTCAGCTTAACCAGTGAAATCATGGTGTCCAAATAGTTAAATCGAATATTAGAAAATCGATGGTAAACAAGTATAAATTGTCTAGTAATGATTTGCTCACCCTGATAGAAACATAACTTTGTTAATTATCGCTGAATTTATGACATATTTGGTACATAGACCGAATGAAGGAGCTAGGCTAACAAATACATCCCGTTACCCTCTTAACCGTTTGTTCAAAAAAAAACATTTGAGTTTGATCTTTTACTTCAGATAGCATCAGTTTGTATCACTTTCGTGGCGTCTAAACAGAAACGGGTAAGGCTGACAACAATCATGTCTGAGAAAGATTTGTTTTTTATTCAATAATCTATCATGTAACATACATTTTTTTTTGGACATATGACTAACATTTGAAAATGGCTGAACATATTGTTACAACAAAATTTCCTTTTAGTAAAATTCGCAATAGCTTCGGAACTGCTGGGTTTACGACAAAAGTTTTTATATGCTTTTTTATTAAAAATGAATACGTAGAGTCTATTTTGGTAAAATAATATAAGAAAATGTGTAATTTAACAAAATTTAAAAAAAATCCATAAAAATTTATGAACAAAAATTTAAAAAATTAAAGAGGTGACCGTCTTGGACTCTTCACCAGATTTTAGGACATAACTTAAAGTTTTTTCAAAAGCAAATTCGAAGGGGGGGGGGTCCTTTGAGAAATCAATGTTTTTTTTTTGTTTTTTAGCATGAATTTACAATTTATTTAGTTTCAGTGTATTTTTTGTTGAAGAACAATTAATGACCTACAACTTTTTCTCAGACACATTTTGATCAGAACAATCGTTTACATTTTATGTTTAAAAACAAAATTTAATTCCTAATTTACAGAAGCCTTTATAGAAAATAAGTCCAGGGATTTTTAGGATTTTTTTTATGAAAAATGTTATCTTGGGTAGAAACTTACATATGGACAAAGTTTCATTACAATCGGAAACTGACGAGGCAAAATCAATATATTTTTTAGCGTTTCTGGCTAGAAATGCTCTATAGCTAGAATCAACGTTTCACCGGTATCATCATCAAAGGTTCACTAGCCTCGTCAAGATGATGGTCTCTTTTGTCTCCTTTGGTCAACATTGCTCTTGAAGGTGTTATGCGACGAGCGGCGTTTTATCTGCTCTGCTGATGACGTGGATATTGTCGGCAGAACATTTGAGGCGGTGACAGAGCAGTACACCAGGCTAAAGCGCGAAGCAGAGAAGATTGGTTTGAAGATAAATACGTCCAAAACGAAGTACATGGTGGCAGGCGGAACCGAGCACGACAGGACCCGACTGGGCTGCAGTGTAACGATCGACGGCGATGAGTTCGAGGTAGTCGATTAATTTGTCTATCTCGGCTCACTGATAACTGCGGTCAACGATAACAGCCGAGAGATCCGGAGGAGTGGAAGTCATGCCTACTATGGGCTCCACAAGCAACTACGGTCAAACAGACTTAACTCCCGTACGAAGTGCATCCTGTACAAAACGCTAATAAGACCGGTTGTTCTCTACGGGCATGAGACGTGGACAATGCTTGAAGAGGACCTGTGAGCACTCAGAGTTTTTGAGCAACGGGTGTTAAGAACCATCTCTGGTGGAGTACAGGAGGACGGACTCGCCGGTGAACCCAGTATTCATAAGGTGGCAAAAGCTGGAAGGATACTCTGAGCAGGACATGTTGCGAGAATGCCGGGCAACTATCCTGTAAAAATGGTGTTCGACGGGAATCCGGTTGGTACAAGACGACGCACAGTGATTCCAAGGCGGAAAAAAGTCGAAAAATCGAATTGCTTATTTTACAATAATTATATTTTTCTAATTTTGTACACTATTTGAAGTTTCTTTTTCCAAAATTTCATGAAGATTGGATGAAAACTGTGATCTCAAAATTTTAAAAGTATGGGTCCCATATGGTCGTGGTTTTTTACTCCCAAAAAATGTATGGAGAATCGGTGGAAAACTTCAACTAAACCCTTGAAATTGGTAAATACATAAATCTCATACTAGTTTACCACGGTCTTACGCATCTTACCAGGGAGTGTATGTTTACATATCATGAAAACCGACCTTTTATCCAAAGCCTGGAGGATCGAGTGTGATATATAACGAACTCAGCTCGTTGCACTGAATGTCTGTATGAGGGTACGTGTGTTGGTAGTGTATGTGTGTAACAAAATTTCTAACTCAGTTCCCCAAGTAACTACTGAACCAATTTGAATGAAACAACCGCCAAATGAATAGTACTGTAGTCCTTTGTTTTTGAACTATTGGAAAATCGATTCGCTAGTTCCAGAAATTCCTCCGTGGTAGCGGCCATTTTGGCCTAACATCAAAACCCATCATGCGGCACCTCAAATTACATGAGAATTCAAAAATAAGTCCAATGATCATGATATCAAAAGTCCTGAACTAAATTGGTCTCATCCGGTTTAATGTTTCGGTTACTTCCGGGAGGGTGGCCAGATTCAGGTTTGGATGAAAACCTATCATGTGACACATCAAATAATATGAGAACTAAAAAATAATTGCAATGGTGATGATATCAAGTTTCCAGCACCACATTGACCACATTCGGGTTCTCATTGCTAGTACTCCCAGAAAAGTGTTAAAAGGGCCAGATCTCACGGCAGTTGGATAAATTTAACTGTTTATTTTCCAAGAAATTTACATATAATGTGAGAACGAACTCACTGTAGTAAACAATTTGTGATCTCGACTCGTTACTGCATGGTCTTCCGGATCATCCAGAATATGCGGAATATGGGAAGAGTTGTGCATCACTTTCGTTCTAGAGTGACACGATTTTTACCATATTTTTTTACAAAGGTAAAATATAGATCGCTTAGAAACCGATTGCTGATGCAATGCCCGGATCCTTAAAGAGAAACGTTACTGCATCCTGTTTCTTGAAAGATGCATGACTGAATTTCAAAGTGATAAATTTCAGTTATTGTAATTTCATACAATAAATTTTTTTCACCATGTCTTAGAAAGCATGCGGATGATGTTTTGCTATTGTTCATCTTTCAGAATTTGATAATTAAAACCCAAAAAATACAATCTTTAATAGCTGAGTCGAATGGTATATATCACTAGGTACTCCGGACCTCGGACCAAAAGTCGATTTTCCAAGCGATCTGTATACCCTTCTTTTGGAAAAAGGGTTAAAAGAATCAACACATATTTTGGAATAAATCATTACAATCGTTATAATGACTTAAAGTTATATCACCTGAACTTCCTTAATGGAAATTTACTTGAAAACTGTAGTCGACACCAAAATAATAAATAATGGACATTTCTATTATTTTTTTAATATTCATACTAATTCTTAAAACTATAGCTCATTATTTTTCATATACTTTCATCATGAAAAAAATGAAATTCGGTCCAAAAGTTATATTTCTTTGAAAAATATATATTTTCTAACATTTCGTTTTTTGGACCACCCTATTTCAAAATGGAACACCCTAATGACAAAATAAAAATGTCTAGCCACATATTTTTCTAAAAGAAACAAACTACCTAGTATTGCAGAATTCTAAGATCCTCTTCATTTTTGGTTCCGAATTGCTGAATTATCAAATTTTACGAATGTTCCGGAACTTCCGGAAGACCATGACACGGCCACTTAGAGCCGTACATTGTTCTGCACATCACTTTGCTTCTTCCATTTTGTGTAAAAATTGTTTTGAAAAGAATCGTATTGCTTTAGGACGAGACTAATGAATTCGCCATTTTATAGGATGTTTCGGATACTCCAGGAGGCCATAAAGTGGCCATATCTAAAAAATGTAGCCTAATACGACAATTTTGATAAAATATATGGAATCAGCGTCAAAAAATTACTTGACAACACAAAACTTAGCTAAAAAAACTTATTTCCCTGGCATTTCTTCATCCTATAGTCTTTGCTTAAATTTGCGTAATAACTTCAAGTTCTTATAGTCAAAAAATAAAACATCAAAAAATCTTTTTTTGAGATATTTGAATTTTAATGATAATTCTCGATATTCTTTGTCGAATTTTTTTTATTAGTGTATATTTTTTTCACAACCTTCATACATAGGGCCACAGCTTGTTCCTAAACAGTTTTTTGTACAACCAAAGGTTTTCGAGCTAAAAATTATTAATTAAAATGCTTACGCCCTTTTTAAAACTGACTCTTGAGTCCAAATTTTTTTTTTTTGCATTAGTGGAAATTACTTACTTTTGTTGGTTAAAACGTGTGTACAAATTCTCAATTAAATCGGAGACACTCGAAGTTGGTCGGTAGGTCATTTCGCCTGGAAACGCTCCCCTGGTTTCTATTAATTCAGAATTATGTCGCATGCGTTATACCCGATGGCACTGTTTGCAAGCCTCATTAGATGCGATGCTTTGAACGATTGATTCGAAAGTTCCAAATTTCTTAGAACCTACCACAACCACAAAGTGTTGCGAAGATAATAGCACGTCGTCAGTTCCCATTCCTGACTACCAAAATATATGCTGTTTAGAGAACAAGTGGAGAAACTTTTTTCCCAATTGTCACCATTGTTTTCACGAAATTGCCTCGGAGCCTTTAGCAAATAACTGTAGGACAATAGCAAGTGTATATGAGGAGCACCGTGACTCGGCTTAACGAAAGAAAAACAATCAAAGTTCTAACAACGGAGAACCGGCACGACATCGACGAACAACTCCATGTACCTATTTTCTCCTAACAACGAATGAGAACAACATAGCTCGTGACCTGCACCTGGGAACACTTGGGTGAATTTTTGATTTCTGTTTGCGCCCCCGATGCTGAAGTGGTGGGACTTGTCCCGAGTGCTGCATTGTTAATTGAGCTTGAACGGACGAACGGTTGAAGCTATGATAGCCAAAACAAATGTAAATTACATAAGTTACAATCATAAATTTTCTTCTCGACCATGTTTTTTCTCCTAATTTAATTTACAAAACCTTAAAAAAAAACATTCCAACCATTTCCTCCCATCATCGAAGGCAGCCAAATGAAATCATAAAACTTCATTAAGCTGCCACTTCGGCCCCTCTCCGGAAAGAAGACAAACTATTTTGAAAATAGATTAAATTTGAATCATCTCATAATTTCCGACTTCCGATGAAACTAAACACCAACCAACGGCTCACCGTATTTCGGACGGCCATCTGCCAGCCAGCGGGAGTTTAGAAATTTACAGCTCGGGATCCTCCTTCGAGCACACGTGGCCATCGTGCATCGGTGCATTCCTTTACTATTTTTTCCCTTTCAATTTCAAGTGGAATTCTCATCCAACGCGACGCCCTGTCGGCTGTGGAACGTGCTTTATCACCTACCGTCGACCTCTCGAGAACCGAAACCCCCCACGGCAGCGGAGTATTCAAACTCGAAGAAATTTCCTAATCGCTTACTTATTCCCATTTTGAAACCCTAACTCTACCCAGTCTGGCCAGAGGGAGGGAAGGGCGAGATTTGCCATTCTTCTGAATGGTCCCCAAAGGCGGCGGCGGCGGGCCATTCGGGAAAAGTTCGATCCGAACAAGTGCGCTCTCAATATTTAATGATAATTATGGGGAAACTATTTTTGGAAGGTTGCTGCCGCCGTTTGAATCCGGAAGCCAAGTTTGAAGCCAAAGCATGATAAAAGCAGCCCGGCAACAGAGCCCGGTGGATCGATTATCAGCTCGCAGCTGGAGCCGGGCTGGACTGTCCATCGGAATCGGAGAGCTATCACCTCGCCAGATGGCCTGAGGTATTGCCAGATCGACGTCGTAACGAACCGGATGGGGCGAGAGGGGTCAGAATAAGGGGGGCACAGTTTGTCAGTTGCAATGTCATAAATAGCCTTGGGTCGGGTCAAAGTGTAGATGTATCGAATATGTGCCATTTTTAAGTTTCTCATTGTGCCGTTCCGTGGGGTGGCTGTGTGAGAGTTCAAAGTTGCTCCGTTTAGCTTTATCCGAGCTGAATGGGCAATTTTCGTCCTGATGGATTTCTTTGCGTCATCAAGAATACCAGCAAAACGGGAAGCGAAAACATAATATATCTCTTGTGTGGTATTGTTAAAGCTAAGAAATCTTCAATAGCTGTACATGTTAATCGAAGTAACTATTAACTGTCCAATCATCTTTGTAAGTTACACTTAAAATAAATCTTACCTTAAGTAAATTTTAAGGATACGCAACTTTGAAAGTATTTATAGTTCTACAGTTCAACTTAGACCTACAGTGTGTTCAATAAGTTCCAATTCACTTTAAAAATGTGTTAAAGAAGGAAAATACAAGATATCCTTTTCTGAGTCAATTTTTATTGAAGCAATGTTTATTGAGAACCTTTAGGACATATTAGCTGGGAGCACCCCCCCTTCCAATCCTATTGTGCTGTATGGCGAGCTTGAGGCGTTGCTCAAAAGAATCGTACGCAGCACGCACCTGGTCCACCGGCATCTCGTTTCCAGATCTTGGAAATGAGCTTCTTTAATTGGTCTATAGTGCCGGTGCGCCGTCCTGCTGAAACACGTAATGATTCTTCCCGTAGAGGTCCCAAAGTGCCGGGGCCACAGCCTTCTGCAGAACCTCGATCTTATAGTACGCCGCGATTTTCACGTTTTTCTCGACAAACATCATTGAGAGCTTCCCACGCCTCGATACCGTCCCCCAAATCATCACCAAATGGAACCGCGGGGGTTGTTTATGTGAGACGGGGGGATGCTGGCCAACGTCGGCGCCCAAAGCCAATCATTTTGGACACTGTGCGGCTGTTACAAGACAAAGAGTTTCTCATCAGAAAACACGAACTCCTAACCTGCCTGCCGTGAAAGTTTCAGTTTGATTCTATCCAGCTTCTTCGTTGTAGCCTCCGTTACCCCGGGAACCTTGCGTTTCTTGTACGGCTTGTATCCTAGGTCCAACGTCATGTGTGTGGGAAGTCCCGATCCACACATCCAGGTCAGCAGCGGTCTTCCGGATCGTGCGGTTAATTTTTCGACGAACCCGCTCCTCGCCACCTTGATAGCTGCTGGCGTCCTCGCAGAACGCGGCCGCCCGGATCCCGTCGTCCGGTACCGCCGGATGGTGGTATAGACGAAATTCTGCTTCATCCCGTGGAATTTCAACCGCCAGAATATGTCGCCGCATCGCTCACCTTTCGCAACCAATTTTTTTTTTGTTAGACGGGATGGAAAATCTGCAACCACTGAAGAACTCAGGGTGTGGGGATGAGGGTGCCAACTCCTCGACCCACTAAAAACCCAACCGTACCTTAAGCCCTGGACTCTCCCCGAAACCACCTTTCGGTATTACTTCGGGGAGGGAGCTATTGTGCTTGTTAAGCACCCACTATGTCTAACTGCTTAGGGTTTTAGTAGTTAGGTGGTCCCTGCGACCTGCCTTTGGTCGTTTCGCCATTTTTGTTGGAGATCGAGGACGATCTGGGAGGCTGCTACGCATACGGTCCTGGCACATCCTCGGGACAATTGTCCGGAGTCGTGTCGTGACCGCTTACGACAGCATGCGGAGGGCTGTGCATGCCCATATTTATGCAGGTATTGTCTAAAACAGCCGTAGCCAGACAATATCTGCGTTAAGTGGAAGTTCACTTCGCCGTGTCGCCTACCCGGTTAATTCCGGGATTAGTCGGTGGGTCCACCGACCTTTGGTGGAGTTATTCCATTCCCTTTGCCACTTAACCATGGATGCGGCTTTAGTGGTCTTCAGAATACCTCTTGTTCCACGTTGTTCGAAGCACTTTACGTCGTCTTTTATGACCATGCCTATTGGCATCATCCCCGCTAGGACGCTGCAAGTCTTTCGTATTGTTTACCAAAATGAACCCAGCTGCTTTATCCAACATCCTAGTTTTTTTTTTGTAGAAGTGCAAAATATTTCTCGGCCTCCAGAAACGAGTATCACGTGAACACATTCCTATCCTTTACCTGCATTTGCACGAGGCTGTGACACATTACCTATGGCAGCCATCAAAAACGCAGCAGAAGATGTTATAATTAGAAATTTTGGAAACTTCCCGAAAACTTTGGAAACTCGAAGGAAGTTGAGAAAATTCCCGGAGGAAATTGGGAAACTTCCCAAAAGAAGTTGGAAAACTTCGCGAAAAAAGTTGGGAAACTTTCAGAAGGAAGTTGGGAAACTTCCAGAAGAAAGTTGGGAAACTTCCCGAAGAAAATTGGGAAACTTCCCGAAGAAAATTGGGAAACTTCCCGTAGGAAGTTGGAAAACTTTCCGGAGGAATCTGGGAAACATTCCGAAGGAGGTAAGGAAACTTCCCGAAGAAACTTGAGAAAATTCTTGGAGGAAGTTGGGAAACTTCCCGGAGGAAGTTAGGAGACTTCCCGGAGGAAGTTAGGAGACTTTCCGAAGGAATTTAGGAATCTTCCCGATGGAGGTTGGGAAACTTCCCGAAAGTAATTGAGAATCTTCGTGAAGAATGTTGGGAAACTTTTCGAAGGAAGTTTGAAAAATTCTCGAAAAAAGTTGGTAAACATCCCGGAAGAAGTTGTGAAACTTGCCGGAGGAAGTAAGGAAATTAAATGGAGGAATAAGGGAAACGTCTCGAAAGAAGTTGGCAAATTTTCCGGAGGTAGTTTGGAAACTTTCCGGAGGAAGTTAGTTAACATTCCGGAGGAAGTTAGGAAACTTCCCTAAGGAAGTTGGGAAATTTCCTGGATAAAGCGGGAAGCTTCTCAAAGAAAATTGCAAAACTTTCCGAAGAAAGTTGGGAAACTTCCCGGAGGAAGTTGGAAAACGTCCCGAAGGAAGTTGTGAAACTTCCCGGAGAAAGCTGGGAAGCTTCTCGAAGAAAGTTGCAAAACTCTGCGAAGAAAGTTGTAAAACTTCTCGAAATATGTCGAAAAACTTCCCAAGGGAAATTGCGATTTGGGAAACTTTCCGGGGGAATCTGAGAAACTTTCCGAAGGAAGTTAGGGAATTTCCCGAAGGAAGTTGGGAAACTTTCCTTACGAAGTTAGGAAACTTCCCGAAGGAGGTTAGGAAACTTCTCGGAGGAAGTCGAGAAACTTTCCGGATGAAATTAGGAAACTTCCCGGAGGTAGTTGAGGGAAATTTCCGGAGGAAGTTGTAAAACTTCATGGAGAAAGCTGGAAAGCTTCTCGAAGAAAGTTGCAAAACTTTGCTAAGAAAGTTAGAAAACTTCCCGAAATATATCGGGAAACTTACCAAGGGAAATTGCGAGTTGAGAAACTTCCAGAAGGAATCTGGGATACTGGGAAGTTGAGAAACATTCCGAAGAAAGTTGGGAAACTTCCCGGAGAAAACTGGGAATCTTTTCGAAGGAAGTTGCAAAACTTTGCTGAGAAAGTTGGCAAACTTCCCGAAATATGCCGGGAAACTTCCCAAGGATAGTTGCGATACTTCCCGGAGTAATTTGGGACACTTTCCAGAGGAATCTTTTCGAAGGAAGTTGGGAAACTTCTCGGAAGATGTTGGGAAACTTTCCGGAAGAGTCTGGGATTCGTCTTGAGAGAATTTGGGAAACTTTCCGAAGGTAGTTTGGAAACTTTCCGGTGGTAATTTGGAAACTTTCCGAAGGAAATTGAGAAGAAGGAAGTGGGGAAACTTCTCGGAGGAAGTTGTAAAACTTCCCGAAAGAAGTTGAGGAGCTTGCCGGAGAAGTTGGGAAACTTGCACGTGGAAGTTGGGAGACTTCCCGAAAAATATTTTCAGCAGAAAGTTACGAAACTTCCTGAAGGAAGTTATGGAAATGTTCTGGGATGCGTCTTTCTGAGATACTTCCAGGATTGTTAAGGGATGATTGCGAACCTTTTATAGAATTGTTTTGTTTTGATTCCAGGATTCTATACAGATTGGTTTTCTGTAGTTCTTGATTGATTCTAACATTGTTCTGAGTTGCGTCCACGATGGTGTGAGATAATTCCAAAACAGTTCCGAGATTCGTTATAAGTTGTACTGACTGAGTTGCTTCCACAGCAGTTTTGGGATGCATTCAGCTATGTTCTGGGATGCGTTCAGAGTAATTTTGGGATGAACATCCAATGGTTATGGGATGCCTGATTTCGTGATATATCTAGAATTGTTGAAAGGATGATAGCAAACGCGTCATAGAATTGTTCTATTTTACTTCCAGAATGCTTCCAGAAATATTTTTCTTGAGTAGCTCTAGAACGATTCTAGAATTGATCTGGGCTGCTTCCAATCAAGTTCTGATATTAGTTTCGAGATTTTAAAAAAATGGTTCTGGGATATTTCCACAGTAGTTTGATTCTAGATACTATGGGATGCTTCATTCCGCGATATATCCAGAATTGTTGATTCCAAACTAGTTACAAAAGTGTCTTGGGATGCTTCATATATTGTTCTTGAGTAGTTCAGGGATAATTCTAGAATTGTTCCGAACTACGTCTTGGATCGTTCTAAAGGGCGAACACGAAATTATTTGGACACCGAAAATGTCATGCCAATTTGCTTATAATGTTTAGAATCAAACTAAAATTTTAGGGTAGTTTTATACATATATTTATTTCAAAAATCAAAAGAAAAGTTAATCGATGGAGCCTTGAGTGTAAAATTGAACGCATTTTCGCTTGATGCCCTTCATCAAAGTCTTTTCAGTGTCATCCGGTACCAGTTTCTCAGTTTTTTTTTTTTCCATTTTCTTAACATGTCCTTCTCGTCTTTGACTGTCTTCTTGCTCTTCCGAAGTTCCCGCTTTATCATTGCCCAGTACTGCTCCACCGGGCGCAGCTCCGGACAGTTTGGCGGATTCATGTCCTTTGGAACAAAATGGACAGAATTGGCCTCATACCACTCCAGGACACTTTTAGAATAGTGGCATGATGCCAAATCTGGCCAAAATAGCGTAGCTTCGTTGTGCTGCTGCAAGAACGGCAAAAGGCGCTTCTCGAGGCACTCAGATTTGTAGATCTCGCCATTTACTGTGCCCTTTGTCACGAAAGGCTCACTCCTCAGTCCGCAAGAGCAGATGGCCTGCCAAATGAGATATTTGGAGGTGAACTTCGACATTTTCTTCTTCTTAAATTTGTCGTCCACATAGAACTTGCTCTTGCCGGTGAAAAACTTCAACCCCGGAATTTGCTTAAAATCTGCTTTTATATACGTTTCGTCGTCCATCACACAGCAGCCATATTTTGTCAGCATCTTCTCGTAGAGCTTCCGTGCCCGAGTTTTAGCCGTCGATTGTTGCCACTCTTCGCGGTTTGGGAAGTTCTGTACCTTGTATGTATGTTGTCCAGCTCTCTTCTTTGCTTTCTGGACGTAGCTCTGCAACATGCCGATCTTTTTAGCCAAATCACGGCTTGAGACGTTGGGATTTGCTTTAATCATCCGCTTCACCTTTCCCTCCGTCTTTTTGTTCTCCGGTCCCGGTTTTCTTCCAGCTCCTTTGCTGTGGTCCAACGTCAACCGCTCCTGAAACCGCTTCTACACTCTGGAGACGGTTGAATGGTGAATGTTCAACATTTTTCCCAACTGCCGGTGCGACAGGTCAGAAAATTCCAGGTGTTTGGAAAGAATTTGTTCTCTCGACTCGCGTTGGTTCACCTCCATTTTCGTTGAATCGAAAAACACGACTTCGAGTTAGACATCATGTAAACAATACACATCAATGAGAAAGTGTGCAAAATTTGGTTGATTTTTGCCCAATGGTAAAAAAGTTATGCCCTGTTGAATGTGTCGCAATAATTTCGTGTTCGCCCTTTAGGAAGATTTCAGAACAGTTTCCTGGTGCCTTTATGCTATTCAGCTGGGAAGCATCTTGAATATTTTTGGCATTGTTGCGAGATGCTTCCAGGTTCATTTCGTGATTATTCCAAAAAAGTTATGATATGATTCCAGGGTTGTTCTGGATGACTCCAGAGTATTTCCAAGATTCTTTTGGAGTAGCTCCAAGATGCTTCCAGCATTGTTCTGGGATGATTCGAGAAACGTTCTGGGATGCGCAATTCTTGGATACTTCCAGGATTGTTATGGGATGATTGCAAACCTGTTTTAGAATTGTTCTGTTTTACTTCCAGGGTGGTTTAAAGATTGTTTTTGAGTAGCTCTTGATCGATTCTAAAATAGTTCTGTACTGCTCTCAGGATAATTTTCGGATGATTCCAAAGTAATTTCAAAATTCTTAAAAAATGGTTCCGGAATGCTTTCGAAGTATTTTGATTCTAGAAATGCTATGGGATGCTTGATTCTGGGATACATCCAGAATTGTTGAAAGATGATTCCAAAGCAGGTATAAAATTGTTCTTGAGAAGCTCTTGGATGATTCTAGAGTTGTTCTGAACTACGTCTAGGATCGTTCACAGCAGTTTCTGTGTACTTTCAGAGTAGTTCTTGGATGGTTCTAGAACTGGTCTGTGATGCGTCTATGATTTTTTCGGGATGCTGCAAGGATTCAGCTGAGATGCTTCTTGAATATTTTCGGGATTGTTGCGAGATGCTCCCAGGATCATTTCGTGATAATTCCAGCAAAGTTATGATATAATTCCAGGGTTGTTATGGATGACTCCAGAGTATTTCCAAGATTCTTTTGGAGTAGCTCCGAGATGCTTCCAGCAATGTACTGGTCTTGGATGTGACAATTTTTTTTGGGTATACTATTCAGCTGGGATGCTTCTTAAATATTTTCGGGATTGTTGTGAGATGCTTCCAGGATCATTTTGTGATAATTCTAGAAAAGTTATTATTTGATTCCAGGGTTTTTCTGGATGACTCCAGAGTATTTTCAAGATTCTTTTAGAGTAGCACTAAGATGCTTCCAGATTAGTTCGATGATGATACTAGAACTGTTCGGGCGTCCTCCCAAGTTCTTCCAAGATTGTTTTGGGATATTTCCAGGATTGTTCCAAGATGCTTCCATGGTTATTCTGGGATGTTTCCAAAGTAGTTAAGGTATGTCTCTAGTTTTATTCTGAGATGTGTCCTGAGTAATTTTGGGTTGATAGAATTGCTCTGCGATGCTTTCAAAAAATTTATGGGACGCTACCAAACCTGTTCGGAAATATTTTTTTAAAACTGTTCTTGAGTATTTCCAGGATTTTTTGAGATTATTCTGGTATGCTTCCAAAGTAGTTATGAGATGGTTTCAGCATTGTTCTGGGATGATTCCACAATATTTAAAATTCTGAGATGCGTCCAAGATTTTTCTGGGATGCTTCCATACCTGTTATGGAGTATTTCGAAGATTTTAGCAGTTTCCAAGAGTGCTCTGAGAATGCTTCCAGGTTAGTTCTGGGATGATTTTAGAAATTTTCTTTGATGCTATTCACATATGTCCTAAATGCATCTTTTTTTTTTTCTATCGTTAACCTTATATGTATAGTAAGGGACCGTCCATTAAGTACGCCATCCAACTAAAACGTTCCCAATGGCATGTATTTCACGAGGACATGAAACAAAATATTTGGAAGGATCGCCAGTTTTCATCCCCCCTCCCCGACGTCCTTTTAGCGTGACGTACTAAACGGACATTCCTTAATGCAAATTCGATTAGCAATATGAAAATGATGCTCTGTACAAAATTAGGCAAAATGTAGATAGCTGACACAGTTGAACTGAAGATGATGGTTTTATCTATGGACGACAAAAAAAACGAAACACAAACACAGCCGGAATTGTCGCAGAATCGCCGAAAATCAGTGCCCTGATAACATCACATCAGTAATAGCATTATTACATCGGTCGCATGCCATCATTCTCCGTCGTCGATAGAGTTTTCCTCGTTTGCGACAGGGAGACATCAAACCGTGAACATTACGAGCCGCGGACGATAAAAATGAAGCCATTAGTGTCGAGCTTTCGCTTTCTCCATTTCCCCATCGAATCGTCATCCTCTGACCGCGAGGACATCCGAGGGAAAAATGGATGTACCACTTCCACGCTCGCCGCTCACCCCATTCTCATGATTTTCCGGATTTTTCCGCACAGAAAAAAAAACGACTTTGGGGAGAATGCGCTCGCCTGGCTGTCTCAGCAATTATGCTTCTGTAAAAATGGTTAATTCAATCATAAAGATTGATTTTGGTGAAATTTATCAGATTTCGCGGGTCGAATGCCACTGCGCCACCGAAAGAGTGCGCGGTGCGGGCGTAAATGACTCAACCATTTTCCTCGCTGTAAGATTTTCACACCCGATTTATAATAGAAATGAAAACAAATATTAGAACGGGATCGGGGAAGTGCCGGCTTACGCCCCCGACTGCAAAAACGATTATTGCCAACCGCTGACTGTCTGTTGTTCTTGTCGGAGCTGGCAAGTGTTATTCCACGCTGGAATTGAACAATTGAACCACCATTAAACATGGAAAAGAAAAACAAATATTTGGGATCGCCTTTTTTTTACTTTCGTTTCAACGACGACGACAGCAACGACGACGACGACGAAAATGTGGCGCGCTTTCTTTGAGACAACAATATTAATCTACTGGAAAACGAGCTCGAGTTTCCTGGCCCCTTGATGGGTCGTGTTCTCTCTTTTTTTCCGATGATTGTTCCATTTTTCCCTGGCGGATCAGCAACAAGCATCCATTAACAGATGTTTTTTCGACTCCCAGTTTTGTGCTGTTACTCAAAGTCGCGGCGAGGGTGCAATTTTACTACCACTTTACCAACTGCTTGGTCAACGAGAGTGGGAAGAAGCGGGTGACGGGAGGGGAGAGGGACCAAGAGTGATCATAAAGTAAATAGAGACAACGCAGAAATCCTCCTCCGAAAAGGAAAATCATGACAACGACGACGACGACGATGATGATGATGATGTTGGGTTGCGGTAGAAGCGCAGCGCCGCGGTCCCGGAGAGGGGCGTCACCAAACAGCAAATGAAGGATGATCTTTTTCGGGGAGTGCTCGACGAAAATTAGACGGTTGGAATTTTCACGGAAGGAAAGTGGTCTCCGTCAGCGTTGTTTCGGTTTTATTTTTATACTCCGAAAGAAAAGCGGGTAACGGACAAAGGCTAATAGATCACGGAGAGGGGGGAAATGTCACTCGGGGGCGAGGAATTCCGGAGATAGCTTGCATTTGTCATTTCGATGAACTCGTCTGGTAATTTGAAGCTGCAATTCTGCGTGGGTGGGATATTTGATTAAAATTAAAATGAACATTTCGATGTTCTTTCTTCTTATTTATTGGTATTTCATGTTCGTTACAATGAGCTAAGTAACCTGCTATCAACATCGTGTGTTAAATGAACTGCCACAGTTTTTTTTATGGAGAGCTTTTGATGCTCATTTTTGCATTATTATGATAGTGTGCACAGAAAAAAAAGCGTTCCCGAAAATGCAAACGGACCGTGAACTAGTTTACGTTTTCAAGATTTTCCCCTCTAAACGTTATTTAGTTCATGATCACGTGATTCAGTTTACGGTGTATTTTTGCTTGTTCTCGAATTCATGACTGCAGTTCACGGATCTGGCTTGGATTTTTTTTCCGTGTGGCAATTCCTTGACGACAAAATCGTAGTCCGAATTGGGATCCAACCCAATCTCCTCCACACAGTACACTATGGTCCAGATCTCGAATTTACGAGGAAACATGCTCCCAGTGCCTAAACTTGAAACTGTACAGCAAAGTAATGTTCTACAACATGGTTTGTATCACTATAAGGCCCATTTTTTGATGTTGATTAAAACTAGGGTGGTCCCCATTTTCACGGAAATACAAAAATTAACTTTTTTATTTGCAGAAATAGACGTTTACACTCTTGGGCAAAGTTGTAGCGCAGAATTTCATGGATTTTGCGTATATAATTTTTTGTGTAGCTTGAAAATTGACCGATTTAGAGCAATTTCGCCTCATCAACTTAGAATGTACCATAAAAAATGCTAACTTTTATATTTCAACTAGCTGAACCCGGTGCGAGCCTTGCAACGCATGCAACTAAATGAATGAAAAATTAATAAAACTGGCGCGTTTATGGTTCTGAATGAATCTGGTTAAAATATTTTCGTTTGCTTGTGTGTGTTATTTATGCAAAAAAAAGGTTTGTGTCATTAATTCAACCCTTGCACCGGTTGTTTCTACCGGTTTTGCTTTCTGCGTAGAAACATTTCAAAGACAAACGAAGCCGTATCCTGTCAGTTTGTACGTAATTTTCTCTTGCATAACCTAAGATTAACTTCTTGTGCATAATGTAGCACTGAGAGTAACTCAACCAATTCTTGACTAAAAAGGGGTTCAAACTTCTATCAGAATATGCTTCTTACCCGAGAAATACACATTTTGTGTTTTAGTTGCATGGATAATTCTCATGTTTGGTTCAAATGTCTGTTTCATTGGTTTGAGAGCCCTCCTTCCCCCTCTCCAGAGGGAAGGCGTCTCGAACCACCTAAGAAAAAAAATCCTGCCCAAAAACCCCCACATGCCAAAGTTGGTTCCATTTGAAGAACTCCAATTCCAAGAACTCGAGCTTTGCAGAAATTTGTGTTTCATTTGTATGGAAGTCCTCCCCTTCCAGGCGGGGAAGGTGCTTCGAACCATCATAAGAACCTTCTCCGGCCTCAACAACCCCTACATATAAGTTTTCATAACAGTAGGTATGATTCTCATGTTTGGTTGACATTTGTGTCTAATTTTCATGAGAGCCCACCCCTTCCAGAGAGGGGAGGAGTCTCAAACCTCCATAGAAACATTTCTTGGTTCCGAAAACCCCCACATCCCAAATTTGGTTCCATTTGCTTGATTAGTTCTCGAGTTATGCAGAAACTTGTGTTTCATTGGCGTAGGAGCACCCTTTCTTGATGCTGGAGGGGTCTCGAACCATTATAAGAACCTTCCCCGACTCCAAAAATCCCTGTATAAAATTTGTCATACCTGTTGGAATAATTCTCATGTTTTGCTCAAATTCGTATTTTATTTGTATGAGAGCCCCTTGTTCCAAAAATGAGGGGGTCGCAAACCACCGTAGAAACATTTCTTGCCTACAAAACCTCCACATGCCATATTTGGTCCGTTTGTTGATTAGTTCTGAGTTATGCAGAAAATATTTTCATTGGATAGAGCCCCTTTCTAAAGGCGGGAGGGGTGTCGAACTATCATAAGATCCTTTCCCGGACCCAAAACCCCTGCATACAAATTTGCATAGCGGTAGGGATAGTTCTCATGTTTGGTTTAAATTTGTGTTTTGTATGTATGGGAGTCCCCCTTTCCAGAGTGAGGAGAGGTCTCAAATTACCATAAAAACATTTCTTGCCTTCAAAAACTCGTTCATGCCAAATTTCGTTTCATTTGCATGGGGCCCCCATTTCTAGAGACGAGAGGGGTCTTGAACTATCATAAGATGCTTTCCCGGACCCAAAAACCACTGAATACAAAATTGCAAAGCAGTATGCATAGTTCTCATGTTTGGTTGAAATTTGTGTTTCATTTGTATGAGAGCCCCCCTTTTTAGAGGGAGGAGGGGCTTTGAACCACCAAAAACTCGTCCATTCCAAATTTGGTTCCATTTGCTTGATTAGTTCCCGAGTAATGCAGAAATTTGTGTTTCATTTGTATTGAAGCCCCTCCTACTCCCTTCCAGAAGGCGAAGGAGTTCAAACCACCTTAGAAACATTTATCTTCTTCAGAAACCTCCACATGTCAAATTTGGTTCCATTTGTTTTATTAGTTCTCGAGTTATGCAGAAATGTGTGTTCCATTTGTTTGAGAGACCCTCCCTCCTCTCCCTCCTGACATGGCGGAAGAGTCTCAAATCACCATAGAAACATTTCTTTCCTTCAAAAACTTTCACATGCCAGATTTGGTTCCATTTCACTGATTAGTTCTCGAGTTATGTAAGGATTTGCGTTTCATTTGCATGGGATCCCCCTCTTTCAAAGAGGGGAGGGGTCTCAAACCAACATAGAAACATTTTTTGTCTTCAAAAACCACCACATGCCAAATTTCGTTCCGCTTGCTTGATTAGTTCCGGTGTTATGCAGAATATTGTGTTTTATTTGTATGGGAGCTCCCCCTTTTAAGCTACCATAGAAACCTTTCTTGCCTTCAAAAACTCACACATGCTAAATTTGGTTTCTTTTGCTTGATTAGGTCTTGAGTTATGTAGAAATGAGTGTTTCATTTGTATGGGAGCCCCCGTTTCCAGTAAAGTGAGGGGTCTCAAACCATCATAAGAACCTTTCCCGGCCCCAAAAACCCCTGCATACAAAATTTGACACCGATCGGTTCAGTAGTTTTCGGGTCAGACATACAGACAGACAGAAATCTATTTATATATATATTGATTCCCACCCTAAAGTTGTGTTACCACGAACTTTTAAAGACGCGTACTTTGGTATACAAACTTTGCCGCTAGCTTCAACCAATCAATAGTTATTGAAGTTTTTCTAAAAAAAATACGCTCTTTTCAAAAGTTGATTTCTATGATTGGGGCTAAAACAAAAACAAATAAAGACGTCTTTTGAAAGGGCAATTTATATTGTTTAACATATTTGAAAATTAGAGATATGTTATTTCTGTATCTTGAGAAAATTACATTTGAATCTGGAATGGTTTTAAAAGAAAAACTTCAATAACTATTGATTGGTTAAACCTAGCGGTTAATGGTTTATATATCAAAATACGCGCCTTTAAAAGCTAGGGCAAAAAAAACATTTTTTATGGTACACCCTAAGTTGACGAGGAAAAATTGCTCTAAATCGGTCAATTTTCAAGCTAAAAAAAAAAAAAACGTAAAAATTCTTTGAAATTTTTTTTTTATTTATTTATTTTCCGTCGGCCAATTTCCTCACATTGTGACAATCACCGACGCCAGGGAGACGAGACTTCACCACCTGGACCCTACCTAACGACTCATGACTATGAGCCGGGACCAACGGCTTTACTTCCCTTCCGAAGGAAGACGTGACCAAGATTTTTTCGCCTCAGAAAAACCACCGACGTCGACTGGGATTGAACCCAGACCCACTGGGGTGCCAGTAGCAGTCACGCTTACCACCACACCACCGACGCCGGCGGACTTTGAAATTTTCTGCGCTACAACTTTGCCTAAGAATGTAAACGTCTATTTCTGCTAATCAAAAAGTTAGTTTTTGTATTTCCGTGAAAATGGGGACCACCCTAATTTTAATCAACATATAAAATTGACCTTGGTTTTTATTTCAAGTTTCACCACCATTTTTTTTTTGAAGGTTATAAATTGACCGATTTAGAGCAACTTTTCCCTCGTAAACTTAGGGTGTACCATAAAAAAAAGTTTTTCTGTCCTAACTTTTTAATTTCAATTTCCATGTTAAATTTTTTTTCGGACGAGTTGTATAGCTTTTGAAGGCGTGTATTGATATATTGATATATTAACTTTGCCGCTAGCTTACCACCAATCAATAGTTATTGCAGTTTTTCTTCTAAAACTATCCAAGATTCAAATGTAATTTTCTCAAGACACAGAAATTACATATCTCTAGTTTTCACGTATGTTAATTTGTTAATGTTAAATTGCCCTTTCAAATGACGTCTTTATTTTTTTTTGCCCCAATCATAGAAATCAACATTTGAAAATGGCGTATTTTATTTTGTAGAAAAACTTCAATGACTATTGATTGGTTGAAGCTAGCGGCAAAGTTTGTATACCAAAGTACGCGTCTTTAAAAATTCTACTTTACGGTGAAAATTTAAATAAAAAAGTTAGGGCAAAAAAAAAACTTTTTTTTATGATACACCCGAAGTTGATGAGGGAAAATTGCTCTAAATCGGTCAATTTTCAAGCTACAAAAAAAATTATATATGCAAAATCCATGAAATTATGCGCTACAACTTTGCCCAACAGTGTAAACGTCTATTTCTGCAAATAAAAAAGTTAGTTTTTGTATTTCCGTGAAAATGGGGACCACCCTAATTTTAATCAACATCAAAAAATGGGCATTAGTGATACAAACCATGTTGTAGAACATCACTTTGCTGTAAAGTTTCAAGTTTAGACGCTGCACAGTGATTCCATCCCATACAAAAGGCGGAAAAAATGTCTAAAAATGGATTTTACATAGCTATATTATTTGTTTCCAAGTGATTTTGGGCCCCTAATTTCAAATATGCTATCTAAATAAACATATTGGGTCTCACAACCGAGATATGGCCACTTTATGGTCCCCTGGAATGTCCGGAACATCCGATAAAATGGTATATTTATTCGTCTCGTCCTAAACCAACACAATTTTTTTTTTCAAAACCATTTGTACATAAAATGTAAAAATTAAAGCAATGTGAAGAACAAGTTACGGCTCTAGGTGGCCATTGCAAGGTCTTCCGGAAGTTTCGGAGCATTCGTAACATGTGATAATTCAGCCAAAAAGGTGAAGTGGATCTTAGAATTACGCAATATTTGGTAGGTTTGTTCCTTTTCGGAAACTTTTTAAATATTTTAAATTTTTCATTTTGTCATTCGGGTGATGTAGTTTGATATAGGGTGGTCCAAAAACGAGAAAAAAAGTATAACTTTTAAACCACTTTTTGGACCAATTTGCAATTTTTATGATGAAAGAAAATAAAAAATAAAAAAGTAGGAACATAAAAGGATATAAGGGAACGTTCATTAATTACGCACGCAAAATTGACTTTTTAACCCCCCCCTTGTCACGTTTTTGTATGGACAAATTCTCCCGTATGGATCGTCGCGTTTTCCAAACCCCCTCCTTACTGCGTGACATAATTAATGAACCTTCTAATCTTACACCCAAATCATTTTGAAATTTGTAGTTACTATTATTTTGGAGGCGATTGCAATATATTTATATTCTATTTTTAGATTCATAACTCAAAATACGGTTTCATTCGGCTTTAAGTCAGCATTTTCCCTTTTTGACTGTACATTCTTCCCGCATTGAATCATCTAATCCCGCTAGGCTAAATTTCGGGGACGGATTGAAATACTGCATATCACACATACTAAGGGAAGGTCCATTAATTATGTCACGCAATAAGGGGGGAGGGGTGGTTTGGGAAAACATGACAATCCATACAAAAAAATTGAAGGTCCAAACACAAAACCTGACAGGGGACAGAGGCAATGAAAAAGTCACTTTTGCGTGGCATAATTAATCGATGTTCCCTAATGCAATGCATCGTAATCATACATACTAATGCAATCGAAGCACTGCGTGGAAGTTAGATCCCCGCTTCTTCCGAATTTTTTTGTTTCGGCAAAACAAAAAGCTTGTCGCTGGAATAGCTGGACTAAGAAGTTTGTCGTTACTAATGTACAGGAAAAACGAGTTGAAAATGGGGTGAGGGTGGGGGGTAATTGACTTATATTTTTTTTCAAATTTGTGTGACATAATTAATGATTCTTAATGTGTTGCACGTTGTATTGAGGCTTCTGTTATTTTGCCTTGTTTATTAACCCTTTATTTAGCAAAAAATGTTTGTTAAAATCTATTTTCGCTCCATGATGACTTTTTAAAACATTTCATATTATCTGTTAAATGTCAGACATGGTACATGGAGCATTATACTAACTGGAAAGCTTATGATAAACCGAAGTTTCTTCACATAACATGTAAATTTATTTAGAAATAAAAACCTAAATTTATGAACCTATCGTAAGATCTGGCCTTTTTAACACTTCCCTTTGAGTAATAGGTATACGAATCTGGTGACAACACCCTGTGGTCCTGGAAACTTTATATAATCACCATCATCTTTGCACATATTTTTAAGTTTTCATTTTATTTGGTGTGTCACATGATGGGTTTTGATCCCAATCCGAATCTGACCACCACTTATTTTTGAATTCTAATGTAATTTGAGGTGTCGTATAATGGGTTTTGATCTAAGTCAGAAATTGGCCACTTCCACGGGGGTATCCGCGATACCCCCGATTCCACTAAACCGATTCCAATAAATTCAAAAGTGACATATAGGGCTACAATTCCTTCCATTTGCCGGTTGTTTCATTTGAATCGGTTCAGTAGTTGCTTGGAAAACTGAGTTAGAAATTTTGTTACACACATACACTACACACACAATCCCACACAGCAATGTGTTCAGTTCCTCGAGCTGAGTTCGTTGTATATAACTCTCGGTCTTCCAGGCCTTGGATCGGTTTTCTAAGATATATACAAATACACTTCATTGTTAGAAAGGTAAATCCGTGGTAATATAGTACAAGATTTGACAATTTACAAAATTTACGGGCTTTCCAGACATTCCAGGACTCTGGCCTTTCGAAACCGTATTTTGCGCAAATTTGCGCAAGATAAAACAAAGACTTTCAGAAAACTGACAAAAAAAATCCTCTAAATAAGCCTATTGTGGAGTTAGAACATCCCGAACATATGTATATTTCCATTTTTATGCTTTTCATGTACCATTTGTGTTAAAAACTAACCAAAAACCATAAATTCGTTTATAAAAAAAAAGTGAAAAACAAAAACAATTTCAATATCATCATGAAAAATATCCTCAACGCTAACTAGTTTCAGCCACGAAAAGAAGGGGTGGGTATCCAATATTCCAATATAGTGAAAGTTTCAGCTGGAAAGGATAGACATCATTGAGATATAGCGTTTTCAAGATAAAAGGTCCGTCTTGCACCTCTAAAGGTTAAAAAAACTGACAAGAATTACCACTCACCCTGTATTTTTCTGACCAACATGTTGATAACTGTTATGTTTTATTTACTTTTTGTCATCGTTTGAATCAAATTTGGTCATCTGAAATCCAATCCTAATATCCAGCAACACGTAGAAACACTGGCCGATACTTAAAACCAATCTGTTTAAAACAAATCAACGCATAAAATCAAACTCCCAGTCGTACCGACTGCACTATTATTGGGGCGGCTCTTAAACCCCGAACAACAAAGCCGAAAGAGTAACGAGCATCTCACGATGAGTGATGCGTAAACTAATAAAATCGGGACACGAAAACATTATAAACTTGTTCAAAACAAAGACCGACGACGTCGTGCTGCTACTAACAAGCGAGCGAGCGAACGTTACAAGTGAACGCTTTCGGTCACAAATCCACTTGTCTCAGATCGCACCCGATCGGGATCTGATTTGATTTCATGACCACGACCGCGGACGAACTGGAAAAAGTGGTGGAGACCGTCAGTAAAACCTTCGATTGTTTACACTTATCGATATGTTTTGTGTATTTATACAAGTGCTCGTTAAAATCACCATTTTTCCCAAACCTGACTAGAGAAGTAAAGCGTCAGAATGGGTGCATAATTAATTGATGGACATCAATTTGGATGATGGATTTAAGAGCCCCACTCATCGTCGAACGGTGAAATGGGATCGTTTTATTATAGTTTTGGGAGCAGCGGCACAGGGAAATAAACGAGAGATTTCAAACAAATAAACAAAGCATATTCGGATGGTTCTCTCATATCTCTTTTAGGAGTTGGAATTTCTCTGTGAACCGCGTGCCGCGTGCCATCGCTAGACCGAGGGGGGAGCAAGTTCTTCTCGAATTCTGTGATGTTGGAAGAAAGGGGGTGACAGTGTGCCAATAAAGTAATATTTCACACCCAACGTCGTGCCAAGAAAGGCGTCTCGGGGCGATTAGCGCGTGAGGTATGTGGACCGAAGACCGGCTCGCATTCTCTTAATTATTGTTTTAAATCTTAATTTTTTTTTGTCTCTTGTCTTCTGACGAACGATGACAGCGTTTTTTATGAACTGTCCTCCTACTGAAAACTGGCGGATTGCTATTTTATGGGGGATATAAATTAGGCAAAATGTATAGTGTATTCGGAAGGCAATTTATATGAATCGTAAAGCATAGTCCATGCTTCGAATTCAGCAAATCTATAGTAATAAAATTGGAACGATTCATGGTCTAAAATGGTCGGGTCAAAGTTTTTAATCCACTTTAAAAAATTTGTTCACTAAATATTTGTCATTAATTATCCGTTGGAAAAATATAAAAGTAATAGGTTATGACACTCTGAGTATCGCTTTAGACGTATTCCGGTTGCGTGAGCATTGCTGACCACTTACGTTTGCTACTCCGTTGTTGACAGATCAACTCTCATTAGGCAGAGAACGGGAACGGATATGCTCGTTGTTAAAGGGTGTTTCCATCAAAATTTGGTCGACTCAAACTTGACGCATTTCCTTTCATCGTGCATTAGAACATTTTGCACACCCCTCATTTTGAAGATGTGTGTCGTCGAAGGAAGAGAAGCAACGCATCAAAACCGAAGATACCTCGCATGGCACCTTTGCCGCTAGAGGGTTTGGCTGTTTAGTGGAATACCTGCAACTAGACTCTAGTTACACGTTTACGTATGTTGGTCTGGACTTTTTCGGCAGGCTGACGGTAAAGATCGAGCGAAGCAGCGCAAAACGCTGGATAGCGTTATTCACGTGCGTAACCATACGGGCGGTGCACGTTGAAATCGCTCACAACCTATCGTCGGACTCATGCATCAAGAGCATTCGGCTTTTCATCTGCCGTAGAGTTCCTCCGGCTGAGATATACTCGGATAATGGCACAAACTTCTAGGGCGCCGCTAAATTGCTGAAGGAGCAGATTGAAGAGTTAGCCCCGTTACTGGCCCCGTAACTAATTGGGTATTCAACCCTCCAAGTACTCCGCACATGGGTGGGGCGTGGGAGAGGATGGTCCGTTCCATCAAAGCTGCCGTGGAGGTTGCGTACAACAACAGCCGTAAGCTTGACGACGAAGCGTTGGAGACCTTTCTGGTTGAAGCCAAAGCAATTGTTAACAGTCGTCCACTGATCTATCTGCGACTTACTTCCGAGGAGTGTGAAGCGCTCACACCGAACCATTTCCTCCGAAGCAACGGAGTCTACTGAAGCTCTTCGCTCATTGTGGAGCCAAGTACAAAGGCAACTTGATATATTTTGGAAAAGGTGGACTATCGAGTACCCCCCGACGTTGACCAAGCGACCCAAATGGTGTGGTGAATGGAACCAATAACGGAAGGACAGTTAGTACTGGCAGGGTGGCCACAGACTCGGGAAAATCGGGAAATGCGGGAAAAATGCGGGAATCCAAAATCATCGGGAAATATGCGGGGAAAAGGCGGGAATTTCAAAAGTCATCGGGAATTTTTGTGATATGGAAGGAACCATACTCACACCTTTTTCATATGATTTGAGTAGCGTTTTTGTCATTTACTTGGTCCACCAATATCATTGTTCAGCCTGTTCAAAACGTACCGCTTAGAGCATCTTCAGCGGTGGTCTATTTTAACAACTTTATAGTTGATTTGCATCAGCAAACTTAAAAAGCACCACCTAAAACAGACCAACTTTGCGTTCCCCACACCGGTGTAGTATTTCTTGTTGTTAAACCCACCAAAACCTATCATCTTGTCAATCACACAACATCCAGATATAAGAAGTTTTGTTTTTTTCAGAGACCGAGAATTTTTCGCAAACTTTTTGCCATAGATTAGTTTGAGTAGTGGTGAGTGTGTGAATGCATGCATCTCATTTAAACGATATTAGATAGTGCTGATAGTGATAGGTAGCACCACGCCAACCTATGACAAGAAGCACTTTCGGCGACGTTTCAACATGCCAAGGGATATGATCTTAGACATTATGCGACAACTAAAGTCAACTGATGTTTATTTTTCAGCTGTTGCGATGCAGCTGGGTATGTTGGCCTTAGTGTTACATAGGTGCACTGCAGCCTAACGGATGTTGGCGTATGTCCTCAGCTAGTTCTCTCGACGAAAACTTGGGGGTTGGTGACCCTGAGTTTTTTTTTGCAAATCTGTCCTTAAAATTTACGCAGTATTTACGTCCCCCAATATCGGAAAAGGTGAAGAAACTGATGGACAAAAATACTTCCCAAAAGTTCGAATTTTTTTTTATAAATTCAGTGCACTTAGAAACTCAGAGAACTTTTCAGAAGCTCGGTATACTTCTTAGATTTGACTTACACTTTCCCGAGGTTTAGCTATTCTCCCTGATGTCAAAGGAACATCCCATAAAATCAGGGAACTTTCCAAAAAATCGGGGAGCTTTCCAGAAATGAAGTGTTCTTCCTAGAAGTTCAGACAACTTTCCTGAAATTCAGATTGTTTCCTAGAAATTCAGGGAATTGTCCACAAATTCAAGGAGCTTACCACGAGTTCAGGGAAGTTTCCAAAAGTAAACGGTTCTTCACAAAAGTTCATGTAACTATCCAGAAATTCAGGGGGCTTCCAGAGTTTGAAAGCTTATCAGATTATTTTGGTATTTTTCAGAAGATCATGAACTACTCAAGGTTCAGGGAACTTCCCAGAAAATTGGAGAACTTCCAATAGAGAACAGTCGAGAAATTCATGAAGCTTTTCAACAATTTGTGGATCTTCCTAGAGTTTTAGTGAACTTCTAAGAATTTCATGAAACTTGCTAGACATATACAAAACTCTTAGAAGTTCAACGAACATGTAGGAGTTCAAGAAACTTCTGAACTCAGGTTTCATGCATTCAAAAACTTCTCAGAACTTCAGGAAATGCTCACAAAGATCATGGAACTTCCCCAAAGATCAGCAGCATCTCAGGCGTTCAGAGAACGTACCAGAAATTCGAGAATTTCGAAGTTCAGGAACTTTCCAAAAGCTCGAAAACTCCCAGATGCTCAGGGATTCAGCAATTCAGAAATTTCTCAGTAGTCCTGAATCTTCAAGAATTTCAGAAAACGTCCCAATAAACAGAAAACTGGATTATTTGGGCATTCAAACAGTTTAGGAAACATTCAAAGGATTTTCTATAAGTTTGGGAGCTCGTAGAACTTAGGATCTTTCAGGTGATCGAGAAACTTTCCAATCGTTCCGAAAACATCCCAAAAGTTCAGGGTATTTAAGTTTTAAGAAGAACCTAAACCTAACTAGTCGATAATTTTTTAATCAATTATACATAGAATTTCACACTTATTCACAATCTTGGAGATCATAAAAAGTTCTTGTATGGTTTAACAACATCTCGGTAATGCTAACTTTTACACAAAAATTCCACGGCTTCCAAGATTTTTTTTTTCAATTTCTCGTAGTATTTGTGATATTCTGCTTTTTATCACAGAATACGTACCTGCTGGAAGTTCTGGGAAGCGAAATCTGATTTTATAAGTTCCCGTCATTTTCAGAAATTTGTTCCTTGGATGATCAGCAAACTCTTTGGAAGTTCAACCAAGTTTCCAGAAACTTTAATAATTTTTCGGCAATTCAATGAACTTCTCTAAAGTTCCACCATTTTTTTTTTCTCGAAAGACAGCTAGCAAACTTCATGATTATCTGGAAACTTCCAATTATTTCATTCAACTGCCGAGGAGTTTAATCAACTTCTGGCATGTTCATTATAGATATTTCCACCCAATCTTCATAGGTACTCCGATGTTCATTAAATTAAATTTTAAAAGAGTGCGTTCAGTAAGAAACTTAGAAGCTTCTATAAGTTCTGAAATGATGCAAAATAGATCCGGTATGAAACGAAACTTACTAGCACCGATGCAGCGATGTTTTTGCGTTTGGTCTAAACAAATAAATCCAAATCACGATTTAAACCACCGTTGAAGATGCCCTTAGAAGATCTGGCTACACGGCTGTAACAGGTGACGCATGCCAGTGCCAGATATGAACTTATCTTTCATGTGGTGGCGAATTGCGTTTGTAAGGGTGTTAACACATGGTGAAAGATGCATTTGGTCTGCAGTGCTCAATGCCGTCTGACGTTGTGTGCCGGATTCCAGAGAAAAGAAAATGGTTTGGACAAATTTTGGCTAGAACTGATTGGGCATTCCAAGAAGGAGCTGCCAAATTTGACAACATTTGTTGAAAATTGGCTCATCCTGTCCCACAAAAATGCTTATTTTAAATAAATGGAACGTGTCTGGTGGTAAACCAAGCTGGAAAAAGTTTGTGAACTCAGAGATTTAGCTACGAGTAATGTATATTAACTCATCGTAACAGTCGGGAAAATAAGGCAAAAATGCGGGAATTTTTATATTAAGATTGTGTGGCCACCCTGTACTGGTGGTTGGCGAAGGCAAACGAAACGATTGGGTTAGAGGTCGGGTTGTCCAAGGGGCGGGTGGGAGGATTTGTCAAGCTGTAATACAAACTGCGAGGGGGCTTGTGCGTAGGCCGGTGGGCATCTGGCAGTATTAGAGGTTGGCGAAGGTGGTAAAACTGGACCTGGTGGCCAGTGTTATGGGGGAGATGATGTTGAGATTGGCAACACGGCTCGTCACGCTGTCATGGCGACTGACGTTAGCAGTCAACACCGCTGTCGTGATGACAATAAGAACTTTCATTTCCGATCAGTATCATTGAAATTAGATGTGAGTTAGGATCTGTGAGTTGCAAATAATATGATGATTAAATAACTTAGTTGAATACTTAAATGCCATTGTTATTAAAAGCAAAATATTATTGTTAATTCTCGCAATTCGTACAAGACAACTAAGTTCTAAATATGAATTTCTAAACTTAGCCTAACGTTAAAATTAAGTATGCAGAATCCCGTCCCGTCTTCCCATCCGTTAAATTGTTATTTTTATAAGCCTCGAAACAACCGCGAGTAATCGGTTCTATCCCCCTAACATTAGTTCTTAGATAACTGATGTGTTTAGACATGAAAACTTGGCTCTTTAAAGGTGTATCGATTGTACAGAAATAAATGAATTCACAAAAAAAAAATTAAAATGATGACTCCAATCGGTCCAATCCGTAATCAAATCAAACATTTTTTTAAGAAGGATCAGTTATTACAATAAGGAGTGTATCGAATATAAGCTATCCACATACATTTGCGTTATACGCATGTATTTGTGATGGTTTTTTTATGCTCTGAACACTGCAAGCTGTGCGTTTGACTGTCAGCTTGCTTTTGTTTACTTGTTTGTGCGGTTCAAATTCTGCGTTTTCAAAATGTCGCGTATTGAAAAGGAAGTGAAAATTAAGGTTCTGGACATATGGCTAAGTGAGAAGGGTATTAGTATGCAAAAATTGGCGAAGCGGTTTGGAATTCATCATGCGAGTGTTAAAACCATTATTAATAAGTTTGGGGAACACTATTCTTTGGATGAGCTACCAGGAAGAGGCAGAAAACCCGGTTCTTCCAACCCGAAACTGGAGCAGAAAGTGGTATCTCTAATCATGAAGAACAAATCAATGTCAATATGTGATTTGGCCAAAAAAGCAGGAACGAGTGTCGGAATGATCCAGCGTATCAAGAGGCGAAACCAGCTAAAGACCTACAAGAAGCAGAAAATCTCGAAACAAAGTGCAGAACAGAAGAAGCGAGCAGCAACAAGGGCCCGGAAATTGTATTCGCGTCTTTTGCAGCGTCCGGACGCATGTGTTTTGATGAACGATGAGACCTATGTAAAAGAGGACTCAAAAACCCTTCCAGGTCCACAATTCTTTACTGCCGTCGTTGGGGAGGATGTGAACGATGCGGACAGCTCGATTCAAGTGGAGAAATTCGGTCGAAAGGTTCTGGTATGGCAAGCAATATGTTCCTGTGGTTTGAAGCCAACCATTACACTACCGGAACTTTCAATGCGGAAATCTATCGATCTGAGTGTCTCCAGAAGAGGTTGTTGCCTTTATATAAGAAGCATAGTACACCTCCACTGTTTTGGCCAGATTTAGCGTCGGCTCACTATGCCAAAACCACTCTCAATTGGCTTGCGGAAAAGGGTATAGATTTCGTTGAGAAAAATATCAATCCACTAAATTGCCCTCAGCTTCGACCCATCGAACGATACTGGGCAATCGTGAAGAGGGTCTTCAAGAAGACTGGTAAGGCAGCTGGGAACATGCAGGAGTTCAAAAAAATTTTAGCTCAAGCGTCCAAAAAACGCGATGCAACACTTGTCCGGAACTTGATGAACAGCATTCGATCCAAAGTTCGAAAATTCGTGAGGGAATAACTTAAATTTCATCCGGTCTTCATTATGTCCAAGTTTAACCTCGTACAATAAAGGATCAATTTTTTGTATGAATAAAATATCGGTTTTCAACATAATTTGAAAGAAAGTTTGTGGATAGCTTATTTTCGATACACTCCTTAGTTAGATTATTTCAGGTTTTTAGGATATGCAATACAGCGCTTACTGTGCTGGACAATAACACATAAAGGGCGAACACGAAATTATTGCGACACCGAAAATGTCATGCCAATTTCCTTATAATGTTTAGAATCAAACCAAAATTTTAGGGTAGTTTTATACATATATTTACTTCAAAAATCAAAAGAAAAGTTAATCGATGGAGCCTTGAGTGTAAAATTGAACGCGTTTTCGCTTGATGCCCTCCATCAAAGTCTTTACAGTGTCATCCGGTGCCAGTTTCTCAGTTTTTTTTTCATTTTCTTAACATGTCTTTCTCGTCTTTGACTGTCTTCTTGCTCTTCCGAAGTTCCCGCTTCATCATTGCCCAGTACTGCTCCACCGGGCGCAGCTCCGGACAGTTTGGCGGATTCATGTCCTTTGGAACAAAATGGACAGAATTGGCCTCATACCACTCCAGGACACTTTTAGAATAGTGGCATGATGCCAAATCTGGCCAAAATAGCGGAGCTTCGTCGTGCTGCTGCAAGAACGGCAAAAGGCGCTTCTCGAGGCACTCAGATTTGTAGATCTCGCCATTTACTGTGCCCTTTGTCACGAAAGGCTCACTCCTCAGTCCGCAAGAGCAGATGGCCTGCCAAATGAGATATTTGGAGGTGAACTTCGACATTTTCTTCTTCTTAAATTTGTCGTCCACATAGAACTTGCTCTTGCCGGTGAAAAACTCCAACCCCGGAATTTGCTTAAAATCGGCTTTTATATACGTTTCGTCGTCCATCACACAGCAGCCATATTTTGTCAGCATCTTCTCGTAGAGCTTCCGTGCCCGAGTTTTAGCCGTCGATTGTTGCCGCTCATCGTGGTTTGGGAAGTTCTGTACCTTGTATGTATGTAGTCCAGCTCTCTTCTTTGCATTCTGGACGTAGCTCTGGGAGACATTGGGATTTGCTTTAATCATCCGCTTCACTTTTCCCTCCGTCTTTTTGTTCTCCGGTCCCGGTTTTCTTCCAGCTCCTTTGCTGTGGTCCAACGTCAACCGCTCCTGGAACCGCTTCAACACTCTGTTCACCATCGGTTGAATGGTGAATGTTCAACATTTTTCCCAACTGCCGGTGCGACAGGTCAGTAAATTCCAGGTGTTTGGAAAGAATTTGTTCTCTCGACTCGCGTTGGTTCACCTCCATTTTCGTTGAATCGAAAAACACGACTTCGAGTTTGACAGCATGTAAACAATACACATCAATGAGAAAGTATGCAAAATTTGGTTGATTTTTACCCAATGGTAAAAAAGTTATGCCCTATTGAATGTGTCGCAATAATTTCGTGTTCGCCCTTTATTGTCTTCTGATAAAAAAAAAAAAAAGGAAGTACTAAATCATTTGCCATCTCACGAGTCCTATGTTTTGCCCTTGTCCTTTTCACAATGGAATTAACAAACCATTCCACACTGTATTAGACAGGACCGTCTAAATGGGAGCATAAGCAACCCAACATCCTCAAAGAGTCTCCTGTCGCAGGTCGTAAAATGAAAATGAACTTTCATAGGCTCAATACATTCACAACAAGCTACTATACTAGCAAATTAATCAAATTAAATAATACTCTGTACACTGAGAGAAATCGTCTCCGGGCATTTATCTTGGGCCTCAACCTCCGCAGATCCACAGGTTGCCCTGTCCGGTGCATCGGAGGCGACTCCATTCAAATCTCCATTCAAGTTTTCCCAAAGTGCATTTGATATCTCTCGGACGGAGGAGACGCTCGGTTGGTGATGACGCCGCCTCCGCCGCCGACGACGACGATTCCATTCTTAATTCAATTACCGCCGCTGGATCGACCGGTTGTTGTTGTTGTTGAAGTCAATATTGAACAGGAGAAAAGTTCTGCGTTTTGCTCTCTGCCCACCCAAGAAATTGGCGACAATTTCTCGCCTTGCCAACCATGCCCAGCCGGAGTCCTGCTGGGCTGACAAGAACATTCAGTGATTGATTTTAGTCTGAAAAACTCTTCACTACACAATCTCCGTTGTTCCTGTTGATGGGGCTGAATCATGACCCACAGCTCCGGTCGGGCGAGAGGATGTCGTCTACAAGTTGTCCCCCGTTCCATCCGAAACCATTCGAAATGATTTATTGGAATTTGATGGCGAAAACTATTTGGATTTGGTTGTTTTACTGCTTTTCCCTCCCCCGCTTTCCCCTTTCCAAAGTCGACAAAATTTAATGAAACGTGAAAAGCCGTACCGCTCCCCTCCCCCTCGCCCATTTTGAGCACTTTTTATCGTCTGTCTTTCAGTTCGATGTTCGATTTGCCAAGACAAGACAAACTTGCACTGCCAAGTGCACTACACCCGGTTTGTTGGTTGTTGGTGGCCGTGCTCTGGAAGTCAAATTAATTAGCACAATTCCGAAGCTGACAATGAAAGGTGGGTGGAGTTTCTTCGCTTCCAAGTCCAACAAAAGGCGCTTGACGAGTTCGCTAAAAATTATAGCAATCAGAAGGTGAAAATTAAACTTTGAACTAGTTTTCGATTTCTTCCGATTTCGACGTTCCCCCCGAACTGGATTTGTTTGGTTTTGTAAACAGTCAAGCGGAACGTGACCGGAGGGGGGGAAGGAGTGATGAATAGGGGAATTTCCTTCCGACATCAACAGGTGGTCGTGGTTCCAAACCGTCTGGTTCGTGTGAGCATGCGATGCGATGTGACGCGACCAACCGGCACGACTAAGGTGTGAAAGCCTTTTTAGGCATTTTTGTATAAAACCTTTTTAGGCCTTTTATGAATAATTCCAGTGTTCAAGCAAAATGCGTACTTTGAAGTCATAATTGCACCCTTCAGATTTACTGTACATCGTTTCTTTTGTTATGGTTAATCGGATGCACAGCGAATTCCCTTTTTTATTAAAAATAAAATCAATTGTTCCCGGGGAGGCAAAATATTCTTCGTCTGACGAATCCATATTGAACACTGCGAAAAACAACAAAACACCATGCAACCAAACGCGTGAAAAAACGCGTTCACTATATCATAGCTCGCGTTGCGCTTCGCTTTTGATCAATTCGCTTTTCCGCAACGCTTCGCTTCGCGCCGCAACGCGTGTACTATACCATCGGCCTAAGGTGTGAAAGCTGGGGCCGTATTTTGAATCTCGAAACGAAAGACTTTTTGTACGAACGCTTGTGAGAAAAAGTTCTTCGTTTCGAGTTTCAAAATAAGGCCCCTGAGTGCGGGTTGGGATGGGAACGAGGGGGGGGGGGGGGGCATGGTGACGAGTGACGACGGTGAACGTGCTCAGCCATCAGACGGTCGTAAAATATGATTATCATAATGGTTTTAATAGCGAAGACATCCATCTGTTCTCGCTTTTGTGTGGTGGCGATATCTGTGGTGAAACGCAGTAACTAATCGAATGGCACTGGTAGAAAAGATGACGGCGATTCGTCTGTTATGTGATTTAATTATATGTCAGAGTTGTGATATTGTTGGTTGTATAGTTTATTGTTTCTAATAGGCCTCCTTGTTCCTTATTAATCTCGTGCTCAATCTCTTAGGTTTTTTTTACATACTTAAATCTTGACAATTGGCGAGTTGAAAACCTGGAAGGAGGTTCGCCCAAGTTCCAGGTTGGCCACAGACTCGGGAAAATCGGGAAATGCGGGAATCCAAAACCCAAATCATCGGGAAATATGCGGGAAAAAGTCGTGAATTTCAAAATCCAATGGGAATTTTCGTCATATGCCCGGAATCATGCTCACATTTTTTTTTTTCAAATTATAGAACTGAGTTTAGTTTTTGTCATCTACTCGGTCTCATTATCGGATTGAAACAATGCTTTTCTGCAAAGCCAGCATTGCTGAAAAAGATAGCTCAGTGTTCTATGGATGGCCCGGCTGTCAACCGGCAGACTTTCAAAGAATTGACTGGGGAAATCGGGGATCGCCGAGCCAGCCCTGGCTGTGAAATCCTCAATATCTTGCACGTCGTACATAATTCCTTCAAGCAGCAAAGATTGGCATGTGAATATTTTTTTGCTGATTTTGTCCAGCATGTTAAAAAAGTACCGCTTAGAAAATTTGTGGTTTCGCGCAAGACTTACTTTTGTTTTTCATTTTACTTCGGGGTTCCAGTCTAACATTTTGGAAATGCAATTCAAAAACATACCTATTTCAATATCAACAAAAAATTGAAAAATGTGATTTTATTTCACAATTGTCAAATTTGAAACCAAATTTGTTTCCATCTTGATGTAATCTTTGGTGCTCTTTTCTTTGTGAAATGCAGTTGTTTTCATTGTCTTGACAGAAGATCGACTGGAATACTTATTTTGCTACCAAAAGGAAAAAAACGTACAGCAAATTGACGTTTTTCATTGTATTTGATAGTAGGATCAGTTTTAATTTTAATGTCACAAGAAAATATTTTTGCTATCAATTTTGATCTTTCAGCCGTTAAACGACAAAAAAGACAGCAACCTTAATAATCATTATGATGATGATGATGATGATGGTCCCGCCACTTACCCCTACAAAGGTTTGAGCTAGACGATTTATCTATTAGATAATTTATTTAAAAACAATTCAACCAGTTATGCAAAACCAAAAACGAACTGATTGTATCTACAGATATAACTTCTTCCAAAACTGTTCATTTGCTTTACAGCGATATAATTTTGAAAAGCTATTAATGTCAACCACAAATGTTTGCAAATAAACCCAGCGATCAGAAAATTCTATTACAATTCAAATCACAGAATCCTGTATAAGGACATTATCAAAATACAAGCCAATATCCGATCTTGCCCGCTACAGAGTGAGGTTTCAACACTAATGGAACCGCCACCTTAGTTTTGGGCTGACCAAGGATGTCCCCAAACAGGGAAATCAAGAAAATTTCCAAACCGAAAAATCGCATTATCAGCAACATCACAAAATCGTATTTAGATCTCAGACTCTATTCGGGACTCCTTAGGTGATCCTCATGACTGAAGCATCGCCGTTGTATATATTTCGTTAAATTGTAGTGCAAAGTTTTTCTTTGCAAGTTCTTTACAATATATTTTCTTTTTATATGCTGTCATTATGGAAATACCATAAAGTCTAAGTCCATTTTTTTAGTTTCATGATTTTCGAGTTTATCTCCCGTTGTAGTGACTCAAATACCTTTTGGGTATTTTCGTAACTTGTCCGGGGTGAGATTCGCACTCGTGACTTTGGCGTGAGAGATATGGATGTTAACCAATACACCGGGGTCGACCCATCTTTGTCCATTTGTACAATAGACAAATATTTGTCATTGCAGCAAACAGAAACCTATTTTGTCAGTTACCTTACAGCAATAACAATGCATCCGACATTTTTTTTGTTTTATTGGAATGGTTTCCAAAAATGTAGCTGTGCATTTTACAATCCCTCTTAAATAGAATAATTATGAAAAAAAACTGAGCTTTTCTTCAGTATTCCGATCCAAAGTGATCGCTTCTGTGGCTGATGTGGTAAGATGCTGGGACCAAAGCTGAACTTTGTCATCACGTCTGCAGTAATGGTCGAGTCGTTTCTCAGGGAATCCCAAAACGAGTCTCTTATGGCTCCGTTTCCTTTCGACAGGCCTAGTTAGAGACGCTATGGAGAAAGATAAAAGATAGGAAAAAAAACATGGAGCAGCAATTCACCTTAATTCTGCTATTATTACTCACATAGCTAAAAAGCGTTCGTAGATAAAGACCATCTGAGCGTTGCATTTGTTGACAAAGTGAAGGAAGAATTTGGGCAGCTGTGCTTGATGCCGTTTTCAAAGACGTTGCTTGCTGGATTCCAGAGAAAAGAACAGCGTTTGAAAATTTTTGGTTAGAACTGATTGAAGAAGCTGCCAAATTTGACAACATTTGTTTAAGGTGAAACTGGAGGGAGTCCTTTCTCTATATGATTTTTATGTTAGGATAATTATCATTTCACCTTTTTAAGACTAAACATCACAAATAAAATAAAATAAACAACACTGCTAACCAATGGATGCTCCAGTGGAGCAAACCATTCCTGAAAATTTCACGCCTGAAGTCCTAATAATATTTGAGGTTTGTGCTCAGAAAATATCGAAGAGATAGGGACTTGATCCCGTATATCCTTAAAAGTTGCTGATCTTGTCGCACAAAAATGCGGCGATGAAGCTTGGCTTTTCAATGGATGAAAAATGTCTGAATGTGAATAAAAGTGTGCGGTTTAATTGCTTAACCATCAACTCGATTGTAAAATTGGTGGAAATCGTCTTTGTAGATGCATGAACCGGAAGTTTTGCACCCTGTATCTCCGTCTTACATAATTTGAATTTCACACAGAGCATAGTCTGCATCATTTTGCACTCGAAAACCTTGAACGCAATTCTATTTATCTTCGATGCTTCTAGAAACTTGAAAGATCAATGACTTTTAGAGCAATTTTTGTTCTCGTTTGCAAAATGCGAGACCAAAGAAGGTTACACAATCCACAAGAAGCCCGATTTACGGCTGCTATCCGTCATTTGGCCATTTTGCTTCAAGCATTCCAAATTGAACAATTTATTCGAAAACTTCAAAAATACCTATTAATCCAACTTATATTTACTTATTGCCCAGTCGGGAAAATCTGGAAAAAGTTCGGGAAAATGCGGAAAAGTGCGGGAATTTTTAATTGAAGATTGTGTGGCCACCCTGAAGTTCCTACCTCACACCTCCACGAGTCATACGATCACAAAAAACTGCCAGCTGAAACATGAAACATGAATAAAGTGAGTAAAAGCTATTACCTTGCTCAAATGCATACGTCAAACCTTTTACTTGAGCATTTACTCGTATCGATATGACAAAAGCAAGAATTTGAGTATCTACTTTTCGAACATTCAAATCCATAAGAATAAAAAGTATAATCTGAGTAAATGCTCACAAAATCTTGAGTCGCCTGCTAAGCATACTCAGTTGAAATCAAACTAACAGAATCGTGTGTTGCGTGAAAGAAACAACATAAAATGTACGTGGGAGATTTTGTAAATTTATGATTTCCAATGGTAGTTGACGTAAAAGTGTTTATCAAAGTTTTGATCGTTTAGGGAAAGTTTATAAAATACGACGAGAAGAAGACGACGAAAACTTCAAGCAACTCAACGAAAAACAATTTGCTGTACAGTCAAAACTATATTTCGAATGTAAGATGTATTATCACATTTTATGTTATTGTTACCCAAATAGTTTAATCTCGTTTTCACTATATAACCTCTACCTTAACACATATTGTTAATGTACACCATATTGTTATTGAAAGGCTTTTAATTGTCTGCACTCGGTCTGGATTATACAACCACTTTTTGGCATAGAGTATAGCAAATATTGTGTTCGTGAAAATTGCCATTTTTTTATGGTAACCAAATTTAACCGCCTATTCAGCATATTGTTATTTGACTTTTTACCATCTGATATATCGTTAAAACTTTTAAAGAGATTGTTAGTTAACAACTGTTTAATATAAAATGTCATAAAAATAACGGAAACTGTCGTCAACATTAAGGAAAATGGTCAAGGAATGGTTTGTGTTTATGCGGGCGGTTTTTTTTCAAGAAAATGTGAACTTTGTAGCACAAACTTTATGAATATTGATTATGGAATATGAATCTGAACATCGAGGAGGAGCATTATCAAAGGATGAAGTGTTTTTGGTGATCCCGGATTCCAAGTAACCAATAAATATTTTTGTGGAAACGATTTCTTTGCAGCACAACAATCTCAACATTATTTAAATTTACATCACAACAGAAAAGCCAATTTGAAAAATGTTCATAGAACTTACTAAGGTCATAGCGATTCTACTAACACAATGCCTTTCATCAACTGAAAAAAACCTTCTTTCCAATTCGTTCAAAGCAATTTTCGGTTTGCAATCTGCTTCCAGTCCGACTTTACTCTGCCTCATGTTGTTAATTTTTTTTCGTCACTTGCTGAACAGACATGTCTTTTTCTGCTTCGCCATAGATTTCCCAAAGGATGCCAGAATATACACAAACTTTGCACCATCAGCAGTTTTTTATGCCGGTAGTTTCACTGCCCTTTGGATTCTGATTTCCATTTTCACTATCCTCACCTGACAAAAAAAAAAAGAAAATATCGTATAAATAGCATATATGTGATATTGGTAAATAGAATCGACTTACTGTGATTCTGTTCATCCTCCAGATACTCCTCGTTAAAGGAATCGTCAGACATCTTCCCGTATTGATATTTCAGACAATTTTTTTGTTTACCAACAATGCTTTTTTCTATACGAATACAAGTTTCACCCATATAAATTAAAACTATCGATGTTCAACTTGAAACATAGAAATTATTTAAAGGAAATAAAAAGCATGTTTCGAACAAAAATAATAATTTTGGAATCAAATTCAAAGCATGTTAATTTCAACAATACATTCATCGGGTAGGTGATTTTTTACGTGTACTTCCCTCTCCAGAATGTACAGCCGAGGCAAGGATTCGACGTTCGCAACATCATCACATGAATCGGTAGATTATTTGCTCGGTTCTTGGAACCCGTTGGCGTTCAAGCCACAACCACAGTTATACTATCCCAGATTCATAGAACAAATAAATTTAATTTAGAAATTTAGAACGCTACCAGAATATTCCAAATATGTTTTAAAAACAATAATAATTTATTCTCGTTTCACAAATTTGCACGTTTATTCATATCATTAATATGTTTAAAATAAACATAACATGATTTTTATTTCAAGCATCGATGATACTTGGTTTTAAAAATAAAATATGTTTGAAATAGAGCAAGTTTATGTTTGCGGTTTGGATTTACCTGTTTGTTGTGACGGTATTTTTTTTATGCGTGTACCTAAGAAAAACAAGAAAATTTGTTTCGACGGAGCAAATGCCATATTCGAGGTTCGAACTTACTCCGAGAAAGTACAACTTTATTCAAACGAATTTAAGCAAATGCTCAAACAGTTTACTTTACTCAAACTGGTTTGCTTGTGAGTAAATACTCGTTTTTATTCATATGGCCTATGGTGACGGTGGTTAGCGTTGCCTATGCAATGTTGTCAATTTGACAATAGCAAAAGTAGAGAGGGCGACTGTACATGAAAATCGCATTGCATTTTATCCCTGCTCATTTAATTTGCATATCCATTTATTCGATTATTTTGCATTCCATTTATCTTAAAAGCATGGAGCAACACGACAAGCATTAAAGTCTTAACTTTTTTTTCAGTATAACCCTCAATAGGCACTTTTGAGCTTCAACTACAATTTTCTAAATGGCTACCATTTCCATAGAAGACTGCAATGCGCTTAATAGCAGAATGTTTTTGTTTAGTGATGTTACGATAAGATAATCTTTTTTTTTTTTTTTGAGATATCATCAAACCAGGCTCTTAAATCACTCAAATTGCAATCATGGAAATGTAGTTAGAACGTTATCTATAAAACTATAAAAACATGTGCTATTGAATAATCTGTTTTTTTTTTTCAGAAAAAGGAATCATACGTCTTTATATTAAAATTTTATCTATCTAATAGTCTTTCCGGGACTATTTGACAACATTCTATAGACGAGGGACTCCGAGTGATTTTGCTATGTCATGCGTCATTAACGGATTTATAAACCATGGCTGTGCGCATACCTTATATATGATATTAAGTAAAGGGTGTTCCGATCAAAATTTGGTCAAACGGTTATGTTTGTGAGTCGATCAAAGTTAATAAGTCAAATTCTTTTTCCTCTTCAAGTTCAGTTAATACAGAAGACAGGAGAAATATTCAGCTAAGCTTCCGTTTTACCGATTTCGAATTGCTGGGTCTTTCGTTAAACACCTGCCATGAGCTTTTGTACAGTCTCCTTGTCCACTGTATTCTTCGCAGAACGCCAGTTTGCATTGAACTGTTTCTCGCTAACAACAGCTTTTTGAGTCTTCTTAAGATTCCGCTTCACGATGGCCCAATATTGTTCGATTAGGCGGCGCTCTGGCGTGTTGGAAGGGTTCTTGTCCTTGGGCACCACTTGAACGTTGTTGGCAGCATACCACTCTATGACCTTTTTTCCGTAATGGCAAGATGCCAAATCCGGCCAAAATAGAACAGAACAATTGTGTCGCCTCAGGAAAGGCAGTATACGTTTTTGTTGGCATTCGTTCAGATAAATTGCCTGGTTGACAATTCGGGTCGCAATGTAAACGTTGCTCTTCAAGCCACAGGTACAGATGGCCCGCCACACCAGATATTCTTTCGCGAACTTTGACAGTTTAATGTGCTTGAAAATGTTTGAGATGCTGTTTAAATTCTGCCCTGACGTAAGTTTCATCGTCCTGTACCACGCAATCAAACTTCGTCAGCATCGCCGTATACAACTTGCGCGATCGTGCTTTGGCCGACGTGTTTTATTTATCGTCGCAATTTGGAGTCACCACTGTCTTGTAAGTCGACAGTTCAGCTCGTTTTTTAGCTCTATCCACGGTTGAAGGCTTTTTTGCGACATCTCGGGCAACGCAGCGTGCAATTCTTTTTATCGTCGCTGTGGCCTCCGGCTTTCGAATTCCCCCCCATCCAGTTTTCCTGGCTGTCAACAAACGTTCACCGAACACTTTTAATACGTTTGTAACAGTTGATTTAGCCACATTCCACAGTTTCGCCAACTTGGCGTGAGAGTAGTTCAGATTTTCGCCATGCACGTGTAAAATTTTGATGCGTTGCTTCTCTTCCTTCGACGACATGTTGATAACTGAAGTGCTAATCTCAAAATCAAAATAGAGGCATGATGTTACACGCACACATATTCAAAATGGAAGGTGTGCTATATTTTTAAATGCATGATGAATGGAAATGCGGCAAGTTTTGACCAAATTTTGATGGAAACACCCTTTAGTAAATGTAGTCAATGACTGGGTTGGGTGGGAGCATCAGAGTATCATTAGTGCTGAAGTTGCGCTAACCTGGGCTAGAAACAATGTTGACAATTTCGTAATACTATTAAGTAGTTCAGTATTTTTTCCACTGAAATTCTGTGAAGTTCGTTGGGTGGGAAATGAACTAGATGAACTACAAGAGCTCGAAAAAAATGATACTCATCGTGAACGACGAGTAAAAATAATATTTAGTGTGTACAATTTTTGCTCTCTTCATTTCGTTCTATCAGTCACGCACTACATTCGTGCTTACTTATTTTGCTGTGCTCAGTTATTCCGTTGTCCCTGTGTTCCACACAACTCATTCACGCCACAGCAAAGCACCTGGCTATTCAAGCGTCAAGAGATTGTGGTTGCTTGACTGAATGTCCACCAGTCATTCTTTTTCGCGTTCGTGAGTGATTTTTTCTGCCACAGGATTTTTCTTTCTAATATTCCCGAACATGGCTGAAGGCAAAAGATGCCAAAAGGTGGAGCAATGATTGAAATCGCTACAGAGTTTGTGGGGCATTTGTTCAAGAAAAGGCATTTGCAGGATCGATTCGAAAAGTGTTGGTGTTTCCACTTCATTGATTCTCCAAATGAATGACTGTTCACGGTAGAACGTTGAAATTGAATGAGTTGTTTGCGCTTAAGTACATTCACTGCTTTCTGGAACAAATGAATGATGAAAGTAAAGTAACACAAAACAAGTTGATTCACCTTGCACAAGAGATTCATGAAATTTGTGTTTACTTCATGTTCGCTAGGAACAGTGCGTGATGACTAATATTTTGCTTCAGAACTTTGCTCTGAGAACTACAAATGTTGCGCAGAAGATTTTTTGACGATGTAAGGAAGCAGGAAGAAAGAAAGCTAAAGGAAAATCAGTCGAATTTCAAACGGAGCTCTTCGTCGGTATTCCAAAAGTGTCCGCTGTTATGGTTTATAAGGTAAACGAAAGCTGAATTTGGTCATCTTTCCTGCAGCTACGGGTCGAGTTGTTTCCCATGCCGAATCTCCTATGGCTTCGTTTCTTTTTGACGATGTGACGGACTAGTTAGAGCCGCTATGGATAAAATTGTTAAGCCAAAGCGTGTGACAGTCAACGCAAAATCGTAAATCGAAATAGAATTGACGGAGAGCTATCTTCTGCCAGCCCCCGTAATGTGGAAATCGGTTTTGCCTCTAAATCGGCAATCAAGAAAGCGAAAGAATTTGCAAACATTTTCGTCAATGACAAGACGGTTTGGCATCCCGCAGTTCCATTAACATAGCCTTCACGGAGAAAAAAATAAAGTCATATCAATAATATTCCGGTCCCGATCAAGCATATTTGTGCATTGACTTTTATATAATACTTTTTTGAGATTGTTTCACGCATAATACAATAGATCGAAGAATAATGGAAGCTTCAATTAAACAGAATTGATGATCTAATTAGAGCATGAAATAGGGTTGAATCAACCATATTATACTAACATCAACAATATTCATTGTTGATGATTTGACAGCTCTCTGATTCTCATGATAAATTCAATAATGTTTATGTTTAATTTGACCTTATTTTGAGGGTTGAACTAATGGTATCGGATGGTTGGTTTAAGCATATACAGAGATTCGTTCAAATGATGTTATGGTTGGTTCCAAAAATAAAAAAAATCGTTAAATTTACGATAAAAGTTCCTATAATGGTGGTATTTTAGTGCAATGTGTTCTAATTGGAACATTTTGCACTAAAATACCACCATTATAGGAACGTTTACTCAATTAGCACATATTCTTTGGATATTACGAAATTAAACAACATATAACAATGTTTGAAAATTGGAAATATCATTCTTATCAACATGCGACCCTAGGAGTGGACAGCAAATTGCAAGTGCAAGTGGACAGCAAATTTGGTCTGCTAGTCGCTAGTGGAGGAAGAAGCGCTAGTGGAGGAAGAAGCGCTTCGACTTCTTCACGCTCGATTAATTGTAGCGCATCAATATCGTACCCGTTAGCTGAAATCAAAATTCATTAAAACTACTTTAAAGAATAGTTACAATTTGCTTACATACCTACAAACTCTTCGATGCCCGCCGCGGATAATCCAAACGATTTCAATAATTCTACCACTTCTTCGTCAACATAAAACTCTTCAACCAGGTCGTCGTCAACCGAGTGATCTGCCGCCGCCATGATATTTTTTTTTCTTCGCTTTGTCGTTGAGTGCGGATGGCAGCCACGAGGCTCAGTAGAGCTGCTATATGACCGATTTAACCTTCCTGTATGAGTGATTCAACGGTAAACACGGATTCAAATAATGACTTGTATGCTTGATTTAAGCATTTAATGGTTGATGTTCAATAACGTTGATTCAAATGAAATATATGCTTGATATAAACATCAAATCATTTTCAAACAACCATTTAAATTAACTATGTCAAGAATATCTTCGAAGCTTGGGATAACTATGGCAAAAGTTATATCAATCATGCATCATTTCTGTCCGTGTTTAACGTGTAACGTCATCTGCGTTAACCCTATAACACTCACTTCACAATGACCATCTGAGCGCTGCAGTTGCTGTCAAAAGTGGAAGAAGAATTCACAAACTTTGGCTAGAATTGATTGGTCATTCAATGTTACGTAATACGCATTTTCGGCTGCTGTCCGTCATTTTCGTCAATCCGAATTTCCGATTTATCAATTTCCTCAAAATCTTAAAAAATATCTAATAATCCAATTTATATTAACTCATTTTCTTAGTCGGGAAAGTTAGACGGGAAAATTCTTAAATAATCAGGGATTTTTTAAAATAAGATTGTGTGGCCACCCTGCCAAAAAGTGTTAATCTTTTCTTTTTCATCATTTGCATTTCCTTCGGTGTCTTCATTCCTGCAAGGTTCGTGACTCGACCGATGCCCATCGTTTCCGCAGCGTGGCGCTCGCATCACCTAAATACTCTCACAAATTGTCTCGCACTAACGCTCCCTCTCACTCTCTCGCTCTCTCCGTTTTCTTTCGTTACAGATTCTCATGTGGGCCAAGCCGGACGTCAACACGTGTCGCTCGCCGTACGAGTGGGCCTGTGGGCGGTTCGAGGAAAAATACATCGCACACAGCTTGTTCGGTGTGAATAAGGGCGAGTGGAACTTTGATGCCTACCAGGACTATGAAGGTTGGATATAGCTTTATCCTCATTTCAGATGAGTTTGAGTGAAATGATTTTATTTTTTCAGAAACCACCGCTGCGTACGAGTTTATCTCCAAGCTGCCGTCAGTAGCGATGACCTTCTCGGCCCAAGCGATGATCAAAAAGTTGTACTCGATCTGTACGACAGTGGAAACGGTCAGCAACAACGAAGTGATTACCTCACTCAAACGAGCCCTCAACGATTTGGGTAAGTAGTAAATACAAAAATTTATTCGTTTGAAATCGCAACTTTTCGTTTATTTACGATTGGTTTTCATATGGTACAAAGTTGGCTTCTTGGAGAGTTGTACGAACGTTTTTCGTACACCTAGGAAAATAATCTTCTTTGCTTGGTTTCCCATCCTAAAGGAAAATAAATCTACTTTATTCTAGTTGGAATCCTATAATGCTACATTCTTAGCTAGCCGTCGTCATTATCCAAACCGTTCAACCGGGTCTCGTTTATCACATGTTCAAAAGGTTTATGTCTGTCATAGTGCGTTGTACTTGGTCGCGTTTCCCGTGTTTAGAAGAATGGCGAAGCAGTGGTGCTGATGAAGGTGGGAGTGCTTCCAAAGCTGGTTCCACCAACGGTCTTGTAGGTACGGCTGAATGAGTTCGATCCGGCCGAAGCACTGGAGCCGCTGGATCCAAAGGAAGCATCGCCAAAGCTAGAAGAATCAGCACTGCTGTAATCACTGGCGCCGCCGAAGCCAGTGGCACCACCAAATGCGCTTCCACTGTCAAATCCGCTAGAACCATCGAATCCGCTAGCTCCATCAAATCCGCTAGCCCCAGCGCCACTATATCCAGAAGCTCCGCTGTTGTAGGTGGTAATTCCAGAATTGCCAAAACCACCAGCGGAACCAGCGCCAAATCCAGAGGCACCGCCTCCAAATCTAGAGGCACCGCCACCAAACCCGGAAGCACCAGCGGAGGCTGTAGCTCCGGCATAGGCTCCGGCTCCAGCGTTAGCTCCAGCGTTCTTACCCTGGTATTTGATAAAGTAGACTTCCGGCTTAGCACTGGCATAGGTATCGACAGCGGCATCGGCGGCGGATTTGGCGTTGGCGTCCGGCTTGTTGACCAAAACGTAGACAATGGTCTTCTCCTGAGTGCGGGTACGAGCGGCGGCACGGGCTGAGGCTTCAGCGGATGCGGATGGAGCCTTGATGAACAGAACCTTGTAGTGGGTCTGAGGCTGAATTTCAACACGGGCTTCAGCGTCAGCCTTAGCCTCGGCTTCGGGAGCGACGTGATAGTAGAAGTGCTTCTTGACAATCTGTATTTGTTTTCGAAAAAGAAAATTCGTTACGTAGATTTGTGGGCAAATAAATTCTGATAGTTACCTCAGGCTTGACGACATAACGGACACCAGCTCCAGCAGAGGCATGGGCAGATGCACCACCGAATCCAGAACCACCGAAACTAGAAGATCCGCCACTAGCGTAAGAACTAGCGCCACCGAAGGAACTACCGCCTCCAAATCCAGAAGATCTAACTCCAGCGCCGCCGAACGATCCTGATCCACCGCCGAACGATCCTGATCCACCGCCGAACGATCCTGATCCACCGCCGAACGAACCTGATCCTGAGCTTGCGCCGAACGATCCACCACTGCTGCGACCGCCGAAAGATCCTGATCCAGCGCCAAACGATCCACTACTGCTACGACCGCCGAATCCTACACTGCCTCCACCGAACGAACCGGACGAACTTCCAGACTGGAACAGACCAAAAAAAAAGGTTCAGAATTTGATCCACACTCGATCATGCCAAACAAATCGATCCCTAAACTTACCGAACTGAATCCACCTGAACCGCTGCCTCCAATCACGGTCTGGTCATATGCCACTGGCGAGTAGTCTACGGTAACCGCCCGGGAACCGCCACCGGAGAAAGAGTTAGCTCCCTGGAAGAACTGGCCGGAAGCCACCGCAAGGCATGCGGACAAAAGCTAAAAAGATACGCCGTATTTAAGGTTGCTCATGAGTTCAAGGATGACATCCATTCCATTTCACTTAAAACAGTTTCAATTCACTCCACATTTCATACTATGTGCTTCTGCCTACAACCGCCCCCTCGGGGAACTCACCACGAATGCACGCATCTCGAATATTTCACTGCTGCTGCTAGTCCTGTAGAACTGAAGAATCGATCCTGACTGAATTAGAACGGGGACTCCTGTTGGCTTTTATATCGGCTCCGAATGGGGGAGAAGTTTTCCTTCTCCGAAAGGCAGATGGACCCGATCGAACGGCGATGGTGCACCTCTTGGAAAGTCTTCTTTTCTCTAATCGAAAATCAAGTTTAACGACTCCAGTTCCATCCCTCTTCCACCTCTCTTTCACCAGTTTCTCGACTCCCGATGTGTTTTTTTGTTTTCGGGCATCCTTGAGCCGGTTTTATTTTATTTTCCAAATACTTTTATTAGAGATGGAAGTTCGCCGACGGGGCGCGACTGCATTCGATTCTTTCGTTTTAGGATGCTTACGGAATAATTGAGTTCTCTTCATGCTGGGGCGTTTCGCAAAATTTAGGATAAGCAATATACCGTGTGCATCAAAACGCCGAAATGGTTCCGTCTCGAATGCCGGGGAGGAAAATGCAAATGCACCGACTCCGTAACCGGTTCGGTGGAGGTAGTTTTTTCTTCGGATGCGATATCGTGGATTCAAGGAAAAATGTGACAGGTTTCAAGAGCATTGGAGACTGACATTGTCATCGCTGAATTCGAAAGTTGGGTTCAGATTCATTGAGGGTGAGAATTTGGTTTTTAGTGATACTTGTTAGAAGTGGATGAATCTGGGTTCGGTTCCCGGTCGGGTTTCAGGGTTTTTCGTGGAGGAAATTTACTGGATATATAGTATGATTATACTTGCCACACATTATACTAATGCAGAAAATGGAAGTGGCATCAGAAGCTCTTAATTGTGAAAGTGCAGTTAAATCATAAAACTTGGTGGTGAGACACTAAGTTTGAAATGCCGAGAATGAAGAGGCCGAGTGGTTAAAATACATCAATTTTTGAAGTAGTCATTAGAAGAGAAGGAACGCCGTTGGTTCCGGTGTCTCCTTTCGATGGGGACCCAGCCTAAGGCGGAAAACCACCTAAATATAGGGGGAAAAATCAAATTTTCTCAAAAATTGATAACAATATGCCACAATCACAACGCGTTCATCTTCGCGAATGAACCTTTAACGGTAAAGGCAAAGTTTCTTTTTCAAACTGTTGTTCAGCCAATCTAATGAGTCATTAAAAATCAACTTATTTTCCCAATGGAAAACCACCATCACACTTTGAGAGTGGCCCAACAACATCCTTACTGTTGGTTTAAATTCACTAACAATTTCCTTTTTTAGATACTCGTGAGAATGTTGTAGTATATAAGGCCTTTACTAGCAAAGAACATCGAACTAACATTCCTTCCTTTCCATAACTGATCTATCAATGAGGGCATCAGAAGTTGCACATTGCGAATGATTCACCACTCTCAAGTGACATTCTGTCGGTTCTGGTCAATATTCTCTCACTTATTCTCAAGTTCAAGAGCTTCCTATTGGTTTAAATCGGTCCAAAACGGCTCTGAAGCGTTGTTAAAACTGGCCTTGTTCACCATTGGCAAACCACCATCACACTTTGTAAGTCATCCCAACAGCATCCTTAGGGCATCTTCAGCGGCGGTCTATTTTTAGAACAACTTTATACTTGATTTGCATCAGCAAAACTTGAATAGAACTAGCTAAAATAGACAAACTTTGTCATCCTGTGAATTATTCAACATCAGAGTTCCGGTCATCAGAAGCTGTTCCAGGACTATTTTAGCGACACGCCAACCTACGACGAGAAGCACTTTCTGCGTTTCCGCATGCCAAGGGAGGTGTTCCTGGACATTATGCGACAACTAGAGTCAACTAGCTTCTCCAAAATGTATCTGTATGTGCCATTTGCAAGTGCTTATCATGGCCAATCTATCAATAAACCGATTGTTTACTTAAGATCTGTATCCACATTAATCCGGACACCTTCAAATCATTGTAACTTTTGAAATATTGCACCTAGGAATGAAAAATTTCACTGTGGTATAGCTGAGAGTCTATGATGAAAAAGACAATGATTGATGTTTACATTTCATGTTTAGTATTGAATATGGTGACGAAAGAAAAACAAGTGCGCGAGCGAATTTTGTACAGGCGTACGGCAAATCCTGAATTGCAAATACGGGACCTTGCAAAAACATTGGATTTGTCTAAATCCACTGTTCACGATGTGCTCAAATCATTTTCGAAACGTTTGACGGTGGAGAGGAAACCTGACAAAAACATTGGACGCGCTGATCCTGTCATGGACCGAAAGGTGAAAAGGATATTAACGAAAAACCCAAATCTCTCCATTCGAACGGTGGCTCGTAAAATAGGGATGCCGCCTGGTTTTGTCCAAAAATCAAAACAACGCTTGAGACTTAAGTCGTATAAAGTAAAAACAGTTCCAAATCGCAACGACAAACAGAACTGGGCAGCAAAATCACGGGCTCAACATTTGTACTGCGAATATTTGACGAAGTTTTAATGCGTTGTTATGGACGACGAAACTTATGTCCTGGAGGATTTCAAGCAGCTTCCAGGGCTGGCTTTTTATTCTGCTATGGCCAGAAATGCTACAGTTGAGCATTTCAGAACGAAGGCATCGAAATTTCCCAAAAAATACCTTGTGTGGCAAGCAATTTGCACGTGTGGCAAAAAGAGTAAATCTTTCGTCACTAAAGGCACAATCAACAAGGAGATCTATCAGAAAGAGTGTCTGCAGAAGCGATTGCTACCCTTCATCAAAAGTCACAAAGAAAAACCTTTGTTCTGGCCCGATTTGGCATCATGCCACTATGCTAAAACTGTAATGGAGTGGTACCAAGCAAATCAAGTGAACATTGTACCAAAAACCTAAAACCCGTCAAATTGCCCAGAGCTACGACCAATCGAGAGATATTGGGCTCTGATGAAGCGGAAGCTGTCTGGAAAGAAGCAAAAATTAAAGACATCAAACACTTCCAGCAAATTTTGACAAAGACGGCTTCTACGATTTCTGAAGAGTCTGTACAAACCCTATTGGACGGAGTTAAGCGCAAAGTTCGAAAATTTTATGCAAATACCGAATAACTATGTTTTGTCTTCACGAATTGTTAGAACACATGCCATGAATCTGAAATATACAACTACGACGTAAATATAATGCGAAATTTATGTTTTATTCATATTTTGTGGTTTCCGGATTATTGCGGATACAGACCTTAGACGACTTCATTACTTTTCATGTCCGAGCAATCGAAATACTATTCGGCATCTCGGAACCTCCGCATTTCGATCTAGTCAACGTTTTCCGGAAAATTCAGTGGCTGTAAAAAAACTGAGAGTAGCGTTCGGTATTTAGGAATGCAACGAGAAGGGTATTCACAAGCACCGAAAGGTAATTATCAGCATCCGAGGTGAGCACTAACTTTTTACCAACTTTCTGTCCGCCGCCAACATCACACGCAGCAAACACGGCTACTTTTCGGCTCACAAACATACTTCAGAATATACTCAATAAAATTGTGCTAATGTGCTAATTGTGAAATTTTTCTCAATAATTGGTATTATCAAGTAGCGTGTAGTGTTTTGGAACGGTATTTTTCTTCTTCCAAATTGCTACAAGACTAGATCAAAACATATGCCAGATTCAGAATGTTGCAAAATAGATCCAGTATAAAACAAAATTTACAACACCAGTGCAGCGATGTTTCCTGCATTTGATCTAAACAAATAAATTCAATCCACGATTTGGATCGTCGTTGAAGATGCCCTTACTGTTGGTTTAACATTTGGGGTATAAATTTTTTCCAAGCGTTATTATACAAGCAATTTAGTGTAACCTGGTTGATTTGGTGCTCAATAACAAAGATATGAATGAAAAAAGTAGGAAATATTTTTCTGAGATGTGCTAGGTCGTCCAAACTGTGCTGGAGTTCAGAACTTAAGATCAACTGTTGTAACAGTAGCATTATTCGCTATACATAGCAACGATATGTATTCATAATATTCATTGAATACGTTTGAACATTTATCGTAGCTTTGCATAGCCCGAAAGGCCACGGTCAATACTGTAAATCTAAATTCTGAACTCAAGGTCAATTTTTAATAACTTGAACATCCCAAGATAATCTGATAATGAACCTATAAAAAATTAACTGAATGTGTTGGAGTGTATGTCGTCAACTTTCACAGGTTATAATGTTTTTCTTGCGATTACAGATCTCAACTTCTGAACTCAAGGGCAGTTTGTATGACCTAGAACATCCCAAGATATCTCTTTAAATCTGTTAAACTTCCAGAAGACTCAATTAATTTGGACAAATGCATATTGTTACTTTGTTTAGTCCAGAAAGCTACAGTTACAGCCTACAAATTTTATGTTTTGAACTCCAGGATAGTTTACATAACCTAGAACATTAGAAAATTATCTCATAATGTCTCCCGCTTAATTCCAACTACAATGTGCAGACTTCTTCAGTGTTGTGTACTAATACTCGGGTCGAGTATTAGTACACGACACTGAATAATTCTACACATTGAAGATGAGATACGCTTATCGGTCGAGATAAGCAATAAAGGTAGTCAAGGATAGTTTGGATGACCTAGAACGTGTCATATTACTTTATAATGTTTGTTGACCTCTAAGAATATTAATTGAATATGTTTGAATATTTTATTACAGTTTATTATTGTTACAACTGTAAATCTCAACTTCTGAACAACAGGGCAGGATGGAGTGTTCTTCTGCAGCTGCTACGCACTGCCAACTGGCCTAAACCCGTTGGTAATAACGGGGGACTTCAACGCTTGGGCGCTCGAGTGGTGGAGCCGCGTTACCAACACCAGGGCCCAGATTCTTCTGGAGGCCCTAGCTAGGCTCAATGTGGATCTAGCCAACGTGGGTACCAAGAGAACGGAGCGGAATCAATAATCGATGCAACTGTCAGCAGTCATGAGCTGCTTAATAATTAGGGAGTGCATGATGGCTACACTCATAGCGACCACTTGGCGGTTCGTTATTGTTTCGTCCTCAATGCAAGGCAGCGTGCGGAAGAAGGAGCATCCACTCTATTCGCCCGTCCTACTTTGACGTAGAGACATTTAAAGAGGCGCGTTAGGAAACGAAACATACACGAAACCCAGGAACCTTGCGGTGAACGACTTCTTATGACACTTACACGAGCGTGCGATGCGACCATGTCGAGGGAAGTCAAACCGAGGAATGTAAAATCGCCGGTGTATTGGGGGACGGATTCGATCGCCGACCTCCGAAGAACATGCCTCCACGCAAGACGGAGGATGCAAAGAGCGCGGTCAGACGCCGATAGAATCGAGCGTAGTGTGGCGCTAGTCGCCGCGAAGGTCGCGCTAAAAAAGGCCAGCAAGCCTGCTTTGAGTGACACAGGCCAAAACCAGTGGGACTGCGGCTCCAACCAAGCAATCACCAGAGCTGCTGCAGGTGATCGTTGGGGGGACTTTTACTAAACCACATCCCACCGCCGTAGATTTGTCCCATGACCAGCGTTCCAGTATCACAGACCTTAACGCTCTCATAGCGACGGAAGGGTGGGCGGCTTAGCCAAACACCCGTGACCACGTGGGCATTGATAACGACACAACGAGGCCGGTGACGGGCGATGGTGATGTTCAGTAGCGCTAGTTGGGTCGCTATCGCCAACTCGCTCCTATGGCTCAAGTTTCCAGGGTACCTGTACAAGATTCTCGGAAGCTATTCCCAAAATCGCGTACTGGTGTACGTGGTAGGCCAGAAACGTGTTCAAGTCACCGCATGCGTCCCACAAGGTTCAATCCTGGGTCCAGTGCTATGGAACACGATGTACGACGAAGTACTACGGCTTGGGTTCCCGAACGGGGTGAAGATCGTTGGGTTTGCAGACGACATCACCCTAGAGATATGTGGTGAATACATTGAAGTGGTGGAGCTAAGAGCCTCGCACTTCATTGGCATTTTGGAGAGATGGATGAGTTTTAGGAAACTGGAGCTAGTCCATCGCAAGTCTGAGGTCACGGTTGTATTCAACCGAATATCGGAGCAACACGCGACGATTACTGCAGGTAACTGCACAATTGAATCGAAAAGGTCTTTTATGTTTTTAAACTCTTGGCCAGTGTCGCCCTGTCCATATTTTAGGTACGGCTAGCATGGATCACCACCTTGAGTACCAAGAGCTACATGAATAAACTAGAGAGTGCGCACAGGCTAAGAGTGGTTAGTGCATACCGAACGGTATCACACGACGCGGTCTGCGTCCTAGTAGGGATGATGCCAATTGGAATCGTCATAAAAGAGGATGTAGAGTGCTTCGAACAACATGGAACAACAGGTATCCGAAAGACCACTTAAGTGGCAAAGGGAATGGAACAACTCCACCAAAGGTGGGAACTATCCGGGTGGGTTGGTAGGTTACACGGTGAAGTGAACTTGCACTTAACGCAGATTCTGACAGGCCATGGCTGCTTTAGACAATATCTGCACAAATATGGGCATGAGCAGTCCTCCGTTTGCACCGAATGCGCGGCAGTTAAGGAAACATGTAAGCGGTCATGACACGACTCCGGATAGCCTGGTCCAAAGTATGTGTCAAGACCGGGACATCTGGGACGCGGTATGCTTAGCAGCCTCCCAGATAGTCCTCGATCTCCAACAAAAATGGCGAAACGACCAACGGCAGGTCGCAGGGACCACCTAACTACTGAAGCCCTAAGTAGTTAGACATAGTGGGTGCTTAACAAGCACAATAACCCCCTCCCCGAAGTATTACAGAAAGGTGGTCCCGGGGAGGGTCCAGGGCTTAAGGCACGGGCCATCCTAAGATTCTTATGTATTTTTACGTTCGAAAATATCAACTGAATTTGCTTGAATACAAGACGTAACTTTGTATAGCCCAAGAAACTACTGTTACAACTGTATATCTGACGTTCTGATCTCAAGGACAGTTTGGATGACCTAGATCATCCCAGTTTAACTCATAAAGCTCATAGGGAAGGTCCATTAATTATGTCACGCAGTAAGGAGGGAGGGTAGGTTTGGGAAAACGTGACAACCCATACAAAAAAATTTAAGGTCCATACGAATATGGTTGAAAATGTAGCGTAACTTTGCAAAAAGCTATACTTACTACTGTTGTAGATGTTAAGTTCTGAACTCAAGGACAGTTTGGATGACCAACAGCATCACAAAGTTATCAAATAATGACTTGACCTTCCAAAAGGTTCATTCAATATGTTTGAATACATATTGCAACCTTATATAGCCCTAAATGCTACTGTTCCAACTGTAGATCTGAAGTTCTGAACACAAGTACACTTAGGATAACCTAGAACATCCCAGAAAGATATAAAATTGTTTATCGTTTATCATCGAGAATTTAATAATCCGCATGCATGTGTACCATATTGTAAAACAACTCTTTACACTTTTAATAATTTTGGATGCGGCCGTGGAAAATCCAGGCCAGTCAGGAAACAGTTGGGATTCGACAATTCGTGTCCCGTGTGGTAAAATCGTTCAAGGAGACCCAGACGACCCAGCGGCGAGCTGGCAGCGGAGAAAAAGCGAAGGCGATCGACCCCGTGAAAGCAAGGAAGGTGAGGGATTACTTCAAGCGCAACAAGAACCATTCGATTCGGGGCGTGGCCAATAAGATCGATTCTTCCGTTTGGTTCGTCCAGAAGACAATGAAGCGGGCCGCTTTAAAATGTAATGATATATATTCGAACATATTCAATTAATGCTTTGGAAGACCAACAGACATGAGATAATTTTGGGATATTCATGCCAAACAAACTAAATTTGTATATCCCATAACGCTACTGTTAAAATTGTAGACTTTAAGTTTTGAATGACAAGATGTTAGTTCTTCAGCCATCCTATGATGTCTAAGGACGTTCCAGAATATTCATTAAATAGTTATCGTAGTTTTGTAAAGCCCAAGAGGCAGCGGTTACTGCTGTATATCTTAAGTTCTGAACACAAGTCAGTTTTATTAACTTGAACATCCCAAGATAATCTGATAATGACTGGTGACCTTACAGAAGATTCACTGAATGTGTTTGAATACATATCGTCACCTTCCATAGGTTATAAAGCTAATGTTGCAACTGTAGATCCTAACTTCTGAACTCAAGAGCAGTTTTGGCTACCTAGAACATCTCAAGATATCTCATTCTATCTGTTTACCTTCCAGAAGACTCACATAAATTGGTCTAATACATATTGCTACTTTGTTTGGTCCAGAAAGCTACAGTTATAGCTGTAGATTTTCAGTTTTAAATTCCATGATACTTTGGATAACCTAGAATATTATCTCATTATGTCCGTTGGTCTTCAATGAACATGTTTCAATACACAGCGTAGCTTTGCAAAGGCCAGAAAGCTTTTGTTGCAACTTTAGGTCCTATGTAATGATCTCAAGGATAGTTTGGATGAACCAGAACATGTCATATTGCTTTATAATGTTTGTTGACCTTTAAGAATATTAATTGAATACTTTTGAATGTTTATTGTTACCTTGTATTGCCTAAAAATTATTGTTACAACTGTAAATCTTGATTTCTGAACGCCAGTTTGGATGACTTAGAGGATCAGAAAGTTATAAAATATTGACTGTTGACCTTCCAAAAGATTCATTGAATATGTTGGAATACGTATAGTGACCTTATATAGCTCAGATTGCGAATGTTACAACTGTAGATCTTATGTTTTGAACACATGGACAGTTGGATAACCTCGATCATCCTAGTTTATCTCGTTATGTTTGGTTGAATACGTAGCGCTACTTTGTATAACCCAAAAAGCTATAGTTACTAGTGTAGATCTTTAGTTCTGAACTCAAGGGAATTGTGCTTACCAACAATCAATTCTGTGCAGCGGACCAGTAAATCAGTTAGAAGATTGGGTACTTCTTGAACCTCTCCGTGGTATTGCAGTCCTTACCACTTGAAGTTGCGCTTGGCGATAGCCCAGTTCAACTGGATGAAGTTGTGGACAATTGAGAGAATCAATGACTTTGACCCGCAGGACAAAATTGCCTGCCATACGAGAACCTCCTGGCCAAATTTTTCCACCACAAACGACTTTTCGAAAATGCTCACATCTTTGCCGATGACCTTGGTGTAAAATTGCGGTCCTGGAAACGATCTGGAGTCCTCTTACACAAATGTTTCGTCATCAATAAAAAAGTCGGTAGACGGTCGTTCTGGCTCTGGTTGTCGCCCTGAATTGCTAGTCTTATAAGTCTTCAGGTTGTTGCGCTTCTTGATTGTTTGAACCATTCCGACGGAAGTTCCAACCTTTTTGCCCAAATCTCGAAACGACACCGCTCCGTTCCGAAGGATGAGGTTGACTACCTTTCGATCCAATTTTGGGTCAGATGGACCTGACTTTCTTTCTCTTATGGTAATGTTGTAGTGAGTAGTGAAGCCCGAACGAGTTTATGATAGATTTCACGCCGTTGTGATGAATTTCGTAATTTTTTTCATCGAGAAAGCCACGTGTCCACCTCTTGAATTTTAACACTATTTTCAATTTGCAGCATCTCGAAAACGATCACTGTTTACTGAAAACTCAGGAGCTGATCAAGTTGTCGACAGATGAATGCGTCGAATGTAGGTAGGCTCAGACCGATAGTCTTACGCGTGTACATGTGAGCGCATCATTAGCGTTGCCAGTTTATTTTCGATACAATCCTTACTGTCTTATTGTGGTCCCTTTTCAGGTTCCCTTCGCGTTATATAAATTACGCGAGCAAGAATATGAAGATCTAATGAAATTTAGAAATCCGACGGCGCCGGTGTTGTAGACGTATGTATTGGTGCTTCCCCAGTCGGTCTGGTGTCAATTCCAGTCGGTGTCGTCGGGATTTTCGGAGACGAAACATCTCTGAATTTCTGATCTCTGACCAACTCTTCCTTCGGAAGGGATTAAAAAAAGTTGGTCCCGGTTCATTTGTTGATGGGTTCGATATGTTTGTCCAGACCTTCTCTCTGGCGTCACAAGCCAGCCTTAGGCTGAAAGTCACGGAAATACGAAAAAAAACTTGTACTACTACTTGATTGCATAATCTGGCCCCATATTCCTGACAATCCTGAGTTTAGTTCTGGTCATTATCATTGCGGCCAACCATTTTGTTTTACTGTGAACGACTGTCTATTTCAGCTTGTTTGTATGATGTTTTACATGGTCAAGTTTTCAAGACCATGGTGGAATTAATTCCTGGATTTGTCAACTTTTTTTTTTAACTTTTCAAACATTTCGAATATCTGGAAAATATTCCGCTAGATGGTTTCAGATTCTCACGAGCTTTACCTAAAGAAGTGCAAAGAGGGAGGGAACATTTTCGGAATTCCACCTTAGAAGAAGGTTCAGGTCAAATCATAACTCTAACTGCAGTGCAAATAATTTACCACGCCCCAATTAATTTTTACAACTTATATTTTTCGCAGTTCATTTACATAATCTCACAAATCTTATTATGGTACAAAGTTGGCTTCTCTTTTGTTCGTTATTATGGCAGTCGTATTTGGAACATGATTTTCATTTATCTCTCTCTCTTTCTCTCGCTCGTGCGTTCGCTAGCTCACATTCTGTCTCGTTCTTTCATTCTGACTGGTCTCGCGGAATGTCGTCCTAAAGGAAAGTAAACCTATTCTATTCATCATCCCTACGGGTCATTCTTCCACGATCGTTTCCGTAACCAAGGGTCAATAACCGAGATTCATTCAGGCGATCAGGTGCTTAAAAGTTGAGCGAGTTGACGGTGGTGCTTCCTCCGAAGGCGGCACTATCGAAAGCGGCAGTCGATCCGGATACGGAAGCAACGCCGGCGGCGGCAGCTCCAGCTGTATATCCGGCAGTATAACCAGCATCGCCGGACGAAGAGGCATCGACGGCATCGGATCTCACACCGAAGGAACCGCTCGAAGCGGAAGCATCAGCACCGGAGAGGAAGGTTGGAGTACCTCCGAAGGTGGTTCCACCGTTGCTGAAGTCGAAGGAAGATCCACCCGTGGCTCCGCTGAAGGCATCCGAAGAAGCTCCACCGAACGAACCGGACGAGGCTCCGCCGAAGGAACCGGACGAAGCTCCACCGAAGGAACCGGACGAGGCTCCGCCAAAGGCATCCGAAGAGGCTCCACCAAAGGAACCGGACGAGGCTCCGCCAAAGGCATCCGAAGAGGCTCCGCCGAATCCGGCAGCTCCACCGAAGGCAGCAGCTGAAGCATCAGCACTAGCAGAAGCACCAGCCTTAGCTCTGCAGATAAGAAATTCCAAAAATTTGAATCGATTGAACTTGGGTTTACACTAGACGTCAACCGTTATCTTACCCGTTCTTGCCCTGGTATTTAATGAAGTAGACTTCCGGCTTGGCACTGTTGTAGGTATCGACGGCGGCATCGGCGGCAGAGTTGCCCTCGGCTTCTGGCTTGTTGACCAAAACGTAGACAATGGTCTTCTCCTGGGTGCGGGTACGAGCAGCGGCACGGGCAGCAGCGGCAGCAGACACACTCGGGGCCTTGATGAACAGAACCTTGTAGTGGGTCTGGGGCTGAATTTCGACACGGGCTTCGGCTTCGGCTTCAGCTTCAGCTTCTGGGGCAACATGGTAGTAGAAGTGCTTCTTGACAATTTCTGGCTTGGTAATGTAACGAACATTGGCTCCGGCCTTAGCCTTAGCACTAGCAGAAGCTCCGCCGAAGGAAGAAGCACCACCGAAGGAAGAAGCTCCACCGAAGGATGAAGCTCCACCGAAGGATGAAGCTCCACCGAAGGAAGAACCTCCGAAACGAGAAGCAGAGCCAGAGGATGATGAAGCACCGGAATTGGTCGAGACGAGGGCAGCACGTCCAGCAGCAAGTCCAGCCTGGAATCCAGCATCGTACTGGGCACCACCGGAAGAAGCAGCACCAACGCTAGCACCAGAAACGGCTCCAGAGAATCCAGACGACCGGAATTCAGCACCGCTGCTGGCACCACTACTGGCACCACTGCCAACCACGGTCTGATCGTAACTAGCTGGCGAATAGTCTACCGAAACAGAACCCTGACCGACATCATAGCTCGACACACCGGCACCATTGGCAGCGGCAGCCTGACGCAGCTTCAGGCCAATGTCGGCAGAAGCGATCGCCAAACAGGCGGAGAATAACTGTGAAGAAAGGACGTTCCATTAGTAACTGCTTTCCGTCAATAGATGGTTATATTTCAGAACAGAATTTCTAAGTGCAAAGAAGCCATCTCTCCCAATCACCACTTCACAACAAAATCACGCAAATTTCACTAATCAGTCCATTTCACTCATCACACCAATTCGAAGCTTCTTTTCACTCAATCCTGGAAATCCTTTTTTAGTTTTTTGTCACCCGGAACCTACCACTATAGCACGCATTGTCTTCTTCAAACACTAACGTTGTTACTAGAACGATCAATCGAGCTGGAATGAAGATGAGATAATGCCTTCGGTTTTTATATACCGCCCCACAAACTGAGAAAAAAAAACTTGTCCAAAAGCCTTGCCCGTCGTCTGTCTGTTAACCTGTTGTCGGCAATCGCGCGCACAAGATTTCGATAGGGATGTGGTTTTTTGGGGTTGTTATTCTTCTTTCGTTTTTCTAATCGACGCGATCGTTCGTCAGATTTGCGCTGAGCAGACGCTAGAAGGAAGATGGTCCCAACTTGCCGAAGAGGCAAACCAGCCAAACCGATTGTGGCTCATTATTGGTTTATTTGCAGGCCGTCGCAGGCCCCCGTGCACTCTTCCTACCCCCCCGAACGAACTGGTGGCAGATCGATGCGAAGTGTTCTGATGCCATCAAATCTAGGGTGCTGGCGGTTGACTGTTTATTTTACTGCATTTCAGGTTCAGAATGTCACACCACCTGAGTCATCTGCCAAGTTGTGACAACTGGCATAAAACTATCAAATTTGGTGGTCGTTCGATTCGTATTAATTTATAACCCCCGTGTGTGGATTTATCACCATTGGAGGGCCTTTTGCATGTCAATATCAGTTTCTAGGTTCGAAAACTTGTTTTTCGCCCTGCCCTAAACGGAAATTTTTTTAGCAAACCGGATCACATTGAAATTCATTCAAACATTCAAAATAGTCCATTTGGTTTAATTTGTGCTATCTCTCAGAATAATCTCTCTTCGACTATTAGCATATTTCCCGAATTAAAAAAAAAACAAAAATGATTATTGGATTGAGATCTTCGCATTTCGAATGAAAAAAAATAATAATAATAACTCCATCCAGTTTCTGTTGCATCATCGAGAGGATTTGAGCCATCAACAGGTGCTGGTGGTAAGATCGATGTTTCCTGGATGCGTTTCGTGCTGTCTCGTGGTCGTAAAATCGTTTGTCGTTGAGTTTATTGTTGATATTCGTCGTTTTGTGAAATGTCATCATTGCGCGGGGTGTAAATCATGTTTGAGAAAATTTTCAGCGTGCCTTCTTCCATTATTTGGTTGATCTTTGACTGCTCGTTGATATGTTGCTTTAAGTAAAATATCTTATATTATAAGATATATTATTCAGGGATATATTCATCAGTTTCATAGCAATGCTTCCAATATACAGTTCGGGAAATAATTATACAGACAAACTACATTCTGAAAAATTTCATATTACAGTCTATTCTGTGTAAACCAAATGCTTTCCAATACATACTCAGCAGCAAGTTATAAGTTCATCATCAGTAGTTTTCCCTTGAGACGAGTAATTTCAAAACAATCCAAAAGTTTATTTTTTCTCATGGGAAATAAATATCTAGACAAGATCAAATATTTCAACAGTATCATTAATTTATCGAATTTCAATTCAAGAAAATAACAAATTAGTAATGTGTAGCATTTCCCTTTTTAGAAGGGACGCACAGTTGGCAAAAACTGATGAAAACTAAGGAAAAAATCTGTAACTTTTGTCGCTTTTAAGCACGGCTCGTAAACAAGGTTATTTCCGCTTGTACATTGTCTGGGGAATCCAATGGAACTGGTTTCAATCAAAGCACGGATGTGGTTGTGGAGTTATAGAGCTTATTTTACCCCACTTCCCCTTATATTCTAGAATAATTTATAGACATCTTTGCACGGAGAGCCTCAAGACCAACCAAATAGTGCTAGTCCCATGTAAAATTTCAGAAAAATTCATAAATCTATAAATTATTCAAAAAATATAAGGGGACGTAGGGTAAAATCAACCATATCTTCGTTCACAGAGCCGGGCGGTGGTTGAAACCGCCTCTATCCAATTTTCTAGGAATTTTCACATTCTACTAGTCCTATTTTGTTGATCTTGAGCGACTTCGAGCAAAGATATCTATAAATTATTCAATAATATAAGGAGAAGTTGGGTAAAATCAGCCATAGCTTTGTTCACAGAGCTGTGCGGTAAATGAAATTTTACATAGGACTAGTTTTATTTGGTTATTCATGAGCCATTCCGAGCAAAGATATCTATAAACTACTCACGAATACAAGGAGAAGTGGGGTAAAACCAGCCATATTTTCGTACACAGAGCCTTGCGGTGGCTGAAAAAACCTCTATTCTATTTTCCAGGAAATTTCACATGGGAGTAGCACTATTTTGTTGATTTTGAGGCTCTCCGTGCAAAGATGTCTATAAATTATTCAAGAATATAAGGGGAAGTGGGGTAAAATAAGCTCTATAACTCCACAACCATATCCGTGCGGTGATTGAAACCAATTTCATTCGATTTCCAAGAGGAAATGACCTTGTTTAAAAACCGCACTTAAAATCGACAAAAGTTAGAGATAGTTTCCTTAGTTTTCATTAGTTCTTGCGCACTGTGGGACGTCTTTCAGACGTCTAAGAATAGAAGTTATGAACGATTTCAATTCATTCGGATCAAGTTTAGACCACTCATCCTCCCAGAACTGGTATTTTTCATCAAAGGCAAAACGGGCCTTCTTATGATGATCAAGAAGGTTTGGTGCAGGTGCCGTTTTCCTAAATGAAAAATTGGGATCTTCACTCAAAATCTGACAAATCCGACGTTTGGACACAGGAAGACTTATTTCGACTTTGATGACGTTTGATTTCCCTCTTCATCCTCGGTGTCAGAATAGACGGCCGTCCGGGTCGTTTCTCAGTGGAATATTTCTAACTGTAGGTAATTATGCACAACTTCCTTACTTCTTCCTATTCTTCTGCCACTTCCCGAAGAGTCAGACCATGTTCATGGAGGTTAGGACTTGTTCTCGCTCAAATTCAGTCAATCGCTTGTTTTTCGGCATTTTTCCTGCAAATCCAACAACAAAAAACATAATGAACAATATTTATCTGATATAAATAGCCCATGTATTCCAAACAGTACCAATTTCGACGAAAGCAAACAACAATTTGAAGTCTTACGCAACAACAACTCATCCACGGGGAAAGACAGTCTGGCGGTGAATTGCGTTTTATATTTATGTACTTTGAAGACGAGATCAACAATTGAATCTTGTCACAAACACACACATGCTGTAAGTGAATGAACTGCTCATGAACATTTGTGATTTCAATACTTATTCATTGATATGCGTGTTGCTCAAGTTACTCTCACTGAGAGAATGAAATCATTGAAATAATTTTGTCATTATATTCATTTCCCGCACTGTATAATAAAACCGAATTCCGATTTTCATTTAAAAAATAATCAAGGCTTGTCTAAAGCTTGACTTATTTATCATCTGGACGCAGACTAAACGGATCTACACTGATAGGTAAAATAAAGTTCACACCTCATGTTTTTTAAATTTCTCTCATTTATTTTTTTTTTCAAATTAAAGTAAACATACTGTAGTCGTTTTTGATATATGAAAAATAATATTCTTTTCAAGTTTCACTTATGGAGTAGTAATAATAAATAACTTGATAAAAATAATCAATTCCTTTTTCGACCTTCAGGCGCTTCGGCATGCTCTCTACCAGTTTCCTTAGGTGCTGTGGATCACGCTCTTCTCAGGCGTATTTCAGGGTTTCAAAAAAGATGAATTTATTGGTAACACCAGTTCGGTCAACCCTGGCATCTAGAATCGACCACAAATTCACGATGGAGTTGAGGTTCGGGCTTTGTGGAGGCCATTACAGCGGTTTGATCCGACAAGACCAGTTTGTCACGAAAACCTGAGTTTTTTTGTCCGCAGCTGCAAATATCTCGCCAGATCATAACCTTTCTTTCAAATTTATCGACAAAAACGAATTTGAACTTGCTATGAATATTTCATGGGAATAGGAGGGACCATCAGGACACCCGATTGAAGCACTCTGGGTGGTGAGAGTGGAAATGCCAACTCCTTATTGTTAACATTTTGTGAATAGAGGGCGGGCTCTTCTCCCCGCCCATTGAGGCATCCTCATTTTAGATAGCTCGCTCTTATGCCCAATTGTTCATTCATCACGAGAACAAGGATCTCTCGCATTCATCACGAGAACAAGGATCTCTCGTATCGTTCCATCGCTAAAACGTTGGGAATCGCGAATTCCACGGTGTCGCGAGTGATTAAGCGGTTCGAGGAACGGTTGACCACCGATCGGAAGCCCAGAAGTGAAGGAAAAAGTATTCCGTACAACACCAAAAATCACAACCGCGTAGTTGGGGCCTTCAACCGAAATCCGAACGCCTCCGTTCGGGATGTGGCTAAGAAGCTGCACCTAAGCCGAAGTTTTGTCCAGAAGGCCAAAACTAAGGCTGGGCTTCGAACGTTCAAGGTACAAAAGGCCCCTAATCGCGACGAGATGCAGAACAAGTCCGCCAAAACGCCAGGAAGTTGTACCTCAGCATGCTGACAAAAGTTGAATGCTGCATCATGGACGACGAAACATATGTGAAGGCCGACTTCAAACAGATCCCCGGCAACCTGTTTTTCACGGCCAAGGATAAGTTCAGCGTTCCGGAGCATGTCCGCACTCAGAAGATGTCCAAATTTGCGAAGAAATTCCTGGTTTGGCAACCATCTGCACGTGCGGGAAGCGGAGTGCACCTTTCGTGACCCAGGACACTATGAACGGACAGGTGTACATAAAAGAGTGCCTCCAGAAGCGACTGCTTCCTCTCCTGAAGGCCCACAACGTCCCAACAATCTTCTGGCCGGATTTGGCCTCATGCCACTACTCCAAGGACGTGCTGAAGTGGTATGCGGACAATAAGGTCAATTTCGTGCCGAAAATGTTCAACCCTCCCAACACTCCGGTGCTCCGCCCCATCGAGAAGTACTGGGCGATTATGAAGCAGCACCTTCTTAAACGACCTAAGGTAGTGAAGACAGTCGAGGAACTGAAGAAAGTATGGGTTTACATGCAAAAAACGGTTGATTCACAGGTTGTGCAGAATCTTATGGCCGGGGTTAAGGCCAAGGTGCAGGCATTTGCGTATGGACTGTAAATAAAATACGAGTAAAATGATAAAATGAAGTGTAATAGTTATTTCTCAATCCCTGAAAATTTGATGGCAATCGGATGAAAACTCGAATTTTGCGAATCAATTTTGTGTGTGGCAATTTCATCGTTCACCCTTTACTGGCATCACCTCGATCAGTGGCTTTGTACAACTTCCGGGCACGTCTTTGGGCCACTAGATTCTGTTTCAGTATCCTGTTCGGTTGCTAACTGGACCGAAAAGATCAAAATATTTCCCACAGACGAATGGTGGTTTGGTTGGCAATGAAGTTTTTGGCGATCTCTTAATTCGACAGGCCTTGGTCTGCCCTAATCCACTACAACGGTATTATCCTGCCGATCAATAGTATGCCGCGTCCACATATTAAATGGCGCAAGCCTTATCATTTTCCCGTCAACTAATTCAGCTGAAATTTTGGCTGTAGCCTTGAATTAACATGAATTTTCCTCTGTATTTCATTCATATTTTCTTTTTTCACCGCTTAGAAAACTACAGACAAAGCTAAAGGTCGCAAAACAATACGACTACCTTTTGAATTCCATAAATAGTGGTCAAATGTATTATCTACTAGCTGAACTCGGTACGAGCGCTGCAATTGAATGAATGAAAATTTAATAGAACTGGCCCGTTTATGTATAGTTTTCGACATGCGTTTTTTTTCTTGACTAAATAGGGGTGTTTACACTTCTATCAAAACATGAGTTCTTACCCGAGAAATACACATTTTGTATCCTAGAGGGTTTGAGCTGTTTAGTGGAATACTTGTAACTATAAATTAGAAGAAAAATTAGTAATCTCCATTTGATTCCAACTACCTTTGCTTATCTTCGACAGATACGCGTATTTCGTCTACAATGTGCAGACTTCTTCAGTGTCTCGTACTAATAACTCGACTGACGACAGTCGAGTTATTAGTACGAGACACTGAAGAAGTCTGCACATTGTAGACGAAATACGCGTATCTGTCGAAGATAAGCAAAGGTAGTTGGAATTAAATGGAGATTACTAATTTTTCTTCTAATTTATAGTTACACATTTTGTGTTTTAGTTGCCTGGATAGTTGTCATGTTTGGTTAAAATTTGTGCTTAATTTGCATGAGAGACTCTCTTTCCAGAGAGGGGAGGGGTTTCAAATCACCATTCAATCATTCCCTTTAAATCCACCCAAATGCCAAATTTGATTCCATTTGCTTAGTTAGTTCTCGAGTTATGCAGAAATTTTTGTTTCATTTGTCGGAGAACCCTTTTCAGAGGAGGGAAGGAGTCTCAGACAATCATAAGAACCTTCAAAACCCCTGACTTCAAATTTTCACGCTGATTGGTTTTGTAGTTTGCGAGTCTATAAGGATCCGACCGACAGACAGATGTGGTTTCATTTGCTTGAATAGTTCTTGAGTTATGCAGAAATGTGTGTTTCGTTTGTAAGAGAGCCCGCCACCCTCCCGTATTAAAGATGGGGAGGTTTGGTTCCATTTGCTTGATTAGTTCTCGAGTTGTGCAGACATTTGTGTTTCATTTGTATGAGAGCCCTCCCTTCCAGAAATAGGAGGAGTCACAAACCACCATGAACACATTTTTCGTCTTCAAAAATCTCCACATACAAAATTTGGTTCAATTTGCTTAATTCTTTCTCGACTTATGCAGAAATTTTGTTTCATTTGTATGGAAGAACTCCAACCCCACCCCTCCCTTTCAGTGGGTGAAGAATTCTCGTACCATCATAAAACATTTCTCGCTTTCAAAAACCTACAAATGCCAAATTTGATTCCATTTGCTTGATAAGTTCTCGTGTTATGCAGAAATTTGTGTTTCGTTTGTACGGGAGCCTCCAGCCCACTCTAGAAAGACGAGGGGTCTCAAGTGGCCTCAGAAACATTTTTTACGATCATAAACCTCCATCGGCTAAATTTGGTTCCATTTGCTTGAAATGTTCTCGAGTTATGCAGAAATTTGTGTTTCAATTGTATGGGAGAAAGAAGGGGTCTCAAACCACCATAGAAACATTTTTTGCATTAGAAACCCCCACTTGCCAAATTTGGTTCCATTTGCTTGATTAGTTCTCTAGCTATGCAAAAATTTGTATTTCATTCGTATGGGATCCCCCCGCCTTTCAGAAAGGGGAGGGGTCTCGAACCACCATTGAAACATTTCTTGGTTTTCAAAAACTTCCACATGACAAATTTTGTTCCATTTGCTTGATTAGTTCTCGAATTATGTAGAAATTTGTGTTTCATTTGAGATGGGAGCCCCCTTTACAGAGATGGGAGGGGTCTCTAACTGTTATAAGAACCTTCCCCGACCCCGAAAACCCCTGCATAAAATTTTTCACGCCGCTCCCTTCGGTAGTATCTGAGTCTAAAGCTCGATTCAAAGTAAATCTGACCGCACGGTTTAATACACCACCGCGTCCCTGGTGGTTCGAACAAAAAACGTTTGTTTGGTATTTGTTAATGTTTCGTTGATGAAGAAATTGGTGAAAATTTTTTCTCGATTGATTGACGGATCTCAAAATTACGGATCATGGAACTTGAGTAAAGAAAATTAATTGTGCACAAACATCTAGATAATGCCTCGTGGTCTGCTTCAAAAATAACAAAAGTGTTAAAATTCCCAAAGTCAACGGTGTGTCTTGTAATCAAACGATACAAGGATTGATCCGCAAGGATTGTGGATAAAGCAAAACGCATCTATCATAAAAGTGGCAGTAGGGACAAAGAGCCGAGGAGAAAGGTGTTGAGGTACGTGAAAGGTAACCCAGGTTCCATAGTTTTCCAAGAGAACATTCAAGTCTTTTTGTGCCAGTAAACATCCGATCGCTCCCTGAACAAATTTAGTGGCCAAAAGCGAGCACGATACGTACGAGTTTTGACGAAATTTGATGGCTGTATTTTAATGGATGACGAAACATATATCAAAATGGATAATAAACAAATCCCCGGACGAAAATTTTACCTGGCAACTGATCGTGGAGATGTCCCTTCCAAGTATAAATTTGTTTTTGCGGATAAGTTTGCTAGGAAACTAATGATTTGGCAAGGAATCTGCAGTTGTGGCCTTAAAACCAAGGTTTTCATAACACAACGACGTCGTAGGTACATTAAAGAGTGGCTAAAAAAAGCGGATTTTACCCTTCATTCGGCAACACAAGACCAAAGTTATGTTTTGGCCGGATCTAGCCAGCTGCCACTACACTAAGGAGGTACTTGAATGGTATGCTGCAAACAATGTTAATGTCGTCGCCAAAGAGATTAATCCTCCGAAATGCCCTGAGTACAGACCGATCGAAAAATATTGGGCAATTTTCAAGCGGAAACCTCGAGGATGCGGTAGATAAGTGGCAAATGCACAACAAATGCCTTTGAAATGGCATAAGTTCGCCGATACAGTGTCACCAGCGACTGTGCAGATCATGATGGCATCGATCTCAAGTAAAGTGCGACAGTTCGTTCGAAACGTTATAACTTGTTATACATCGTTTGAAAGCTGAATAAATACCCTTTTGTTTTGATCAACCGTGTATGTTATTTAATTCTTGAGTTATGATCACTTGAATGCGTTCAAATTTACTTTGAATCGGTCTTTAATATCCAGAAATGCTGAAGCCAATTGCTCCTCGTGTAGAAAGGCCAAACTGAGGTGCGTCGTGATGGACGATGAGATTTACATCAAGGCAGACAGATCGCAATCGCCGGAACAAGATTTTTACGTTGCCAGAAAGCAGGAAGAAGAAGGTGGGCAAATTTGCCAAAAAGTTCATAATTTGACAGGCCATCAGTGGGTGCGGAGAGATGAGACAGCTATATATCACGACGGGTACCATGAATAGGCAAATCCACCGAGACGAGTGCCTCCAGAAAAGGCTGCTGTCTTTCCTGTACACATAAATGCATCCTTTAGCATCACATGGAAGCCGTCCAATTGAAAACTGAGCATCAGCAACAATATCCGGTGAGATCTTTCTAAATTTGAACGATACTGCTAAATACGTGCCATTCTCAAAACAATAAGATTTGATTATGGAAGTGTATGCACGGTACCTAAATCCATGTGATGCTTGTACTGTGTTTATACGGGGCTTGTTGTAAGTGAAAATGACCTCGGAATGGACGTGAGTAACCAGGCATTCTGAAATGGGTCACAGGAACCCAACAAAGCTATACCTCCAACACCCGGGCTGAAAATGTTTGTCGAGTCGACAACAATTCGTTCAACTGCAAACATTTTTCTTCCATAAAATCACTGCCGGACGGCAGGCGTTCGACTGTACATACACACACAAAAGAAGTCAGCCTCACTATTGCCCAGAACTTTATGATTTGGTCATGGAGAGAAGATCCAATTGAAGTAGAAACCTAACCATAATGTTGGAAGGTTGAAAGTTGATTTTTTGGCGACCATTTTTTGTGTCTAATTTTTATTCGAGTTCAGTTTTCACTACTCATTCTAGCACGGAAACTAAGTCCGACTAAAGGGTGTCCACGATGAAATTGCCACACACAAAATTGATTCGCAAAATTCGAGTTTTCATCCGATTGCCATCAAATTTTCAGGGATTGAGAAATAACTATTAAACTTCATTTTACCATTTTACTCGTATTTTATTTACAGTCCATACGCAAATGCCCGCACCTTGGCCTTAACCCCAGCCATAAGATTCTGCACAACCTGTGAATCAACCATTTTTTGCATGTAAACCCATACTTTCATCAGTTCCTCGACTGTCTTCACTACCTTAGGTCGTTTAAGAAGGTGCTGCTTCATAATCGCCCAGTACTTCTCGATGGGGCCGAGCTCCGGAGTGTTGGGAGGGTTGAACATTTTCGGCACGAAATTGACCTTATTGTCCGCATACCACTTCAGCACGTCCTTGGAGTAGTGGCATGAGGCCAAATCCGGCCAGAAGATTGTTGGGACGTTGTGGGCCTTCAGGAGAAGAAGCAGCCGCTTCTGGAGGCACTCTTTTATGTACACCTGTCCGTTCATCGTGTCCTGGGTCACGAAAGGTGCACTCCGCTTCCCGTACGTGCAGATGGCTTGCCAAACCAGGAATTTCTTCGCAAATTTGGACATCTTCTGAGTGCGGACATGCTCCGGAACGCTGAACTTATCCTTGGCCGTGAAAAACAGGTTGCCGGGGATCTGTTTGGAGTCGGCCTTCACATATGTTTCGTCGTCCATGATGCAGCATTCAACTCTCGTCAGCATGTTAAGGTACAACTTCCTGGCACGGGTTTTGGCGGACTTGTTCTGCTTCTCGTCGCGATTTGGGGCCTTTTGTACCTTGAACGTTCGAAGCCCAGCCTTCGTTTTGGCCTTCTGGACAAAACTTCGGCTTAGGTGCAGCTTCTTAGCCATCTCCCGAACGGAGGCGTTCGGATTTCGGTTGAAGGCCCCAACTACGCGGTTGTGATTTTTGGTGTTGTACGGAATACCTTTTCCTTCACTTCTGGGCTTCCGATCGGTGGTCAACCGTTCCTCGAACCGCTTAATCACTCGCGACACCGTGGAATTCGCGATTCCCAACGTTTTAGCGATGGAACGATGCGAGAGATCCTTGTTCTCGTGATGAATGCACAGGACATTAAAACTTGCAGGATGTAAATAATGCACTATGAACTAAATCTACCCAAATTTTCATTAAAATCTACCCAACGGTTAAAAAGTTAGAGCAATTTCATAGTGTGGCAATTTCATCGTGGACACCCTTTAGGTTCTTGATCAACCCTTAATAACTTCTGATTTCCACTGATCATGTCACTGTAGCCTATGATGGGTTGGATGAATCGATCATCTAAAACATCACCTATACGTATCCTCGGGGTTATAAACAAATCCTTTCAACAACTAGATTAAACAACTGGATGCCTCCATGAGTGGGAGGAAGATCTCGCTCTTTAAGCATGAGCATGATTGGCCGCCTGAGGTTGCCGCTCCGTTATTGCCAGATCAACTATTATTACACAGGGAGCCAACAGATGATGGTTGGGACTAGCGAACATATTCAATGTGAAGAGAAGAAGACCCCGCCCTTTATCTACAAACTGTTAGCAACGAGGAGTTGGCGTTCCCACTTTCTTCATCAAATTCGCTTCAATCGGGTGCCTTGATGGTCCCTCCCGTGACAGAGCCGTTATACAAATTTATTTTATTAACGTATCAACGTATCGAAATGCACAAATATTTAACGCATTCGAAATGTATATTTAACAATTAGAACCTAAATAAACCAATGGTAAGGATGCCATTGGAGTCGGTCATAAAGTTTGATCGTGGTTATTTCATTCTGAAGAAAAGGCTCTAAGAACGCTTGAAAGCTGATTTATCCTAACAGTAAGTATTCTGTTGATATCAGTCACAGGGTGTAGCGGTGGTTTCTGATTGGGAAGACAAGATTATTGAAAACGTTCGAGAGACTATATAGACCGATTCAAACCAACAGTAAGGATACTGCTGGGGCCTCTCACAAAGTGTGATGGTGGATTACTTAATTGGGAAAACAAGATTTCTAACAACGCTGAATAGCCACTATGAACTGATAGGATCATTACTTACAATTTGATCAATTTTGATGGTCATTATTGTATTTTAAACCATACAAATCATAAAAGTGGTTTAGATTGGCTTTGACCTGAAACATTTTGAATGATTCATGGGTTTGAAATTTTATAAGTTGAATAAGGCTTCAATAAAACGTAAAGACGTCTAAACGGCGGGGATGAATTAAAATATTGTTTCTTCTGATATGAACCAAATCCGCAAATCAGAGAACAGTGATGCATCACAGCTGAACTCCCATTTTCAATTTATCTTGTTAAGTATTTTTCAAATTTATTAATAATTTTGAATGTAATCCAGCATGTTTTTTGGTTTTAAAATCATGTTAAAATATGAGAAGTTTTTTTTATTTTGTTAAATTTTTATACTTCAATTTGAAATTAAAATCACGTTGCTATTCCGTCTGATTTTTCGCGTGTGTAGATATTGTGAAAGATTAGCTCCTCGACGAATGCATCGAATCGATGCATGCATCAAAGATAAAGTTACCCGACTGCTGCTAATAAAAATACAACTGTTATTTCATAAATAAATATATCCAATGACCTCCACTATGAAACTTCGGTCAAATCACATCGTCGCCACTGCCGACGTCCGAAAAATTCTCCACTCTATCGCTAATTTCGCAAAAATGCGAAAAATAATGCTTCTAAGCTTAATCTTAAATTCGAAAACACCGATCACTAACGGTGGGCAAACTGGTTTAACTTCTCAGATCCACCCAGTAGACATTTGTTAATACATCTCTTCTTTCTCACATATGCACACACACACAAACACACATGTGGCAGGAGATAAAAATTTATGCAAATCCAGAACGACATCGGTTTGAATTTTCTCGGGAAAAGTTCTTGCAAAAAAAAACGAGAGAATTTCGAGGCCCGTGACTAACCTTTGATATTTTCTCCTGGTGACTTGTTTTGTTGTTTTGTTGTTTGTTTCCCCTTGCATAACCAAGTCCGAATCAGGTTCCGATTCTGATCGACGAGAAGGTTTTCGACCTTTAATTTGGATTAAATTTGAATTTCTCTTCAGCGGCTCCGTATGGAAATTAGATGCCTACCAATTAAATAATCCAAACTGGTTCTATGATTGGTGTTGGTGGTGACTACAGACGAGATGCAAAATTGACGGTTTTAGTACGAAAACCATAACACCACTATGGTAGATCATTTTACACCTATCGAACACGGCTCTCATGCGCAAACAACGCAATCCAAATTTACATCATTGCCGTAATCTTTCGGAAGAATTCCTAATCAGCTGCTCAGCTGCTGAGTTAATTGAGTTTCGTCGACGGCAGAAACCGGTCAGTCGGTAAACAAACAAAACAACCCTTAGAGCAACACCACCTCCATCGAGTTGCAACCTTGCTCAAGGCAGGGGTGTTTTGCTGGTTTTGCTGTCATAAATAATCGGATCCCAGAGAGCATACTGTGACGATCGTAATTCATTTCCAATCGAATTGGGTGGAGGCGCCCAGTTCTGGTTAATGGGCCACAACCTTGGAAGGGTTCGGAATGGAAGGGGGGACTGGATTTGAATTTCAACGGGATTTTCGACGGAATCGACCCTGACCAAATTAATTCGTCTACAATAAAAACAACAACAATAACCATTTTGATGGTTCTATTTCCAGTTGGCTATCTTGTCAGAAGCAGGAAAAAAGAAGCTGTGTTTGCATAGTCAAAATCAGATCACTTGTCCGGTGACATACGGTGTCATACATTTATCACGGATGGATTGGGGAGGAAACTTTCGATTTGAAGGGATGCACAAAACTGTTTGTTCTATCCAAAAAGCCAGGCCTGATGCTTTGACTTTGACACCGGCCGGTCTCGTTCTCGGTGATGAATAATTCAATGCACTATTGGTAAAACACGGTTTTTCCATTCATTCTTCTGGCTCCGTCCTGATATCCTGTTTCTAGTAGAAATTAGGCGAATTCTGATCCGGATAGACAAAATATCAGACAAGTGTCGTTTTGCATGAGCTAAATAGTTTGGTCAATTTCCCGCTTAAATTTTCAACATCATAAGTAACAATGAGAGACTCTCTTGTTTACTTCCTCTTTCGTTCCTTAGTAAACAATTCGTTTGTACATTTACCGTCACATGCTTTGGTTAATTCGCTGGCTAATATAATTATCTTATATTTTTTAGAAAGAAACCATTGGAAGTTTTTATGAAGGAGCAATAATTACCCAAAGAAAACGAAAGAGGAAAGAGTCTCTCATTTTTACATTTACTGTTTAGTTCAAAATTAAGCCGTGTTGTTGGCAAAGCAGCTCCCTATAACACTGGAATAATCTGATAAACAGTTTGCTGCATTGCTGCTTGTTATCTTCTACCTCCAAAAAAGGTGGGCGAGCCCGTAAGCAGAGGCACTTAACCGAAATTCGGGGAACAGGCAAGATAACCTTCTTTCAGAACCCAATTTCTTTACTCCTGAATTTATACGAACCAAATTGTATCACTTGGGTGCCCTGATGGTCCCTCCTTCTCCCTGATTTTCATTGAATATTCAGTTGTCACGTGTTTTGTTTTAGTGAAGATTCTCATAACGCCGAATGCTGCTAATTGTCCTGTAAAAGTTATTAGAAGCCCTTACTCGTAATTCACGTTACTTGTTATGATAACTGCCACAATCTCTATGGTTTCTTGTCCGCTCAATTCTCTAGATTACGTAAATATACGAAGAATATTTTTTTTTCCGCTCGTTGTGTGCTCAAGATGTCTCGTTGTAGTTTCTTGAAAATGGAGTCTTACACAGAAAAAAAGCGTTCCCGAAAATGAAAATTAACCGTGAACTTTTTTACGTGTTCAGGATTTTTCCTTTTAAACGTTAAAATTAGTTCATGATTACGTGATTCAGTTCACGGTGTATTTTTGCTTGTTCTCGAATTCATGACTGCAGTTCACGGATCTGGGCACGGATTTTTTCCGTGTAGAGAATTAAAAAATAAAATGAAAGAAGAGGCACAACCGCCACTCGAACAAGGAAGTATCTTTGCGATGTCGTCCAAAAGTTTTTAATCAGCTCAACTACACTTAGTTATTTTTAATTTACAAATGTTTCACTAGTTCAAATACAATTTATTGTTGAATGATGATTTTAAGTACCATTAAACAGAACTCTTTGAATTGAATTTTTATTTAATTTATTAAATTTTACTTTTGGTCCACCTCTGGAACTTCGTTGCAGTCAAGCAATCCGCAAGGTGTCACCGTGCCCAGAGGTTCCAAAATTGAGTTTGACTCAACTTTGTCAATAGTGAAATCGCTTAAATTTTAATAAATCTAAAGCTTGAGTAATTTAAAATCTGAACGCAAAATCGGATCTACCTTGAATGATATAAAAGTCTTGAATACTAAAAATGAAGATCATTCATTTCGCTCTACAGGAAAAATAACGAAATAGTTATTGGGTTTTCATGAAATCTCATACTTTCCTGGAATAAAATGGCTGCTTAACCAACAGGATGACCAAAACATGATGAGTGGTATTCGAAACACTCATCATATTTTGGACACCCTTTTGGCTAAGCGGCCATTTTGTTCCACAATCTCTTCATCTTTGTTGCATTCCGAGTCACTTCCGTTTGACAATTGCCCAATATTTCTCAAATGGGCAAAATTGAGGTCAGTTGAGTGTATTGTTGTCTTCTTTGAAAAAATTTACCCCGTGGTCTCGTTAGCACTGTAGTTCTTCTTTGCTGTACTGGCAGCTTGCCAAATCAGGCCAAGTCTTTACAGGCTCATTGTGGGCTTAATGTACGGAAGAATACGTTTTTTCAGGCACACCTTCATATATATTTTGGAAGGCATAGCCTTATTTGTCACGAGATCCTAGGTTTTTTTGTCTGCCGCTGCAAATACCTTGCCATAACAACTGTTTTCTTGTGAAATTATCAGCAAAAACGAATTAGAACTTGCTAGGGATATCACCAGTGACCAGTGCCTTTATAGCACTTTTGTCCGTGAAATTGCCTATAATCCAAGTTTCGCAGTCCGTGAGGATGCGTCCTTTTAACTTCGCAAGAATCTCATTGTACGGGTTTGCCATAATCGTTCTCAAAACTTTCAAATGCAACTTTCGATCCATAGTTCCATTACGGCGCTTGCTATGATCCTGCCGATTGATAGAAAGTCCGGAAATGTTCGAGAACGCTGCACACGGTCAGTTTAGCCTATTTCAACGACTTCGCGGTTTATTAACCTGACCATGCCGGATTTTTGCAGTGGGTGCCCAAAATAAATGTTCGGTTCGTGACTTCCACAAGTATAACTTAAATGAAACAAAAAAACCGTGGCGAAATGAAAGAGGAAATATTTCAATGCAACCTGCTGTCAAAACATTCCAGATCCGACCACTAGGAGCGTTGCAGTAAATAAAAACAGTGCGTCCAGATTGTAAATGATTCAAGGTTAAGTTGGGATTGACAACTCGACAGTGCAACAATTTTGGCTTGTATCAGATGTATATTATTGAATTTTTCTCAATCTCGATAAGGGTTACTCATATTTGCGCGATTTTTTTGCTGAAATGGGTTAAAAACAGTTAAACTGTTATTGGTGCTGTACGGATTCCAGTTTCGCTTTACTACTTTATTTCTGGCAGTAATTATCCTGGTTCACTTAGGATGTGACAATTTTCATTCTCGAGTGAGGTGACACTAATACCTGGAAAATCCGAAGTAGACCGCTGGCTAAAGTGCTTAAGATGCCGAAAACAACAGTTTGTCGAGTGCTCAAAACCTATAAGGAAATTCTGAGTGTGGAAAAGAATCAGCGGATCTACGAAAAAACTGGAACCCGGGATCGTCAGCTGCGCAACAAGTTGTCAAGGCATTCCCGGTCTTTCGATCCGAGATGTGGTCAGAAGGTACAACGCCAACTTCCAAATGGCGTGGGACATCCCTGTCATGGAAGATACAAGTCGTTTAAAGCCAGTAAACATCCAAACCGGCATATAAAGCAGACTTTCGTGGCCATAAGCGTGCAAGGCTCTTGTAGGACCGTGTTTTGACGAAACACATGGTCTGCACTTTGATCGATGACCAACATTACGTCAAACTCATATTTAAACAGCTTCCCGGGCAAACGTTTTTCATCGCGACTGGACGTGGGAATGTGCCTGGAAGATCCAAGTTCGTGTTTGACGACAAATTCGCGAAGAAGGCCATGATTTGGCAAGCGATTTGCAGTTGTGTCCTGAAAACAGAACCAGTCGTCACATCCCAAGTTCACATCGAAGAATGCCTGAAAAAGTATGTATAGTCGTTCTGTCAGGTTTCTAGTCTCTGAACCAATATTCTTCGATTTGGGTAAAGGTTTTCAACACTTGAAAGTATTATCCATGTTTGAAAATAAACTTGCTTGTTTAACTTGAAAAGCCATGAAAGATAAACTAAATTAATGAGGTGAAGAACTTCCCAATATATAACACTTTGTTGATTTTGTACCTATCTTCATTTCAAATGTATGGCAGACTCCATTATATTGAAACGTACCTATTTTTGTTCCAGACACGGGTATACATAAAAATTTACATGTCTGCTGTCTGATCAAAGAGAGGCCTAAAAAAATCCTAAAATATCAACCGTTTTTGTAAAAAAAAACTTTTGAGTTTGATCATTTACTCCAGATAGCTCAGTTTGTATCGCTTCCGATGCGTCTAAACAGAAACGGGTTTAGCGGATAACCTTCATGTTCTAGAAAGATTTATTTATTATTCAATAATCTATCATGTATCATACATTCTTTTGTAGACATCGCGACTAACATTTGAAAATGGCTGAAAATATTGTTACAACAAAATTTTCTTTTAATAAAATTCGTAATAACAGCAGGGCTTACGAAAAAAGTTTTTATGAGCTTTTTTTTTATTAAAAATGAATACGTAAAGTCTATTTTTGATGAAGTCATATTAGAAAATACGCGATTTCACAAAATTTAAAAAATCCATAAAAATTTAAAAAATTAAAGGAGTGATCTTCATTAACTCTTCACAAGAATTTAGGATATAATCTTAGAAAGTGTGAGCTGTTTAGTGGAATACCTGTAACTATGAATGAGAAGAAGTAGTATTTTCCATTTAATTCCAACTACCGTTATTGCTTATCTTGGCAGATACGCCTATTTCGTCTACAATCTGCAGACTTCTTTAGTGTCGTGTACTAGTTATTCGAGTTATTAGTACACGACACTGAAGAAGTCTGCACATTGTAGACGAAATCCGCGTATCTGTCAAGATAAGCAACAGTTGGAATTAATTGGAAAAAACTAATTTTTCTAAATTTCAAGTAAGTTTCAAGTTTTTTCAAATTTTTTTTAGAAAATTCGAAGGGGAGGGGTGGGATCCAAAAAACCAATGTTTAATGTTTTGTAACATTAATTTTTTTTTTAGTTTCAGTGTATTTTTGTCGTGAAGAATACTTAATGACCTACAACTTCATTACGACGACATCAGACGGCATTTTGATCAGAATAATCATTTACATGCTATAATTGATTGAAAAAACAAAATTCATATTTAACGTAAGCCCTTATAGAAAATTAGTCCAGGAAATTTGAGGATTTTTTATGAAAAATGTTATCTTGGGTAGAAACTTATATATGGACAAAATTTCATTAAAACCGGAAACTGTCGAGACAAAATCAATATATTTTTTAGCGTTTCTGGCTAAAAATTCTCAAAGGTGGATTATTGCAACTATCATGCAATCAAAATACTGAAGCTTGTAGTACACTGTTTGTCCAATGGCCAAATATTTGTCATAGGCAGATAGACATCTGACAAACATCTATGATATCTGTCAGCTGTCTAGCTGCCTATGCCAAATATTTGGCTATTGGACAAACAGCGTACTACAAGCTTGAGCACCGTCTGCAAATTTCTCTTCCAAATTTCGTGCCACCGCATGTCGCCTATTGCAAGGCAGTTCGTGGGACAATACCATGCGAAATTCATGGATACCCACGCTACTACGGACCAGATTTTCGCGATTCGGCAATTACCGCAGAAATTTCGCGAATATAACGTACCCAAACTTTATCTTTTCATCGATTGCAAATCAGCTTACGACACAATCGATCGAGGTCAGTTATGGCAGATCATAGGAAGGTAATCAGAGGCAGGAATATAGATTTCCAGAAAAACTGATGCGGTTGGTCAAAGCAACGATGTCTGATGTGTGTCGTCCGAGTCCCAGGGACACTCTCGAGTCCCTTTGAATCTCGGAAAAGGGTTACGGCAAGGTGATGGATTGTCATGTTTGCTATTTAACATTGCATTGGAGGGTGTAATTCTAAGAGCGAGAATTGTCAAGAATGATACGATCATGAATTCCATCCAACTTTTTAGCTTCGCCGACGACGTTGATATCGTCGAATTCTGAGACGATGGCGAAAACGTACATCAGACTCAAGGCTGTAGCAAGTAGGATTAGGCTTAGGATTATTGGGTTGAAAATAAATGACATGAAAGGAAAAGGCTCATTAAAAGACAATGTTAGTCTACCACCACGAGTTCAGATCGAAATCGACGCGGTAGAAGAATTCGTGTATCTGTACTCATTGGTGACCGCCGATAACGACACCAGCAGAGAGATACAAAGGCGCTTTATAACTGACAAGATCGAACAAAGTTCGACGAACTACAAAGTTGACCATCTACAAGAAATTAATAAGACCGGTGTTCTCTACGGCCACGAAACATGGACATTGCTAGTGAAGGACCAATGCACCCTCGGTACCTTTGAGGGAAGTTGATGCGTACCATCTACCGTGGAGTGCAAATGGAAGACGGGACCTGGAAGTGTCGAATGAACCGTGAATTGCACAAGTTGCTGGGAGTACCTCCCATCGAACACACCGCTAAAATCGGTCGACTACGGTGGGTCGGGCATGCCGTTAGAATTTCGGACGACTGCTCGGGTAAAAAGTGGCAGCATATTGCCTCTATTTTGATCTTGAGATTAGTACTTCAGTTATCAAAATGTCGTCGAAGGAAGAGAAGCAACGCGTCAAAATTGTGCACGTGCATGGCGGAAATCCATACTACTCTCACGCAAAGTTGGCGAAATTGTTGAATGTGGCTAAATGAACTGTTACCAACGTATTAAAAGTGTTCGGGGAACATTTGTCGACAGCGATGAAAGCTGGATCGGGGGGGAATCGAAAGCCGGAGGCCACAGCGACGACAAAAAGAGTTGCCCGCTGTTTCGAGCGGAACCCCAACCTCTCCGTTCAAGATGTCGCAGAGAAGCTGGGACTGACGCCTTCAACCGTGGATAGAGCTAGACTGTCGACTTACAAGAAAGTGGTGACTCCAAATCGCGACGATAAACAAAACACGTCGGCCAAAGCACGATCGCGAAAGTTGTACACGCAATGCTGACGAATTTTGATTACGTGGTAAAGGACGGTGGAACTTACGTCAAGGCAGACTTTAAACAGCTTCCTGGACAGGAATTTTAGACGGCAACCGAACGGGGAAAGGCGGCAGATATTTCAAACACATTAAATTGTCAATTGTCGCTAAGAAATATCTGGTGCGGCAGGCCATCTGTACCTGTGGCTTGAAAAGAAACGTTTACATTGCGACCGGATCCGTCAACCAGCATATTTATCTGAGCGAGTGCCTACAAAAACGTCTACTGTTCTGTTCTATGTTGGCCGGATTTGGCATCTTGCCATTACGGAAAAAAGGCCATGGAGTGGTATGCTGCCAAGCGTTCAAGTGGTGCACAAGGACAAGAACCCTCCCAACACGCCAGAGCTCCGCCCAATCGAACATATTGGGCCATCGTCAAGCGGAACCTTAAGAAGACTCAAAAGGGTGTCGTGAGCGAGAAACAGTTCAAGGCAAACTGGCATTCTGCGGCGAATAAAGTGGACAAGGAGACTGTACAATATCTTATGGCAGGTGTTAAACGAAAGACCCGGCAATTCGCATTCTTTAAAAAGGAAGCTTAGCTGAATATTTCTCCTGTATTCTGTATTAACTGAACTTGAAGAGGAAAACGAATTTGATTTATTAATAAAAACTTTGATCGGAACACCCTTTAAGAATGAAAAAGGATGCGTTTTGGTAGACATTTTTATAGAAGCTGGTTTCCGCTCATTTTTTCTGACGTCTCTTCATAAAAAGCGCATTGTAAATTTCAAATGTCATGTTCATCAAGTGCAATATTGACCTCGTGGTTCAATTTTTTTTTTTCAAAATTCAAATGGCCATCTGGAAACCTACTTAGGGCTTAAATAGGACCTACTAAATGGACAGCGGGGTCCTCCCTTAACTCAGTCGGTAAAGGCGCAGCTACAAAGCAACAGCATGCTGGAGGTGGCTGGGTACGATTCCCGGTCTGGTCTAGGAATTTTTCGTTAAGTAAAACTTCTCGACTCCCTGGGCATAGCGTATGATTGTACTTGCCACACAATCATGCTAATGCAAAAATGGTAACTGGCATCGAAAGCTCTAAATTATTAACTGTGGAAGTACATTTAAAGGGTGTATTCGATAAAAATGGCACACAGAAAATCTTCTGTAACTTTTGAATCGTATGAGTAAAAAACCTAGAAATTTGATTAGATCTTAATCATAGTGTATTATTTACATCTGCCAAGTTTCATAGTTATACATTCAGTAGTTCCAGTCATGTCGTCCAAACAAGAAATTGTCCGTGAGAAAATTTTGTGCACTCACAATCAAAATCCAGGGGCGTCCCACCGGTGGATTGCTAAAATGCTTGGAATTGCAAATACAACTGTGTCTCGTGTAATAAAAACCTTCAAAAAGCGTCTGAGTGTACAAAGGAAGGAAGGGAGTGGTCGTAAAAGTGGTCCAATGGACAGTAAAATGGCCAGGAAAGTCGTACAACAATTCAAGAACCGTCCAAACATGTCAATTCGAGTTGTCGCTAAAAAGTCTAAGGTGTCAGTCGGTTTTGTGCAGAAAACCATGAAGCGTGCTGGGTTACATGTTTACAAAGTGCAAAAAGCCCCAAACCGGAATGAAAAACAAAACATCACTGCGAAAACCCGCGCCCGGAAACTTTACACGAAGCTGCTCACCAAATCCGGTTTCATCGTGATGGATGACGAAACATACGTCAATATTTCGTTGCCAAGTCGAAGTTCGATGTTCCGGAGGATGTTCGAAAGAAGAAACTATCGAAATTTGCAAAGAAGTTTCTAATCTGGCAGGCGATTTGCGGATGTGGTGAAATAAGTGCTCCCTTCATCACTTCCGGAACAATAAACGGTGCGATTTACACGGAAGAGTGCCTTAAGAAGCGTCTCTTGCCATTCATTAAGAAGCACAAAGGATCAACTCTGTTTTGGCCTGATCTAGCATCCTGCCACTACGCTCGAAACGTATTGGAGTGGTACCGAGCCAACGGAGTCAATTTTGTGCCAAAGGATATGAACCCACCAAATTCACCGGAACTTCGTCCAATTGAAAAATTCTGGGCAATTATGAAAACGGAACTTCGCAAACATCCCAAAACTATAAAAACAGAGCTAGAATTGAAGAAAATTTGGGTAAAAACAACAAAAACACTGGGAAAATCGGTTGTACAAAATTTGATGGGTGGAGTGAAAAGGAAGGTGCGGGCATTCGGGATGGGAGACGAAATTGAATAAAACAAATGTTGTAAATCAAAACTCATTAGTAGTTCTTCATTCCCTGAAAATTTCAAGAAAATCCGATAATCAGTTTAATTTTGATGTATATATATATGTATATATGTGTGTGCCATTTTTATAGAATACACCCTTTAGAACACTAAGTTGTGAGCAAGCAATAAGCTAATTGTGAAAGCAATAAGCTTGAAATGCTAAAGAAGAAGAAGAAATGGACAGCGGCTCAAAGAATGAGTGAACATCGAAACAACTTGGGGTTGGGCTCCCGGCTCTGAAGTACCGTCAATAATCTGAAGAGGATAAGGTAAACGACTATTCAATTTAGTGGTATTGTTCGTGTGTTTTTTTTTCGAAAGAGAAGTTTTTGTTTTCCATAAGTGTTAATCCAAATCGGTGGTTTTTAACATCAGGGGGAATCACCGTTAGCGCTAATTAGTTGTTCGTGGTTTTAGAATTCGAGCAATGGCATAAGTTGCGCAACGCAGAATGTTGGCAAAAAATAAACCGGAATTCGGGATTCCGTACACTTCGAGAAGTAGGGTGAGGAATGTCTTTTTCGAACCATGGCTGCTAAGGCCCAAAGATCTATAATCAATCTTGGGGCTGAATAGAACGTACTCTACAGCCAAGCTCCGGAGCGTTGGACGATACATTCCTTAGAACATTCAACGCAAACAACTCCAAGTCAATTGAAGACGCACAGACGCTAGTTTTACTTTTTGGCTTAGCTCCCAACAAAAGTGAAAACAACAATCGATGTCAAGGAACGCATTCATCACGGGAATGACAAAGCCAAAATTCTTTGCTTCACAATTCCTCCGTTCTATGTGGATGAGTGAACGCTCCATTGCGGTTCGTCAAATATTTACAATTGACAAATGTTCTTCGGTGCGGTGGCCCCCCCTCGGTAGGTACAGAGGTTGCGGTCTAGATCAAGGTGGATCAGCTGAATAACCGATGTGATTTACGGGCAATGACATCAAACGACAGCTTCTTTTCAGATTTTTTTGTTTCTGCAAATGACCTGCTAATCCATAGGGGGAGAAAATCCGGTCGTTAAAATCTCCCACGGGCTTCACAACGGAGCCGGACGACGTGGAGCAATCTTGTTTTTGTTTTCCGATGTCAACGGGTGATTTGAGCGATTCTCTCTCTCTCGCTCGCTCGCGTGAGACGAACATATCAAGTCTGAAGCGAGGATGATCTTTTGGTGATACGGATATTATGATTGTTGCGAGCCTTTTATTCAAAAACTCGATCTGCGTGACTTCGAAAACGCTGGCTAGTTAGGGGGAAGTGGACGGTTTTTTTGCCTGCTCTTCTTGAAGAAAGATCAAGGCCAATGTGTGGGGAGGAGACAATGATGTTTGTTAGGATCTACTTTGGTGGTTTTACGAAATTCTCCCGGGCGAAATACTGAAATTACCTTCGGAACCAATGAGACAATTTGAAGACGCTGGTATTTCAAAGTGCGAGAGTGAAAGACTTAAAACATAAACTGACTCAAATCTCACAACATCCTCAAAACCGATAAAAGCACCCAAAACGGTGTTCAATGACATAACCCAGAGGCGAATGGATGGGTTTTTATCACGATGCAAAATGCCACCTGCCTGCCATTTGAGTCACCATCATCCTGATCGCAGTTAGCGATTTAGCGCTAACTTGTGAATTTGCAACATTTTTGCATTTCGGCAGCATTTTCTCAATCGGAGCAGAGAGAGATAGAGAAGCTTTGTCAAGGTCCAAGGGCAATGTCGAACCGCCAGATCTACTCCTAGGTGGAATGCTTTTTGAAAAAAAAATGCCCGTTTATGCTAATCCGAAGCGGTAGCCTAGTGGACTGTGTCTTAATATGCCATTAAATGTTTCGATCAAGATGCAGCAGTCAAAAAAAAAGAAAAAGAAAAAAAGAGACACGGAAGACGGGTTTGGTGTTGAAAATTTCAAAACTAAGGTCAATCGAATCTTTAAATTTTGCGTTAGATCTGGAGGGTTTGTTGGTTGCTGGATCGGAAAAAAACCGAGTTGGATCGGGGATGGGGCGGTGTTATTTATTAGGCGAAGGTTCGTGAATATGAGCAGGTCGATCTGTTGCATCTCAATCGTGATCAATCTACTAATAGGGAGACAAATAATCCAGCGTTGGGAGAGTCATGATTCATTGTAAAATGATGACCTCTAAGTAGTATCATTTCGAACAAAATGAACCAATAGAACCTACTCCAGCAGTGGTTCCATTTCCGCAAGGCATCGGTATAACTCAGCCATATACAAATCGAATTACTTGATTCTTCGTCCTTGTTGACTGACTGACTGACTGACTGACTGACTGACTGACTGACTGACTGACTGACTGACTGACTGACTGACTGACTGACTGACTGACTGACTGACTGACTGACTGACTGACTGACTGACTGACTGACTGACTGACTGACTGACTGACTGACTTACTGACTGACTGACTGACTGACTGACTGACTGACTGATAGACTGACTGACTGACTGACTGACTGACTGACTGACTTTAGGTAAAATACCTGAGGAAAATGCCAAATTGAGGTAAGACAATACCAAAATAGTACCTCTTATGTATTCCCAGGTATCCGAAATAACAGCTTTTGTTATTCGAGAGATATTTCGCTTGCAATTCTTAGGTATTTTACCTCTTAATCTGAACTCTTTAATACCAAGCCAGCTATCAAGCCATCTACAAGACATTAATAAGACCGGTAGTTCTCTACGGCCACGAAACATGGACATTGCTAGTGGCGGACCAACGCGCCCTTTGTGTCCTTGAACAGAAGCTGCTGCGTACGATCTACGGTGGAGTGCATATCGCTAAAATCGGTTGACTACGATGGGCTGGGCATGTCGTAAGAATGTCAGACGGCAGCCCTGTTAAAATGAATCTCGAAAACGAACAGGCGGGTACAAGAAGAAGAGGCGCGAAACGAGCAAGGTGGATCGATCACGTAGAAGGCGACCTGCGGACCCTCCGCTGACAGCGAGACTGGTGAGGTACAGCCATGGACCGATTACAATGAAAACAACTTCTATGTACAGCAGAGGCCACGCCGGCCTTAGTCTGATTGGTAAGGTAAGGTAAGCCAGCTATCAAGAACAAAATTAGGTATTCATATGTTGTTGTCTCCTGCTCGGGCTGTTGTGTTGGTGGCATGTTGTGGGAGTCACTCAAGGAATAATGGGACTCACTTTCGTGTCTAACCACTAAAACCTAGTGGTGAAGCGAGTGCTTCGGGAGGCGGCTATGCTCAAGCACTAACTATTTGATCTCAGCTTTAGCTGGCTTCTGTTAGAGGTCGTTACGTGAACTCATAGAGACGTGTACCCGATGTTGAGTTGCTGACCACCATGCTCTTCTACACAGTCACCCTCGTAGGACACTTTCACCTGATCTATCGATCGCGATGTCGTTCACTCTCCTCAGCTAGTTCCCCAAAATGGATTCAACCTCCTCCAAAGTAGAGTTACCCGGAGACGGAAGTTCGCCCGACATCGTTACGCGTAAATATAAGCCAGTCGACTCCCAACTCCATTGCGATCTACTCAGCTGCTCATGAGCTTCTACCAGTCTCAGTGGGACCGGCGATGCTGGACTGTTGTTCTTCTGTTCGCCTACGCTGTAGTTCAGACAGTATTGGAATGACGGCTCTGCTGACCGCATTCCATATGGCCTCATCTCGACACATCTCTCCAACGACATAGGCAACTCCCAAGGCAGGCATCTTCCTACAGACTACCTCAAATCAAGGGCATTCAAAAACTACGTTCTCCGGTGCTTCCTCCACATTGCAACATTCTAGACAGGCGAATGACGTTGCATGTCGAAACCTATGTAGATACTTTGAAACTAATGTTTCACCCGACAACAACTCAGCAGCACGAGACTCTTGGTACTGGGTCACAGGATCGGCGCACTACTGGGCAAACTGGAGGGGCTTCGCGGACTAAGGGCACTCAAGCTTTCAAATAAATAAACTACACAGAACGGATAAACTCATACACTGTATTCTATCTGCTGTTTTTCGTGTGGTTGGACATAGGACGTACCTTCAAAACTACGAAGACGACGGCGACTCAGAAGGATTCCGGCGATGGCGGACGAACAAATGCCCACCTTAGGCAAGATGGTGGTGGAACTACCGGCTGGTGTACCGTTGGTTAGACGCGCGATGGCGGTCAGACTGGCGCGTCTACCGTTCGTAGGCTGTAGTGCGATGGCGGTTGGTTCGCTCACTTCGACCGAGACGGTGATCTGGGTGACGAGCTGGGATAGCGGTTGTGGAGCCGGTTCCGATGCACAGGCGCTTCCTCCTGACGTAGCCGGTCGACAACGGCAAGGCCGCCCTCTGTCAAACCGGGGAGGGACTTTCTCCTTGATATTTAGGGCCTTTGCCCGAGATGGATATCCTCTTTTACACTTATGGCCCGAAGCCAGAGGAATGTGGGTCCTTGACTATTAGGTGTTGGTGACTAAAAAGCCTCCTCCACCGTAGCGTGCACTGGTGGTCCTTGACTCGCCAACCAAAAAGTGTTTCCAATCAACGGACAGAAAAGGTTCTAAATCGGCGTAGCTTCAAACGTGTAAATCCGTAACACTGAACACTTCTGGTCTACACGCTCGCCTGTAACTAAGTGCACGATCCCTGTTCACCGAGCATTCAAGAACCCTTCAGCTCATCACCCGTGACTTCGTGTCACCATTTTTCATGGCTTTACGCGCCTTTTCCAGCCCTCGACCGTTAAGCATGGCCATGATGTCTGCCCATCCTGGCCGATGTCTGGCGATCCACTTTGCTCTCAGGATCTATCGCTGGCCTCTACCTGTGGTCTACCGATAAGCATCATTCCGGCGATACGAATACTGCCTCCGTTGATTTTTCGATACACTGCGACCCGCATAGTAACGACAGCATACTGTTCAGCTTCTGACTTATTGACTGACTGATGCAGTTCTTTCTATGTTTTCTTTCGATCAGCTACTTCTTGGATTTTTGGATAGATCCCGCGTTTGATGTTGTCCAAGAAGCTCTCGATTGGTCGCAGCAGGGGAACATTCGGAAGATTTCCTTTCTTCGATAACACAGTGTTATTCAGACGGTCCTTTTCTTCCAACGACTTTTTGGTGTAGTGGTACGATGGCCAAAACATCATATCATCTCCTGCCTGATGCTTCCGGATGAAGACGACAACTTTCTGTAGTTATTTGGTATTGGTACATCTCCCTCGTGAGAATGAACTGACTAAGACGAAGTCTACCCGTCCGCAGTCAAATGCCTGTCATTTTGGGCACTTTCGGCGGTAGCTACTCGGCGAAAGGTGAGAGTGAAGCCGAACGGGTCTGGAACAAAACCACTGCTGACCTCCAGATGATACGTGGATACAAACCAGCCTTTTGCTGATAAAGTTTGATAGGGTGCTTTCATCTATTTTGTTCTATGTCTACAATAAATACCAACGAGTTGTTTCCTGGAGAAGAAATTCAAGATTTCCTACCTTGGCGATGTGAGAAACTACTCCGGAATCCAGGTGAAATGGACCGTTGAACCGTTGAAGGAGATTTACTGCTGTCACAAGAGAACTATATCATCAGCCGGATCGTAGCCGGATTTGACATGGAACAAGGCGAATTCTTCACCAACACTGATACAACCTGATTAGATAACTATTGAATCAGAGAGGGGGGGGGGGGGTCTATCAAATGATGCCAACAAACAAGCAATACTTATGCTATATGTGGTTGTTTCCACCAGACAAGACTTGGCGATCATCCATTTGGCTGACGGAAACTGACTGGGCGGGGTTGAAGCGAGATCTGCGGCATTTGAAGATTTCTGTCAGCTTGCGATTAGGTCTTCAAGACAGAAACCTTGAAGACTACATGGACTCAGATTGGGTTAGAGATCATTCTAACCAGAAATTGATTTCCGGAATTTTTGTTCAAGCTTAGCGGTAGACAGATCAGCTAGACAACGCGGAAGAAGGACTGCGTAACACTGTCTTCGTTCGAAGTGCAGCTCTAGCGAAATCAACCATAGAGCTACTCTGACTCATCAAACCGATGTGACCCCTGATGACGGTGAGTGCTCTTTGTTACTTTTGAGCCATGAAGTGTTGAGAGCTGGTACTCATTCTTCAGATCCTGAACGCTATTTACCGCAAAATGGCTGTCTCAATCAGAGCTGGGAAATCTCACGGCCATCATGTGACGATGACAAAACAGGCCTTCTCACTGTCACGAGAAGAAACGAACTATTAAGAGCTTTCTTGGCATTCTCACACCATCATTCGGGCCTGCGATTTTTTTCCATACGATTTTGTTTCAAACATATCTTACTAGTTTACATAATAAAATTAGCCAAGCAATGTTATCGACAAAGCGGAAATTGTTTTTGAAGTTTTGTGATAAATCTCACAATTATACCAATAAATGTGCTTGTAGGAGCGATGACCAAAACACTGTCACGTGCTGTCATGACGAAAAAATCGATGAGAATTCGAAGAAAATCTCCATCATCGTTTTCTCGCCCGGTGAGATTTTCAGACGTATTTCGATAAAAATTGTAGGTCATTTTACATCGAAAATGACATTTGCCAGCCCTGGTCTCAGTACGAACTAGAACATCGTCGAGTACCAGAGGCTCTCTCGTAGAGTCTTAAATCCGATGGCTTGGATTTGGAGCATTGGAATCCGAACACTCGGAAGGACTCTTGTTGCTCATCATCATGCAAAAAAAAAATTGAACTATTTTTCAAAGTCTACATAATGGCAACCTATTGCTCAGCGGAGTTTCAAAGCATCTATCAGTTAGGTTATAACTATTTTTTTAGGATACATTATGATCAAAAAGTATGGGGAATTTGTAATTTGTTATATGTAATACTTCACATCTGAGTGCATTCGTGGCGATCAACTTTTACTTTACTAATTCTTAATTTCTACACATTTCGTCGTACGCATTTTCTTGTCTTTCCATTTCTTCACTTCATTGCATCAGTGTCTCTTCGTCAGCTTCTCTTTTTCACCCATCCTTCTTAAGCTTCTCTTTGTGAGCTTTGTTGCTTGTTCGCTCGTCTTCTTCCGCTAATGCTTTTCTGCTTCTCTTCTTGCGCTTTTCTGCTCACCTTTCTTTTATTCCTCCTTTTCCTTCTGTTTTTCTTCTTTAGTTTTTCTCCTTTCGTTTCTCTCCTTCCGCTTATATTTTTTCCGTTTCTCTACTTCCACTTATTTTATTCCGCATCTTTCTTCCACATCTTTCTTCCACTTCTCTTCCGCACCTTTTCTTCCGCTTCTATTCTTCCACTTATATTCTTCTGCTTCTATGCCTTCGCTTCTCTCTTTGTGCTTTTTATTATCCGTTTCTCTCCTCCACTTCTTTTCTTCCGTTTCCCGTGTTCTACTTCTCTTCTTCCGCCTCTTCTTATCCGTTTCTTTCTTCCGTTTCTTTTTTCCCATTTCTCGTCTTCCGCTTCTCTTCTTTCGCTTCACTTCATCCGCTACATATCTTCCGAATATATTCTTCCACTTCTTTTCATTCGCTTTTATTCTGCTTCTCTTCTTCCACTTGTGATTTTATAATTCCGGTTAACTTTTTCCTTCTTTTTTGTTCTGATAACTCGTTTCCATTTTTATTTTACCGTTTCTCTTCTTTTGTTTCAATTCTTGTGATTCTCTTGTTTTCTTCTCTTACTTCGCTTATTTCGTTTTTGTTTCTTCTGCTTTTCTTCTTCCACTTCTTTTTTCCGCTTCTTTTCTTACGCTTCTCTTCTTCCGTTTGCTTGTTAGAATCTGTTCCCACGAAAACCAAAGCATACGAACCATAAATAGTTCAAAAATGGTCTTGAATTGGTCGAGGTTTTGTCTCGTTCCGGACGTTCTTGAACTTCAAATACCGACGAAAACGTGGCAATTATTTTAACTTTCCTAATGCATTAGGCCAAAGATACACATAGTGCATTCAGGGTCAAAAATGACCCAAGACTTTTCTCCGCTTCCAAAAATTTATTTGTGAACCGATTTTTTATATCTTGGTCACAAATAAGAGGTATGGATTCATAAAATGACATGCTGATCAATTTTTTTAAAACTGTTCATTCTTTTTTTTTTTTTTTTTTTTTTTTTTTAAATCGTTTATTTGTATAGGCTCAATCGAATCAACTTTACAGAGCCAAGTTTTCATATTTGTATACATCATGTATCTTAAATCTAATGTTAAGGGAATAGAGCCGATTACTCGCGGCCGTCTCGAGGTTAATAGGAATAACAATTTAACGGATAGGGAGATGGGTGGGAATTTAAAGTATGGTTTACATAACACATTTATTTAATATTCTAAATTGTCAAAAAACTTAAAACTATACAACTTTTGGTTTTTTTTTTTATTTGAACATTTTTGAAAGAGAAAGAAAAACACAAACACAGAAAAAAAACTTATACTAAACATACATGTTAAACTAACTACAATCTAAGGCTTATGTTAGTCAAAAACACATAAATGAGTTTCATAAACTCCAGATCACGTAGAGCCAAAATATCTCGAACCGGTACATTGGGTTGTCTACCTCGAGCCCGAAGGGAATCATAAAGCTCAGATCTGACTCCACGATGCTCAGCACATGACCAAATAATGTGATCTGCGTCCTGATAACCTTGTCCACACTCACAGAGATTGCTGTCGCTCAGCCCAACCCGGTATAAATGAGCGTTCAAAGAATAATGATTGGACATAAGTCGAGACATCACACGAATGAAGTCTCGACCCACATCCATTCCGCTAAACCACGATTTCTTCGACACCTTTGGGATGATAGAATGTTGCCATCGCCCCAAATCTCCTTTACTCCATTTATACTGCCAGCTGACGAGTGACTGTTGACGAAAAATTGGAAAAAATTCGTTGAAGGCGATTTGTCGATCACAAATATCGCCTTCCATAGCGCCCACCTTTGCAAGCGAGTCCGCTTTCTCATTGCCCGGAATTGAACAATGAAATGGGACCCATACAAAGGTGATGATAAAATAACGCGAAAATAAAGCACTTAGAAGCTCCTGTATTTTCATGAGAAAATACGAGGAGTGCTTTACCGGCCTCAATGAGCGAATAGCCTCTATAGAACTGAGACTATCCGTGAAAATGAAGTACTGATCTGGTGTTAATGAGGCAACAATTTCTAGCGTAAAATGTATTGCCGCTAATTCAGCGACATACACGGAACAAGGAGCTTGAAGTTTACGGTTGGCGCTATAAATTTCATTAAATATACCAAAGCCTGCTGACTCCTCTATCAAAGATCCGTCAGTGAAGAACGATTTAGTGGAATCAACTTGGCCAAACTTTGCAGCAAAAATCACCGGAGCAATCATAGGACGATGATGCTCTGGGATTCCATGAAGCTCCTGCTTCATGGATAAATCAAAATGAACCGAATTGTCGAAATCGGAGAAGCAAACACGATTGGAAATGTTCGGCGAAGGGCTGACATCCTGACAAAATGTTCGATTACCTGAGGGTTCATAACTTCACACCTGGTGAGGAGCCGGAGAGATAATTCTGTAAACCGATCCGAGAGTGGCAACAAGCCAGCCAGCACTTCAAGACTCATGGTGTGAGTCGAGTGCATGCAACCTAACGCGATACGAAGACACCGATACTGAATACGTTCCAGTTTAATGAAGTGCGACCGAGCCGCTGACTGAAAACAAAAACTACCGTATTCCATAACCGACAAAATCGTTGTCCGGTACAACGTTAGAAGATCTTGTGGATGAGCTCCCCACCAGGTCCCGGTAATTGTGCAGAGAAAGTTGATCCTTGGCTGGCACTTTCGCTTCACATACTCAATATGGGATCTCCAGGTGCACTTTGAATCGAACCAGACCCCAGGATATTTAAAGGACATAGAATGAGTTATCGGCTTACCCCAAATTTGAAGCTTCAGTTGTGCTGGGTTATGCTTCCTAGAAAAACTACCAACTCAGTTTTCTCCGTAGAAATTCGATACCTAGCTCTAGAGCCCAAGTAGACAAATTGTCCAAGGTATCCTGTAAGGGTCCTTGCAGATCGACCCCATTGGGTCCCGTGACAGAACACTACGCCGTCATCTGCAAGTTGTCTCAACGTACAATTGTCACTTAGACAACCGTCAATGTCTTTGACATAAAAATTATACAAAAGGGGGCTTAAACATGATCCCTGGGGGAGACCCATGTAGCTAATTCGGGAAGCTGTAGAGGTTCCATGAGAGAAGCTCATTTGTTTCTCTGACAGCAAATTGTACAAAAAATTATTCATTAATGGTGAAAAGCCACAAGCGTGGAGTTTATCTGAAAGAACTTCAACAGATACTGAATCAAAAGCCCCCTTTATATCCAAGAATACAGAAGCCATTTGCTCTTTTTTAGCAAAAGCTAACTGAATATCTGTGGAAAGCAACGCGAGACAGTCGTTCGTTCCCTTACCCCTACGGAAACCATATTGAGTATCTGAAAGCAGGTTATTCGTCTCAACCCATTTGTCCAAACGGAAAAGGATCATTTTCTCCAACAACTTTCGAATACAGGATAACATCGCGATGGGTCGATAGGAGTTGTGGTCGGACGCGGGTTTACCAGGTTTTTGAATGGCAATAACTCTCACCCGTCTCCAATCATCCGGTACAATGTTTAGTTCCAGAAACTGATTAAACAAGTTCAACATGCGCCTCTTCGCGACGTCTGGGAGGTTCTTAAGCAAGTTGAACTTGATCTATCAGCCCCTGGAGCCGTGTTGCCACACGAAAGGAGTGCGAGAGAGAACTCTACCATTGAAAAGGGTTGGCTAATCTCATCTATCGAATTCGAGGTTTCACGAGGAATCATCCGTGCCGGCACAGAATCTGGACAAACTTTTCGCGCGAACTTGAGGATCCATTGGTCCGAGTACTCCTCGCTCTCGTTGTTCGTAGTTCGGTTACGCAACCTTCGCGCCGTGTTCCAAAGAGTACTCATCGACGTTTCGCGCGATAGCCCGTTCACGAATGTTCGCCAGTAACCGCGTTTCTTGGCCTTGATGAGGCTCTTAAGTTCACGTTCGAGAGCCGTGTATACTTCGAAGTGCTCAGGTGTTCCACGTCTACGGAAAACTTTAAACGCGTCGGACTTTTTACGGTAAACCTCGGTGCATTGCTGATCCCACCATGGAGAAGGAGGTTTCCTGCGAGATGACGTCCCTGGAACTGGTCGAGTTTGAGCTTGAAGCGCGCTGTTTAAGATCAGGTTGGAGAGGAAGTTATATTCTTCCAGCGGTGAAAGCCTTTCTACCGTCGTTACGGCTTCATCTACTGCTGTCCTAAACTTTGTCCAATCGATGTGACGGGTAAGATCATACGTGACGTTAACAGATTTCGACGGATTGAACCCGGTGGCAACCGAAATTTTTATGGGCAAGTGATCACTACCCTGGGGATCTTGAATCACATTCCATGTGCAATCCAACGATAATGAATTCGAACAAAGGGTGAGGTCTAATCTACTGCCAACTGAGGATGTACCAGCCAAACGTGTTACTTCTCCATTGTTAAGTACTGTCATATTGAAGTTGTCACAGAGGTCATATATCAAAGAAGACCGGTTGTAAAACTGTTCATTCTGGGCACATAGATACCCAGAATCGGTTCCGGTATGCATCTGAAGAGGAAAATTTTAGAACCTCATATATTCGTACCGTTTGACGGTTCAAAATACACGATTTCGAATATTCAACTTCAGAAACATAATCCTATAGACCCAACAGAGGATTCTGCCACATCCGGAAACTCTGGAATCGGTTCCCGTAGGGCCCAAAGAGGACAATTTTGAAACCCCAATGAATTGTAAGGATTCGACGGCTCAAAATTCATTATTGTGAATACTGATACCCAAAAACATCATGTCATAGACCAATAAGACCATAAGACCAATCTCATCCGGATACCCTGGAACTGTTTTCGGTAGGGTCCAAAGAGGACAATTTTGCAACTCCAAGTAGTTGTACCATTCGACGGCTCAAAATTCATTATTTTGAATACTGATATCTAAAAACATCATGCCATAGGCCAACCAGAGGACTTGGCCATATCCGGATACTCTGAAACCTGTTCTGGTAGGGCCTAAAGAGCACAATGTTGAAACTTCAAGTATGATCTATGACATACATTAAGTTTCAAGACTGTCATGATGTTTTTGAAGATCAGTATTCGAAAGCGTGAATTTTTAGCCGTCGAACGGTACAAATATATAATGTTCCAAAATTGTCCTCTTCAGCCCGACGCGTCCGGCACGACATCTGATTGAGTCGATTTCAATGGCGAAATGTGAGAGTTTGGATCGCAATCGTTTTAGTAAGCTATGCTTATCCCAATCGGTTTAGTAAGAATGCGCAGCTCATTATGCTCACCTTCAGCGGGAGGTAGTTTTGTTCCCATGTAGGCAATTAGGAAGTGTGAACAAACAATCGATAGAACCGTTACAAGCCACTGGTAGAGTACATCAGGCGTGTATTCGTTTGCCAATCAAAGGGACATCCGTGCCCTTATCTATCCAGCATTTGAGTAGCCAAGAATGTGTGCTTGATGGAGTGCTACCTTTCAAATAGCCCTGCACGCACTTTCAACTACTTCTATTCAATTTTTCACAGCCTGCCGTACACTAACGAATTTATCAACACTTTCTCTTCATATCCTTCGTTCTTACAAATTACTGTTCACTTCTAGAGCCTCCTAGAGCGATGAGAAAATATTTCCTTCTAAAAATCATCATGCTATGCATAATAATATAGAATATTCAAACTCGCCAATATACAGTGGTGGTCATAAAAATAAGACCATGTGCCTATTTTCGAAAATTTACTATTTTTAAACGACTCCATGTTTGACCGTCTTCTAAGTGTCAATGGTAAAATTCCCAGCCCGGTGGTCGTTTGACGTACGTTCGACCATCCAATCCAAATAAATTCATTTTTGGTTCGTCACTCCATAGTACGTTCCGCCATTTTTTAATGCCATCGGGACCAGACCAATTCAAATGAATAAAGGAACCTTCCTAGCCACCCGACCAGCTTTTGAAGGCTTTTTCGAATAGAACGTGCACCAATTTCAAGCTGAAGCTCCTGCTTTATAGCTGTAGCGGATTTGAAGGGATCACATTTAGAGACATAACCGATTCGACGGGCGGTCTGACTTGTTGTTTTACGTATAGGCCCGCGGTTTTTAATATTGTTTTGTACTTTCAGTGCATTTTACACCATGCAACGAGATGCCCCTAGCATTCTAGCGATTTCTCTTTGAGATTTACCTTCACTATGCCATTTCAGAATCAATTGCCTTTGCGAGTGTGAACAATGAATTACACGTTCCATTTTTGCTGTATATCAAACATAAATAGAACGAATATATTGTTTATCAAGTGTTATTTTATTATTTACCAGTTCAACACAGTCTACAACGACGAATTTTGTATAATATTTCGAATTTGAGCGGTTCCGGTTATGCGGCCTTATTTTCGTGTCCAACCGAATATGACAGTTGCTTGATAAATAAGTCATTCTACATGCACGAGAGACACCTAGCAGATTAATTTTGAACTTAATAACATAGTTCCTCTAATGACAGATAGAGTGAGCTCTTCTTGTGATGTTTTTCTGTATTATCTCTTGAATGTCTATGAAGGTTGTTTGTGTTCTTAGCACTTTCGACAATAGAATTGAAGGCAATTACTAACTTTTGGAACAAGAAGATCGTGACCAGATGTGCAAACATAAAAACGTTTTTGGCGAAACGTTTACTAAAAGTGGATGGGCTTATCTTTGTGAGTCTCCTCGCTGCTTGGCCTTGCTGCTCACCTTCTTGATGGGCAATGTGGATCAGATATGTCTCATCGTCTATCTCCACCACCACATCGAGTCTCACTGGGAAAATCTCCTTGTCGATTGTCTTCAGCATCTACTTCTGGGCCGTGGCTTGCATCTCACCAACGAACATACGCTTCTGCATGCCGATGTCCATAATCTGGAGGTCCTTTTGCGGATTGTCCGGTTGCTCCGACCTCTCGGTTCAAGACCTTCCACTTGGTTTTGCCCTTCAACTTCTGCTGAACGTTCCGGTCGCGCATGATCGTTGAGCGGTTGGAACCAAGGCGATAATCTTGTAGATGTCAGGTCTGCTGTATCCCATCGACATGAAGCGCCCGAGAAGGCCCGGCAGGCGGCAGGACTGCTTTCCCGTGGCTTCTGCAATACAACAATACATCAAGCAATATCATAGTCAAATTTTGACTGAATACAATAGAGGCACTCTAATTGACAATTATCCGTCCAGGTGTGTCCACCACCAGGTAGTAGGAAAGTCGCATAGCATAGCGATGAAAACTGTCAATTTATTTAATGCAGACGTTAACTCAAAAAACTTGCAAAGAAATTAATACTAATAGTACTCGAAAAATAAAGTTTATAATTTTTATTTCAATTTAATTTGTAAGATCCTCCCTAGTCTTCGTATTTACGTGACTCAGCCTGAGACAGGTTCGTCACGGCAGGGATGTGAACTGGACCCTCCATATCGAACCCAACACCAACGGCTTTACTTCGCTCCAGTAGGAAGACGTGATCAGAGATTTTTCGTTTCTGAAAATCCCAACGATGCCGACTAGACTTGATACCAAACAGACTAGGGTGACCACGCTTACCACGACTTGACTTATTTTGACAACTGCTTAGTGTCGATGTTTTGCTTGCCTTGTAAACGAACGACCTGTGCCTGCACTAAAAGTTCAAGTTTTACTTCAAGCGGAACAATCACGGATGACGAGACGTACGTCAAATTGGACTACATGACACTTCTAGGGGCACAGTTTAACGAAACGAATTCTGCCACTAATCCAAAAACACAAAGGTTCGACACTGTTTTGGCCTGATTTGGCATCCTGCCACTATGCGTGTGCCACCTTGGACTGGAAAAGGCGATGAATCCTCCAAATTGTCCGCAAATAAGGCCCATTGAGAAATTTGGGGCTGTGATGAAAGGAAAGCTGCGGAAGAAGGCTTGAGGAGCAGATGACATCATCAAATTCAAAAACGACAGGGTAAACGTAAGCAAAACCATCGACGGAACGGTTGTGCAAAACGCCATGAATAAAATCAAAAAGAAGGTGTACGAGCTGGCCAGATCAACGAAAAATTAAATCAATACTGATGTAATGGGCTGTTTTGATGATTAATAAACATTGTTAATGAATTTAACAAAAAAACACAAAACATTTAAATTCAGCAATTTTTAGGTGTACTCATAATTAACGATACAGTCCTTATGGATCATTCCATCCTAACAGAGCAGAACTGAGGGTCCTCCCTTAGCTCAGTCGGTAAAGGCGCGGCTACAAAACAACACCATGCTAGAGGTGGCTGGGTTCGATTCCCGATCTGGTCTAGGAATTTTTCGTTAAGGAAAATTTCTCGACTCCTTGGGCATGGGGTATGATTTGACTTGCCACATAATCATACTAATGCAAAAATGGTACCTACAGGGTGGCCACAGACTCGGCAAAATCAGGAAATGCGGGAAAAATGCGGGAATCCAAAATCATCGGGAAATATGCGGGAAAAAGGCGGGAATTTCAAAAGTCATCGGGAATTTTTATCATATGGAAGGAACCATACTCACACCTTTTTCAAATCATTTGAGTAGCGTTTTTGTCATTTACTCGGTCCACCGATCTCATTGTTCAGCCTGTTCAAAACGTACCGCTTAGAGCATTTTTAGCGGTGATCTATTTTAACATCGTTATAGTTGATTAGCATCAGCAAACTTAAAAAAAACCAGCTAAAACAGACCAACTTTGCGTTCCCCGGTGTAGTATTTCTTGTTGTTAAACCCACCAACACCTATCATCTTGTCAATCATACAATATCCAGAGATCAGAAGTTTTGTTTTTTTCAGAGGCCGAGGATTTTTCGCAAACTTTTTACCATGGATTGGTTTGAGTGGTGGTGAGTGTGTGAATGCATGCATCTCATTTAAACGATATTAGATAGTGCTGATAGTGATAGATAGAGCCACGCCAACCTATGACAAGAAGCACTTTCTGTGACGTTTCAATATGCCAAGGAATATGATCCTAGACATTATGCGCCAACTACAGTCAACTGATGACTTTGACCAGCTGTTGCGATGCAGCTGGATATGTTGACCTTAGTGTTACAAAGGTGCACTGCAGCCTAACGGATGTTGGCGTATGTCCTCAGCTAGTTCTCTCGACGAAAACTTGGGGGTTGGTGACCCTGAGGAGTTTTTGCAAATCTGTCCTTAAGACTTACGGCCCGCAGTATTTACGCCCCAATATTGGAAAAAGTTAAGAAACTGATGGACAAAAATTATCACCCAAAAGTTCGCAAAAAATCTTGTAAATTCAGTGCACTTAGAAACTTTTAGATTTAATTTAGTTTAGCTATTCTCCCTCATCTCAAAGGAACACACCATAAAATTAGGGAACTTTCCAGAAAATCGGGGAGCTTTCCAGAACTTAAGGATTCTTCCTAGAAGTTCAGACAACTTTCCTGGAATTCAGATCGTTTCCTAGAAATTCAGGGAATTGTCCACAAATTCAAGGAGCTTACCACGAGTTCAGGGAAGTTTCCAAAAGTAAAGGGTTCTTCACAGAAGTTCAGGTAACTAGCCAGAAATAGAGGGGGCTTCCAGAAGTTAAGATAACTTATCAGATTATTTTGGGTATTTTTCAGAAGTTCATAGAACTACTCAAGTTATTCAGGGAACTTCCCAAAAATTCAAGGAACTTTCCAGAAAATTAGATAACTTCCAATAAAGAACAGTAAAGAAATTCATGAAGCTTTTCAACAGTTTGCGGATCTTCCTAAAGGTTTATTGAACTTCTTAGAATTTCATGAAACTTGCTAGACATATACAGAACTTCTTAGAAGTTCAGCGAACATGTAGGAGTTCAAGAAACTTCATTGAAGTTCAGGGTTTCTCATGAATTCAAAAAACTTCTCAGAACTTCAGGAAATGCCCACAAAGATCAAAGAACTCCCCCAAAGATCAGGAAACTTTTCAGAAGGTCAGCAAACTCTTCAAAAGGTCAGCAAACATCTCAGACGTTCAGAAAACGTCCCAGAGATTCAGAAAATTTCCCAGAAGTTCAGGGAACTTTCCAGAAGCTCGAAAAAACTCCCGGATGCTCAGGGGATTCAGCAATTCAGGAAATTTCTCAGTAGTCCTGCGATCTTCCAAGAATTTCAGAAAACTTCCCCCAAGATCGGGAAACTTGCCATAATTTCAGAAAACGGCCCAGATTAACAGGAAACTGGATTTTTGAGCATTCGAAAAGTTTAGGCAACATTCAAAGGATTTTTCCATAAGTTTGGGGAGTTTCCTAGAACTTCAGGGATCTTTCCAGGTGATCGAGAAACTTTCCAACCATTCCGAAAACATCCAAAAAGTTTAGGGTATTTAAGTTTTAAGAACAACTTAAACTTCCTACTACTCGATAATTTTTCGAACCCAACCAAAACGAGAATAAAGAAACCCACTAGTTTTTAATCAACTTAATAGAATTTCCATCTATTCACGATCTTGGATATCATAAAAAGTTCTGGTACGGTTTAACAACATCTCGGTAATGCTAACTATTCCACTGTAATTCCACGGCTTCCGAATTTTTTTTTTAAATGTCTTTATTTAAATATGTGTGATATTCTGCTTTTTATCACAGAATATGTATCTGCTGGAAGTTAAAACAACTTCTGGGAAGCGAAATCTGATTTTCTAAGTTCCCGTCATTTCCAGAAAGTTGTTCCTATTCCATGGGTGATCAGCAAACTTTTTGGAAGTTCATCCAAGTTTCCAGAAACCTAATAATTTTTCGGAAATTCAATGAACTTCTCTAAAGTTCCACCATTTCTCTTCTCGAAAGACAGCGAGCAAACTTCATGTTTATCTGGAAACTTCCAATTATGTTATTCAACTACCGAGAAGTTTAATCAACTTCTGGTATGTTCATTATAGATATTTCCACCCAATCTTCATAGATATTCCGAAGTTCATTAAATTAAATTTTTAAAGAGTGCGTTCAGTAAGAAACTTAGAAGCTTATATAAGTTCTGAAATGATGCAAAACAGATCCGGTATAAAACAAAATTTGCAAACACCAGCGATGCAGCGATCTTTTTGCGTTTGGTCTAAACAAATAAATCCAAACCACGATTTGAACCACCGTTGAAGATGCCCTTAGAAGATCTGGCTACACGGCTGTAACAGGTGAGGCCAGAAATGAACTTATCTTTCATGTGGTGGCGAATTGCGTTTGTAAGGGTGTTAACACATGGTGAAAGAAGATTTTGGCAGCTGTGCTCAATGCCGTCTGACGTTGTTTGCCGGATTCCAAATTTGACAACATATGTTGAAAATTGGCTTATCCTGTCGCACAAAAAGGCATATTTTAAATAAATGGAAAGTGTCTGGTGGTAAATCAAACTGGAAAAAGTTTGGGAGCTCAGAGATTTAGCTACGAGTAATTTATATTATCTCATCTTAACAGTCGGGAAAATAAGGCAAAAATGCGGGAAAAATTCGGGAAAATTTTTTATATTAAGATTATGTACCACCCTGTACCTAGTATCGAAAGCTCTCAATGAATAACTGTGTAAGGGCATTAAGATCTCTAAGAAAGAAGAAAAAAGATCCTAACAGAGCATCGAAGCAATCTGCACATTTTCGCCAAAAAGATCAAGAACAGATCAGCGTTAGACTTGCCCAGCGCTCCAAGGAGTGCCCACTGTGTCATCTAGGAAATTTAATTTAATTCGTCTGTAGACGAATATCCTCCTGCGTGACGGATTCCGGGTCAGTTGTGATGAGCTGAACAATGGAAATACCTTCCGGCCAATCCCCTTTCAACTCAAACCGTTGTCATGGAACAAATCGAGCTCCACCTGCTACCGCGCCGGTAAGATCGATGATTCCACGCTCTTTAATGACCCGTCAATTATCCCTCGCACTTTTATGCCCCTGCAGATTTGGAGGATTTTTTGCTGTTGTTTTTTTCGTTGAGCACAAACATTCGGAACGGAGGAGTACCATTCAATTGAATTTATTGATTGCTGAAAATTGTCCATTGAAACTGTCAAACCGGTCTCAAGCGGTGATTTCCTGCAAGTCGCGTCGCCATCGTTCGAGTGACAGAAATTGTAAGCGGATCAGCTTGTAATCGTTTGCTCATGCATCTGTATCGGCGGCAATGAATGGTTGAGGAAACTGTTTTTTTTTTTTGGGCGGTAGCATCATCATCATAATCAAGAACAATAAATAACAGGGAAGGTGGGGGTTGGACGGGGGGAGTTAATTGACCGGCAACCGTGACGATTGCTGTGAAATATTTAGATACTCAACAGGTTTTCTGTTGAGGTAGTGCCGGAAGGTATTGTAGATATTTACTATTTACGAGACTATTTTATAATCGAATTCCTAGAGTGGCACGTGTCTGCAAATATTTGTATCGCATATGACATTCAGCAAACCGACAGTCTGTGGACACGAAGCCAGTTTTCTAAATTTCATTCGTGTTTTGTCGAAAATTCAACTAACAAACAAACAAATAGCCTCTTCTTGTTTAGATATCAACGAAATCCAAGACATCCATAACCAGGCTTTCAGTTCGATTGGCAAGTGACAAAATAAGCCATAAAGCGTCTCTGTCTTCGATGTGTGGGAATGCTAATAAACCAAGAATCACATTCTACCATCTCAAGCTTTCTGAAATTAACATTTTGTCCTGATATATTCTAGATTTTTAATATAAAAATCATAAATATCTCCAACCGATATCACATTATTGCCTGCTTTAAAAGCCAGTGGTGGTGATGTGATTAATCAGACTGAAAAAAAAATTAATTTGCTGTTTTCCATTGCATTAGGTTTGACCTTTCCGAGAGAATTCTGGTTTAAACGGTGGGAATGAATTGATCATTGTCATGGCTAATCTGCATGATTGACCAGAGTCAGTTAAATTTGTTTAATAATTCTGTTAGTGATCGTATATTGATGTCTATTTTAGAGACAAATAACGGCGCGGGCCTCGGCCTTGCTACCAGGTGACAGAGAAGACGAAATATTTGAGTAGTCTTTTGTTTGTGGTGTTTGTCTTCGTGTCTCCTCAGAGCGGTCATGAAAGACGGGACTCGTCATTTATCACGCTTTCTTTCTATATCTCCAGTTTCTAATTTCCACGCGCACTATACTATCTCTCACTTTCGATCCCTATTTTTCTTTTTCTATTTATTTATTTTATCTCTCCTCTATTCTCCATTTTTTTTTTTCTGTGTTTCTTCTTTTTATTAGATTCTGTTTTTGAGAACTTTTTTTCTTCTTTAAGATTTATATTCTGTTGGTTTTTTTATTTCTCCACTTTATTTTTAATTTTTCAATTTGCTTATTTAGAAACAAAGTTACAGTTTGCTGTGATTTTGAATATTTTAATAGACATACTTACCGGCAAAGACCGGCCAAACCCTGCACACTGGATTGAATGAATAATAATGAAGTCTGAAGCACAAAAGAAGTTTTTTGAAACATTTCCCTAAGAGGAACTAATAGACTAACGACTGTTCCAGAAAGTATAAGCACACCTTATTTTAACGGTCACTTTGAGTATAATGAAATATTTCAACATGTTTTAGCTGCGTCTTTTTTGAATGACATAGCATCAAAAAGGTGCTCAGTTTTGTGTTACCTATCAAAATGCGTGGTCTTACTCCGGAACAACGAAAAAGTATCGTGCACAATTGGTGCACTGTGAGCGGACTCTCCTTGAGAAAATTGGCCAAGGAAGAGGGTGTAAGCGTCGGAGCGGTACGATCTGCGATTCGAAAATTTAGAGAACAGTGTACGTTTGAAGAAGCGCCGAAGAGTGGTCGAAAATCCGGTCCTGTTAGTCCGGATATCGATAAAAAGATCAGGGATGCCTACAAGCGAAAACCAGCGACTTCCGTTCGGGATGTTGCGAAAAAACTAGGGACCTCGTCGAGTAACGTAATGCGTGCTAAAGAAAGACTTGGGCTAAAAACATATCGGAAGCAGAAAAAAAAAACCCAAAAGGAACCCAAAACAGACCGCGTCCGGGAAACCACGGGCCCGCAAACTCTACAACTCATTATTGTGTAGAAATTCTCGGTGTATAATATTGGACGATGAAACGTATGTGAAACTAGATTACAAAACGCTACCCGGACCACAATTCTATACTGTAAGCGAAGACAAAGACATCCCCGAAACGGAGAAGGCAATTTTTACCGAAAAATTCGGTTAAAACGTTATGGTTTGGCAGGCAATATGCGAGTGTGGTAAAACATCTAGTCCATACATCGCAACGGCGACGATGAACACTCAGAAATACGTTTAGGAATGTCTCTTCAGAAGCGATTATTGCCGATAATCAGGGAGCACGAAGGTCAAGTAGTGTTTTGACCTGATTTGGCGTCATGTCACTACGCGAAGGACATTTTAGAATGGTACAAAAGTTAAAATGTATGTTTCGTGCCGAAAGACATGAATCCGCCAAACTGCCCGGAGGCACGGCCAATCGATGCTTTTTGGGCTTTAACCAAAGCAAAGCTTCGAAAATTCATAAAACCAGCGGACGACATCCAAAAATTTAAAAAAATATTGGTCAAATGTGGTCAAAATGGTGGGAAGTACCACTGTGCTGAAGCTACTGGGTCATGTTCGGGGAGAAGTTAGGAGTCTTGGCTATGATTAAATATTTTGATTAAACGAGAGTAAAATATCATATAAAACACAAATACAAATATGTATTGCCAAATAAAATTACTAAAACTAAAAAAAACATGGCTTCTTTTGTTATTTTGAAAGTGTGCTTATACTTTCTGGAACAGTCTATATAAGAAAAAACAATTTTCTTTCTGTCGTGCTGCTCTTCAAATTCTCTTCAAGCTAGCAGATCCTGTGGCAGTGAAGCTGATAATCATGCGCATTTTTATTATAAAGCCCATCCAAGTTAAATTTCGGACGCCAACATAATGTCAGCAATTTTTCACCATGTTATGGCGGAGGTAGCACAGAATGTTCGAGAATTTTACACAAAGAAAAATTAACATCTCAGTCAACTATTTTTACTGTACTATTATTAATTCTATTATACTAATAGAATTAATAATAGTACAGTAAAAATAGTTGACTGAGATGTTAATTTTTATACTAATAGAATTAATAATAATACAGTAAAAATAGTTGACTGAGATGTTAATTTTTCTTTGTGTAAAATTCTCGAACATTCTGTGCTACCTCCGCCATAACATGGTGGCTAGTGGTGGCGGTTCGTCGATCCCATTTGCTCTCTTGTTAGTTTGAAAGTGTTTCCGCTTAATCAGAGCCCAGTATTTTTCTATCGGGTGAAGTTCTGGAGTTAGGCGCATTGGCTATTTTTGGTACATATTTGACATCTTTTGCCTTATTACTCTCTTAGTTTATTTGCATTGGGGTATAAAAAGCCTGGCTCGGAAGCTGTTGTGCGTTACAGTAAAGTGAAAGGTTTTAGAAAGCTGATAACTCTTGTTTGACTGAACAGAATTACTTTAATTATACACCGATTTATTAAAAAAAACTTACCAATTTTTTGCATCAAAATTTCAATTAAGTACTATTAGTATAAATAGTTACCTAAGAATGACCTATATTAGCTACATCTCATACAAATCTTCATTTGAACAGGTTGAAAAATTGTTTTTTATCTTTTTGATGTCCCGGGTAACAGATGGTTCAAATAGTCTTCCTTTTTATTTATATTTATTTTATTTCATTTCATATTTAATAAAACAATGGACACACCCCTTAGATGCAATACTATTTTGTTTCGTTGCCGGTGTCTGGTTTTATAACTGAAGCCCGTCCCTGGGCTATGCTATTAACGCTAGTATAGACGAACCGAAATTATTTTTGGATTAGCCCCCCCCCTCCCCCTTCGCTTCATTTTAGGGGTAGCTATAAAATGAGTTTCACTTATTGCTTCGTACGAAATGGACATATTTGTACTTAGGACCAATATTAAACCCACAGTTGATGGCCTTGGGCCTCTACAACGGTAAATTCGGCCCATGTTTTCATGTTGATTCAATTTATATCTTCCCCGTTTATCGTCAGAATCCCGTGTGAACCATCAGTTGAGAGCTAATGTCGAACACTAAAATCATTTCTAATATTTTGATTATTTTATTTCTAGATTATCCAGATTTCCAGCCTCAGACTGGTTCATCTCCTGTCATAGACACTTAAACACACCTTTAGGGTTTTTGTGACTGGTCCGGGCTGGGATTTGAACTCTTAAATCATTTCGGTTTGTCTCGCGTACTATTTATTAGTTTTGGATAGTATAACACAGAAAGAAGAGGTTCACTTAAGTGCAGTATAAGGTAAAATTCACAAGCGGGGATATCATGTCAAAACAAAACAAACGTTTCAAACATCCGTGAAATAATTCAAAAACTACAGTGAAAGAAAAGTATTCGAAATTTAACGTGGACAGGCTTTAGTCGATTTTATTATAGTCTAACATATAGAACAAGTTGGAAATGAGTTTAAAAATGATATCAATAACTGGAATGGTTTCTCCAGGTTCTTCTTTCGATAAAAATTAAAAAAAAAATGCAATTCGGTTGAACAGAAGGGGACGAAATATTTTACGTGAGAGCCAGAAAGACGCACAATGAAGGTTTCGGAAGCATTGACGGAAATGGCGATGCAGAACTTTGAAAAAAACCGATATGAAAGTGCGACTGAAGTATGGTCAGTAGGACACGTGGCAGAGCAGGAGTTTCTTTGGCTTCCAACAAAGCGAGTGTCACGTCAACACATTCCTATCCCTTCGTTATTTGAGTGGCATTCGGGCGGGTTTTGCCTTAACTTTGAAACACCAGTTTTTACACATTAAAGATGTAAAGGCACTGGCACGGTTATCGATATGACTTCCAAGCAAGAAGTGGTTCAACAGAAAGTTGTGGGCGCGGTCGTAGAAAATACAAGCTAGTTCCAGAGGTAGATCGCGAGACAGTTAGGAATCGACTCGTTCAAGGAGTCCCAGATGACCCAGTGGCAAGCTGGCAGCGGAAGAAAAGCGAAGACGACCGAACCCTTGAAAGCAAGGAAGGTGAGGGATTACATCAAGCGCAATCCAAACCATTCGATTCGATAAAGTTAACCCCGGTCTTTCGATCCGAGATGTGGCCAGAAGGTACAACGCCAACTTTCAAATGATGCGAAAAGCCAGTAGACATCCCAACGGGCACATGAAGCAGAATTCCGTGGCCAAAAAGCGTGCAATGCTCTTATAGCACCGTGTTTTGAAGAAACACAAGGGCTGCACTTTGATCGGAGATGAAACATCCGTCAAACCCGATTTTAAGCAGCTTCTCGGTCAAAAGTTTTACATCGCGACTGGACGTGGGAATGTGCCGGGAAGATTTAAGTTCGTGTTTGCCGACAAATTCGCGAAGAAGGCCATGATTTGGCAATCGTTTTACAGTTGTGGCCTGAAAACGGAACCTTTCGTCACATCCTCGACGATGACATCCCAAGTTTACACCGAAGAATGCCTGAAAAAGCGTGTATTGACGTTCATCCGCAAGCAAAGAGGCAAAGTCATTTTTTGGCCCGATTTGGCCAGCTGCCACTCCTCCAAGGTGGTTCTGGGGAGGTATGCTGCCAACAAGATCGATATTGTCCCCAAGCTAATAAATCCTTTGAATTGTCCGGAATTGCGACCGAATCGAAAACTACTGGGCAATTTCAAAGCAGTGACTTCGACGAAGCAATGGGGCAGGCAGTCAAGGACATCCAGCAAATGTGGGCTAAATGTAAGAAATGCGCTGATTCCGTGTCCGGTTCCTCTGTGCGGGCGCTGATGGACTCCATCAAGCGATTTCGTTCGAACTGGAGAAACGTAACCATCTAATGCTGTAACTAAACCGGAGAAGTTGAAACTATGCTGGTGAAAATAATCGAAGCTGCTGCAAAATGGAATATCGGTTCCCAATCACATTTTCCGGGCCGGAAATGATTTAGCGGATCAATTGGTCAAGCAAGGCATAAAACAATAAACAAATCCACAAGAAAACTCAGTCTTAGCAAAAGACGCTTTACAATAAAGATTGGACTTGGAAAAAATGCGACACTTTGTTTTGGGTGTAACTTTTTATCGCGTGAGTAAAACAGAAATTTTGAGTAATACTAGTTTAGAGGTTTATGTTTATGTGTGCAAAATTTTATCGCGATCTGTCAAGTAGTTTTCAAGATGCATTCGAAACAAGAAGAGCTACGCCAGCAAATCTTGGGCGCGGTGATCGATAATCCTGGTCAGTAGCACAGATGGATCGGCAAAAGACTTGGAATTCACCATTCCACCGTGTCCCGCGTTGCGAAGATGTTCCAGGAGACGAAGACCATCGAGCGCCGCTGGAAAGGGCCGAAACCCGAAAACGGAATACCCATAGAAGGCGCGGAAGATAAGGCAGTACTCTAAGAATAACCCGAACCTTTCCACCCGAGACGTGGCCAAAAAGGTAATTTCGTCGAAGTGGTTCGTCCAGTAAGGCGCCAAACCGGACTGACAAGCGAAACACGGTGGCCAAATTGAGTGAGAGGAAGCTGTACTGTGAGTGGCTGGTCAAGCCAGGCTGTCTCGCCATGGACGACGAGACATATATCAAGGCGGACACCAAACAAATCCCCGGCCTCGAGTTTTTTGTCGGTACGTCCCGCATGGAGGTTCCGGAAAAGTTCCGGAAGAGAAAGATGGACAAATTTGCGAAGAAGTACCTGTTGTGGCAGGTGATCTGCGAATGCGGACGGTACAGCAAGCCGCTCGTTACAACCGGCACGATAAACGGGCGAGAGGAATGCTTGCAGAAGCGATTGCTGCCCTTCCTCCGCTCTCACCGTGGTCCTACGCTATTCTGGCCGGATCTCGTTTCATGCCATTACGCCAAGCCTGTAATGGTTTGGTACGAAGCGAAGGGCGTTAATGTGGTCCCGAAGGAGGCGAACCCGCCAAATACACCAGAACTTCGTCCGATCGAAAAGTTTTGGGCGATAATGAAGAAGAAGTTGAAGAAAAGCGGAAAAACATTCAAAACCGATGAAGCTTTGAAGAAAAACTGGGAGAAATTGTGTAAGGAAGATGGAAAAAGCCTCGCCCAAGATCTCATGAGCAGTGTTAAGAGAAATGCACGAACATTCAGCTTGGGGAAGGACATTTAATAAATAAATAAATAAATGCCAATACATAGCTAATATATAGTTATTTAATCCCTGAAAATTTGAGAAGTATCCGATTTAAAATGAATTTTTGGTGATCATTTGTGTGTGTGTATCATTTTTTCCGAGTCCAGTCTTTATTTAAAAAAATGTAAACAGACAGAAACTGTTAACTGGTACAAAGAGTACTCTCTAGGACATTCTACCAAATTCAACCCATTTTTTTTCTTTGGAAAACCCATGGTTCATGGATGTGGATTTGAAAGGTGCAGATATTAGACAGCTGAACCGTCTGATGACGGGACATAATTATTCTAAGTATTGGCTGGTGACAATGAAGACCGTCAATGACACGGATTGTAATATTTGTGAAGTTGCAAAAAAACGGCAGAACATAGTATTCTGGTTTGCCCAAAATTCAAATTCATTAGAAGTAGTTTTAACGTTGATGGTAAATTTTTAAGTTTGGAGGAAGTGTTCAATACAAAAGACATTGATCTAAACTGGACCTGTATTGACGTCTCTTTGTGAAACAGGGCATATAGTCGCATCAACTGGCCCTCCCCTTGAACTGTCAGAGAATACCTCAAAGTAGAAAAAATAAGAAGAATGCTGTAACTTTAAAGTATTATTAAAAGTACTGTAAAGCAACCATTAATAGACTTTTTGAACTTATTGAATCACAAATTACCGGTCTTTTTGTTCGTAGCAATTAACTTTTAGTCAGCCTTTATTTACCAGAATCAGCAACTGCAAGTTACAGAAGCTTGTTTTCTTCTTCGAAAAGAAGTCACGATTTGTTTATTCTCTCAAGAACTCTTCTACGGAATGCAAAACCGGTCCGCGCAAATCGCTGTTAATTTTGGTGTATTTTAAAATGTGGAATCGGTCAAATTAGCATCATCCTCGAGACATTCGGATGAATATGGTAGAGCAACCAAAAAAAAAAGCTTTAGAAGATTTTAATTTCTTCTAGCTTATTAGCATATTTGGCCGAGCGACAGTGACTGAGTGTCATATGTGATCCACACAAAAACACACACACACAGCGCTGATTTGAACATCTTTTGACTCATTCGTCGTGTCTTGCGCTTTCCAAGATGCTTCAATGCTGTTTGAATTTTGCAATCAAATTGAAACAGCTAAGAAAAGGAACTAAGAGATCGGTTCTCTCCGGTTTGAAAATGCAATAAACAAGCTGATTTTTTCCCCAGAAAATCTAAGCGTGATGTTTTGTTCAATTTTTGCATACGTTATGAAAGTCAAGATTTGATCACTTATGAACGACGCCAATTAGCGAAGAATACGTTGGAAAACAAGAAAGGCGCCACCTTAACGGAAAAACCAGTTGTCTAAACACCGCATCATTTAATCGCAATTACCATCAACCTAACAACCTCTCTTCCGGGCTGATTAATGCCTTCAGGTCATCTCTGCTGTTGCCGATGTTGCTGAAGATCATCATATCATTAACCATTAATCATCAGAAACTAGCTATTATATAACTGCCTGTCTATTTCCACCGTAAAATGACTGATGCTATGCAAGCCATTCAGTATCATTTCAGTGACAAATCAGCTACATAAGTTGAGCATGCCATTCAAAGTCACAACTGACATCGCTCGGGACCTTGTCCTTGACCAATGCTCGTGTCACGATTAATCCATCTATCAGTTCCGCTATCAACATTTCGTTATCGAAGCCATCAGTGACTTTTGCTTTTAGGTTATGTAAACTTTTGATCAAAAGCTTATTCCCTGAGAGAAAATGTGTTCGTCTTGCTATCCTATTAGTTGAATCCCTCACCAACTCGGGAAACGTAATAATGGATCATGAACTCGATCCTGTCAATCTTCGCTCAACCCGCAAAGATGCTCAGTGTGACCTCCCGCAGTCAAGTTCACATTTCAACCGGTTTTCACCGGTTGGATACGGCGATAAATTTAACACCTGAAACCAGCACGGACCCTTGCGCAAAGAAATTTACTGGCAGATGCTTTTATCTCCGAAATCGCAACTCTAATTCGCAAATTCTACCATCTCCTTTGAATTAGCATAACACACTGATTTACGTTCCCGTGGAGTGGGATCTTTTTTTTTATCACAAATATCTGAACTCGAATAAAAGGTCTGTGAACGATAGAACCGGTTTCCATCCCTGTCCAATGCCATCCCCAAAAGAATATCAATTTTCTCAACCTTTCTTCTTCTCCGATTCTCCCCAACAGGCGGCTGGCGGATGCTACCGGGCAACAACTACCCCTACTGGAACCTGAAGGAGAACCTGCAGAAAGTGCAGCCCAAGTACGGCGCAACCCCGTTCTTCAAGCTTGGAATCGACACTAGGAATGCACCACCGTACGACTACATCATCACCGTCAGCGAGGGAAGCTTGGGCCTGCCGAGCAAAGAGTTCTACACCCTGGAAGAGAAGCACCCGGTATGGATCTCTCGCTTCCGCTAAAACTTTTTTAACTCATTGGCCCTTCCTTCCTCCCAGATCATTCAAGCGTATCAAACCTACCTGAAGGACATTCTGGCGCACCTGGTGGCGGCGTCAACGATCAAGTCGCAGGACTACGCCCGGATGATCTACAACTACGAGCGGAGGATCGCTTTGGACGTGATGAGTGTTCTGCGGGAGGGTGGCGATAATGCCACGCAACCGCAGATGCGAACTCTGCAGCAACTGGCGAACGAGGCCTCATCGGTGATTATCTCAGACCTCCAACGACTCTCCAACGAATAACCTCAATTTCATTTCGTTTCAGCTCCCAATACTGGAAACGGCTCAGGCCATGTTCAAGAAGAAGATCACGGAGAAGACCCAAGTGCTGGTGTACAGTCCGGTGGCACTGAAAATGATCTCCCAGATCATCACCACCACCGACAAGGAAATCCTGAATAACTTCGTTATGTGGTCCCTGATCCGGCACTTTGTCCCATACATGTCCCGCAACTTCCGGCTATCCATGCAGGAGTTCGAAAAGGTCCTGTACGGCGTCCAGTCGAAGCAACCGATCTGGTACTTCTGTACCAAAGTTGTACAGCAGTGGATGCCTCACGGGATGGAAGCGCTCCGCGAAAACCCCGATCTGATCGTACATGATCGCAACGACCTGGAATACTCCGAGCATCTTCCGGTGATTGATATGTTGGATCCGTACCAAAGTTCCCGGCTGGTGAACGACGATCAAATTCGGTACGATGACGAACTGGTTAAAATGATCTTCTACCACATCCGGGACGAGTACAAATCGGCGGTGATCAATTCCAACTGGATCAATGAAAAGCTAACCAAGTTCATTACGGACAAGCTGTCGATGATGCGGGTGCAGATCGGTATTCCCGGAGATTTGGTAAAGAGCGAGAAGCAGGTCAACGAATTTTACCACGACTGGGTGCCGGACAATCTGCTCTTCATGGACAACGTGGCCGTCCATTGGGTGTTTGCCAAGAGCCGAATGGATCGAATGCTGGGCAACATGACGGAGAGTGAAAGGTTAGTAGTCGGGTGAATTTGGCGCTCAAAAACGTCCAAATCTTATTTCCTGAAACATTCCAGAATCGTAACGGAAATCTACCCACCGATCGGGTTTGGAGCTCGCAGGGCTCCCGTTCCGGATCTCAAATACTCAATCGCCTTGAACATGATCATCGTTTCCAGGAAAAAGACTCAGGAACCATACTTCCACCACAAATATCCACTGTAAGTCTCGGCGTAAATTCTCAAAAAAAATTTAAATTCCACATTCCCAACATTCTTTTTCACAAGATCCCTAAACTTTGCCCGGCTCGGTGCGGACATTTCGCTGGTTCTACACGATGCCCTCAACACCCTGGCAGAACAGTTCAAAAACACCGAGACCAGCCAACCGAAACACGTCCTGGAGAACGTCTTCGACGACGAAGCCCAAAAATGCATGTCGCAGTAAGTATTCAGTACTAACCCCCATAAAAAAACACTAACCGCCTTCCAACAAACTTCCAGAACCCTTCCGGCGTCGATAAACCCATCGCGAATCTCAAACTCCAGCAAGTTGAATCTCTACCTGGAACTGGCCGCCGGCAGTATGCTGTCGCAGGCCTTTGGCACACTGCTGGACAAGATCGACCGCAACGAACGGATATTCGAAAGCGAAATATCCGAGCGGACCACCTACGAGCTGCTGGGGCTACGAAATGGCGCCCGTAGGCAGCCCGGCCTGCGGCGCTACGATGAACAGCAGCTGTTTACGCTGGCGTACCTGCAGAAGCACTGCGCCGTGCCGGACAGCGGTGCCGTCCGGCTCACGAAGCTTCTGATCGACAGTGACATTCCCGAGACGGAGAAGTGAGTACAAGCCATTGCGGTTTCGGGTCGTTTGGGGGTTGAGTTGCCACTGAGATACGGCAGATAGCTTGAGAAATTCAATGTCAAGATTAATCGCAACCATAAAGGGTTGCCTAAGATGTTCCTACGATCCCAGGACATTATTATTTTTCCGAGAAGCTCAAATATCTTTTCGTACGGCTTCGGTTTATCGAACATTAGTTTGAAGGTTACAAAATTGACTGTGCACTCAAAAAAACGACACGTTGTATGCACGTGAAACGCACATAATTTTCGTCCGTTGCAAAACCGGTAATGAACTCGTGGAATTCACGTAAGAGCTACGTGAGTTCCACGTAAATTCACTTTCTATGCGAAAATCACATAAATGTTTGCGTGATTTTTCACATACAATTCATTGGCACGTAATGTTTACCTGATGTTACTTAAGAAGATTTAGTAACATATTCAGGTGATAGTTAGATGAAATTTCACGTGAAAACAACGTGTCGATTTTTGTGAGCTTGGAACAATTTCTTGAAAATGGTAATCAATTAAGTTCGAATTTGGGGTCTACTGATCTTGGATTGATCATGATTGGTCATAATCCTCTGCTTTGTTGTTCAAACGCCAAAACTCACCCTTCTAAGTTATTTTCGAGTTCAAAATCTATCTCTAGCTGGCTCTGGTGTTCGAACGACATCCCATAATCTAAACTACATATTGCCTTCCTGCTTGAAACCCTGAAGCAATCACTCTCGATTATGGATTTGGACTTCAAATCTAAAGTCGGACATTTTCGGGTGTGCCATATTCCGTGTTTCAACCACTCAAAAAATCGACACGTTTCCACGTGAAATTTCACGTAACTTTCACCTGAACACGTAACCAATTCTTCTTCAGAAAAATCAGGTGAACATTACGTGCCAGTGAATTGTACGTAAAAAATTACGTAACATTTATGAGTCATTTATTTAATCCACGTAGAATTTTGGTTTACCTGGAAAACCACTTAGCTCTTATGTGAATTTTACGTGTTTTTTACTGGTTTTGGCGTGAGTTTCACGTGGAAACAACGTGTCGATTTTTTTGAGTGAACTGTAATCAAAATTCCGGAGAATTTTGTGAATTGGGCGGATCTGCTTTTGTAGACAAACATTTGAATCAAAGTTTTCCAGCGAATAAAAGCACAATTTTAAAAAATTTAGACCACTTTTGGCTAGCAGAAGCTTTTTTTTACCCGGTTTTGGTCTCAGTTTAAGAAATTGAGCTTTGATTCGTGGGAAATCGTCGATTGAAGTGTTTGTTTACAAAAGCAGATTGGCCTATTTCACAATTTTCTCCGGATTAACAAGTTGCGTTTTTGAGTAGCCCAAAAGCACACTCAAACAAATCAGCACGTTATTTCTATGTGACGTTTTAGGTTACTTTTATCGGAGATCGTAAAATTTTAGGTTAAGTTTTAGATTCTACGTCAAATTTTAGGTTCCTCTCACCTGAGAACGCAATTGAAAGCTGGTTTAGAAACCCAGTGAAAACTACATGTTCAGTGAATACCACGTAAAAATTTACGTAAACTTCATGTGATTCTCTTCTACAACCTCGATCTATTGAACAACCACACAAACTATTGAATAACGCAGAGTTTGGGAGACGAAGAACAAAACCGAGTTGAACAGGAACAATAACGTTTATTTAGAAATAGCTTGACAACACGTCTTCATCGATTGATGGTTGTATTAGGAATGACATTGGTAACAACTCTCGTTGGTAGTTTTCATGACATCGTACCTAGGTGCGTAGCAAGGTTGTTTGATTAGGTTCTGGATTGCTTCGGTTGTCAACACCCCCTCTCAATCAGTGACTCCAAGTCTTGATCGTAAACCTTGAAACCGTCCAGTATCCGAGGATTTTGTTAAGATATCAGCTTCTTGATCTACAGTTCCGATGGGTTCGATTTTTACGGCTTCCGCAGCGACATGATCCCTTAAGAAATGATGCTTGATATCAATATGCTTTACTCTTCTCGATTCCATGTTCTTTGCCAGTCCGATACAGCCACGATTATCTTCAAAACTAGGGGCTGCTTCCGTCTTGGATTTGCATTTTAGATTTTCCAACAGTCCACTTAACCATGGCGCCACATATTCAGCTTCATTCGAAGAGCTTGATTCAGTTTATTGCTCCTGCTTGCCTGTGAAACAGTTGATCCAAACATCTTGAAGAAGCCAGTTACAGTTGGTCAGTTACAGTTGGATTCTGTTGAAAGCGCCCTATATAACCAATGGGATAGCACAGATCGGGTCGGACACAAAGAATCTGAAACATCAAGCTTCACAGGAGTTCTCTGTTCTTGGTTCTTGAGTTTTGTTTCCATGTCTGCTCAACTGGAGACCATTTTCCATAGGTGTTTTTAAAGTGTTGCAGTCCGCCAGTCCCGTTTTGATCTTTAGAATCCAAGTTTCAATAACACCGCATTGAATTTATCATTCCAGCACCGTGGGGATTGCTGGTGTCCGTAGAATGACTTGAGCAGCTTGCAAACAGTTCCAGGTGCTGTCTTGATTCCAGCAGGTGCCTCCATGTACAGTTCTTCTTTCAAGTCGCCATGGGGGAAGGCCGTTTTCACATCCATTTGATATAGGTGGGAACCGTATCGTACAGCAACAGCAAGTACTGAACTAACCGTTACTAGACGGGCCACTCTAGCGAAAATTTCTTCACAGTCAATGCCGGCGCGCTGCAGTAAACCTTTTACCGCTAATCTTGCTTTGTGACGCACACTTTGACCACACTCGTTCTCCTTCAAACGGAATACCCACTTCGATTCCAAGGTCTTGTGTCGACCTGGGAGTCGATTTACGAGTTGCCAAACACCACTGGATTCCATCGATTTGAACTCATTGTTTACAGCTTTGCACTAGAGACTACGCATGGTGAGAGTTTCAATATCGTCGATACACTGAGGTACATCTGAGGAAGGTGAAGAGCCAACAGCAGTTGCTTCAAAACCAGTCCAGCAACTTACCCGGTAACCTGCGCTCCCGTTCGCTGCGCCTCGTGGACTATTTATTTGAATGACTGTCCCGTTCTTGTTGCGAAGGGAGCGCTGTGGGTAATTCGTCGTCAGATTCACTATCTTGAGGTCGCCTTCTTCGAATCCATGTCTTCTTCTAAGGCATGTTCATCTCCCCCCTCTTGATCGGACGAAGTCAGAATCATCAAAGGTATGTCTTCATAGTCATTGCATCTCGACGCATACGGATAGTTTGCTTTGTTGAATTTTACATCTCACGCAATGACGATTTTTCGAGAAGTCCTGTCACATAGTCGATTCTATTGGCAGCATATCTCAAATTCCCAACTTTTTTCATCCAGTTTCTTACGATGTTGGCTCGAGCTCCATGCGAAAGCTTTACAACAGAAGACCTTTAGTTTTTCCAAGTTTGGTTTGTGGTTTGTTCAGCATTCCGCTGGCGTAAGATTCTTCGGAAGAGCAGCTGTAGGGCTTCTGTTAAGTAAAAACCTATCTGTTAGAACTGTTTCTCCCCACATCGTTGTTGGAATCTTCGAGTCAATATGCATAGTCCGGACTTTCTTCAGCAAGGTTCGGCTGAACCTCTCCGCGACTCCTTTCTGTTGGGGAGTGTACGCTACTGTCGTCTCTATTTGGATCCCTTTGGATTCCTTTAGCCTTGTAGCTACTTATCTGGTTCCCGGAGCAATACTCACGACCTTGATTGATAATCAGCTTTGATATTGATTTTCCGAACATGGCCGTTGTCATTGCTTCAAACTATTGAAACTTTTCGAAGACTTGCCACTTTTTCTTCAACAGGAACACCATCGCAAAGTGCGAATAATCATCGATAAAGCTGACAAAATAACGTCAACCATCCTAAGACGCAGATTCTATCGGTCCACAGACATCTGAATGGATTCTTCCTAATGGTCTTGTTGCTCTATCACGCGTCCCACCGAATGGTTCTCGACACATCTTACCCTGAACGCCAGCTTCACAGAATTTGAGCTTTTCCGGCTTGAAGTCGAGTCCCATGGCCAAATCTTCTTGCACGATCGTTTTCGCAAATATACCAGTTCCTGTACAAAACGCAGTGTGGACGAATACGCATTGCTGTTGAACGATACCTCAAAGCTCAACTAATTGCCGTTAAGCTTGCAGGTTATTCGTTGCTCAGTGCGGTGTACTTAGCACCTGACCGAACTAGAAATCAATTACTGGTTGAATCGCATTGTGATTCTGTATAGGAAATTTCGACTCGTGGATTGGCTGCCGATATTATGAGCATTGAAGACTTGAATTTTCCAAGTATCAGTTGGAGTTGTGTATCTGACGGTTTCTTCTACGCCGAACCAGTGTTGTCTTCTTTCCATGACGTCTTCTGCAACAAATCAATTCAATCAAGAACGACGGGCTCTCGATCCGTGTTTAGTTAGTAGCACGGATTACGCGCTCCTCCTCTGCTGAAATTGTTCGTTCATCACCCTTCTTTAAATATAGCGCTTGAGGTGGATCGTGCAAAAAACTTCTGTAATGCTTCCGAAAACGTGAGTAATAAACGTACTAGAAGAATTTTCACTGATGGATCCACTGGTTTCAGTGTCTACAATAAATACTCATCTGCCATCTGGAAAGTTCAAGAACGTAGTTCCTTATTTGTTGCTGATGTGGCAGCAATCAATTTCGCATTGGGGATGATTTCTGTCATGCCCATAGACCATTATATCATCTTCTCGGATAATCTCAGTTCCATTGAAGCCCTCCGGTCGATGAGAACAGTAAGGAACTCATCTTACTTTCTTTCAAAAATAAGAGAGCAGATGTGAGCGTTGGTCGAAAGATCATTTAGGATAACCTTTGTATGGGCTCCCTCATATTGCTGAATTCCAGGAGAAGGCGGACTCTCTTGCAAAGGTGGGCGGAAAGATGGCGACATTTTCACATGATGATTTTTTCCCATTAGTACGTCAGAGTTCTCTTTAAAGTTGGCAAAACGATTGGACAAGTAATTCTCTTGGGCGGTGGTTACAGTCCATTATTCCAAATGTTTAATCGAAATCGTGGTTCAAAGGTCTGGATGTAAGTCGGCGTTTCATTCGTGTGATGTCAAGACTTATGTCCAACCACTACTCGCTAGATGCACATCTCTACAGAATTAACCTCTTCGATAGCAATTTATGTGTGTCCACAGCCTTCACAGCACGACTATTGGATACTAGTGGCCCGAGGTAGACAACCCTTCCGAGAAGTAAAATATGTATTGGGAATGCGTGATCTTCCCTACATGCAAGCCATCTACGAATTCTTTCGTTAATGTGTAGCGTTATCACACCCCCTATTCCAGTAAATTTCCCGCCTTTGTGTCCCAGTTATGCTATTCTCTTGTTTCCGTGTTACTTGTACCTGCCCAGCAAGCTATTGGTCAACCAGGACTTTTGATATGAACCGAGGACTTGATGGCAGCCATGAGCAGCAATTATTAACTTAGATAAGTTACCTGTCTAGTCCCTTCCATTCCATTCCCTTCCATTCGGCTCCGCCAAATGTCACACACGTCTGAGCCTCATAAATAAACGGACTAATTGAAAGAATAAAATTTAAACGGGGCGATTATCACAGCGTCGGTAACATACTGCCGAGCATTGATTGGGATGAGATTCTCAACAAGGTTGATGTGGACGTTGCAGTTCAAATCTTCTCCAATATTGTTACTTATGCCATCGATCGTCATGTTCCAAAGAGGACGGCTACAGCCTCTGTACGTCTGTCGTTACAAACTTTAGAACTGCTAAGATATTGGAAAAGTATTCAAAGCAGAAAGCCTTGGTCGCTATGCGGGAGCACTATTTACAGATCAACCATTACTACATACAAGGGTACAAGTCGTTGTTACTTTGCTGCCGACCTTCGTGATGTTCATAGGTAATCTAAATCGGATCCGTTGTCGTTCTGGAGATACGTAAGCCATCAACAGAAAGAATCTGGACTTCCTTCATCGATGGTGTTTGGTGACAGAACCAGGTCTAATTCGCAGGAAATATGTGAGCTGTTCTCGGAGAAGTTTGTCAGTATCTTCTCTAACGAAACCTTTACACAGTTCAGCTCGGTAGCACAAAATGTACCATTATTTGGCGATTCGTTGAAATTTATTGATATTGACGATTCAATGATCCTGACAGCTATTACCATTGGGCCATATTGGGTCCTCCCTTAGCTCAGTCAGTAAAGGCGCAGCTACAAAGCAACACCATGCTGGAGGTGGCTGGGATCGATTCCCGGTCTGGTCTCGGAATTTTTCGTTAAGGAAAATTTCTCGACTCCCTGGGCATAGCGTATGATTGTACTTGCCACACAATCATAAAGCTTGCCACACAATATCGAAAGCTCTCAATTAATAACTGTGGAAATGCATCTAGAACACTAAATTGAGAGCAAGCAATAAGCTTGAAATGCTAAAGAAGAAGAAGACAGCTATTGCCAACATGAAACCTACAAGCTCCGTTGTACCGGAGGAATTCTTGCTATGCTACTATAGAAGTGCTCGGTCGGGGTGTTCACACCGCTACGAAACTTATTTCGTCTTGCACTTCCCAGTGGAGCTTTTCCCGCTCAAACGCAACGTCGACAACTACCGTAGAATATCTGCCTTGAATTCCATTTCCAAACTCTTCGAAAAAAGTCGTTCTGGGAACGATTTTAAACCACTGTAAGCAATACATCTCTTAAACTCAACACGAATTCATGCCAAAGCGATCTACAACTTCGAACCTTCTTTTGTTCACGACTTGCGTTACGGATTGCATGTCGCTGGGTTTACAAACTGACGCTATTGTATACTGGCCTCTCTACTGCCTTCAACAAGGTCAACTACGCCATTACGTAAGCTAAGCTAGACCGGTGAGGATTTCCAGGATGTCTTCTTCGTTGGATGGAATCGTACCTTGCACACCGTCGCTTAGCCGTGTAGGTTTGGAACTGCATCTTTGGGGAATTTGCCGCCACATCTGGGATTCCGCAAGGAAAATCTACTATCGTATCAACAATGCTGACGACCTGTCCTACCTTTGAATCAAAGCAAATGTTCGATCATCTCGTTCACCAGGAATAAAGAACCGATATGTTATGATTATCACCAAAAGATGATCTTAGTGTTCTCCTTGACTCTAAACTCACCTATAAGCAAGGCTTCTCGAAGTTTAGGATTTACTATGAGGACGACCAAAACCTCGATGATATCTTTTGCTTAAAGACTGCTCCTTAGTACGCCCTGCACTCGAGTGTTGTTCTGGGATTTGGAACCCTAATTACTTGAACGGTGTTGAAAGGATAGAAGTCGTTCACCGAAGGTTCGTACGTTTTGCTCTGCAGCGCTTACCATGGAGAAATCTACATCAAGTTCCGAGCTATGAATGTCACGGACTGCTCATCGGTCTCGATACGCTGCTTGTTCGAAGAGATTTATCACGTGCAATGTTGGCTTTCAACACGCTTAAAGCGAAAACCAATTGCCTTCGGTTGGTTCCAAAATCCATGCAAAAACTCTGTGTTTCCTGAAAACCTGACCGAACATACGAACATGTTTCTCTCGGATAGGTTTTCGCTATCTCCTATCAGCTTTCGAGTAGAAGTCTATAAAAGATATACCAAAAATGGTCAGCCAACCGAGTCGGCTCCCGAAATGTTCAGGGCGGTAATGCAGAGATATCTGGATGAGGGTTTTTTTCCCGGACGGCTGAAAACGTCAGATCTTCGTATCACTACCTAAGACAGGGAAGTCGCCAGGTGATTCATCGGTGTACCGACCGATATACCTGTTGGATACGGCGGATAAGGTGCTCGAGAGATTAATCCTCAACTGGCTGTCGAAGTACACGGAGGGTGCAGGAAGCCTGGAAAACAACCAGTTTAGGTTCCGGAAGGGCAAGTCGACGGTGGATGCCATATAGTCCGTCACCAAGCCGCACAGTGTCACGCATAAAAGAGGACGTGAAGTGCTTCGAACAGCGTGACATAAGAGGTGTTCGGAAGACCACTAGAGACGCATTTATGGTCAAGTGGCATCAAGAATGAAAGTGCGTCACTTTAGCCGCTTCCCCTCCTGAACTGAAGCTTGCCAGTCATCGACGTAATTGTCGTCAATAGTTGCTTTTGCCGCGTCGGGATAAAGCTCACGGTATTGCTCGGCATTGAGGTTCTTGACGAACTGGGAACCCTACGATCTTCTGGCCGGATTTAGCTTCCTGCCACTATTCAAATGTTGTCCTGGACTGATACGAAGAGGTCACTTTCATACCCAAGGACATGAACCCAGCCAACGCACCGGAACTTAGTCCCATCGAAAAATACTGGGCTATTATGAAGCAGGTACTATGGAGGTATTCCAAGAACGTCAAATCTGAGGAAGACATTAAGAAAAAGTGGGTTTCCTTACAGAAGAAGCTGCAGCCAGATGTTGCACAGGTTCTAATGAGTAGAGTTAAGCATAAGGTGCGAGCGTACGGTTATGGTATTTAAGTTGAAATAAATAAATATGCCAAAAGCTTACTAATAAGTTTTATTTTATTGTATGAAAGTTTGAAAAGGATCGGTCAACTGGGTAATTTTCCACAGCGTTTGTTTTTCGTGATGCAGTTTGATTTGGGACACCCTTTATATTGTTGTATACCGTCTTTTGTGTGTTTCTATTTTCGTTATAGAATTCTATTCGTTCTATAAAAATATACTGCTTATCATGTCTTATCTTATTATCAATTTTTGAGATTTACTCAGAGTATTTTTTCCGGACCTGTTCTTAGGTCTCATTAGCTTTTTTGGCGACTTAAACTGGAAATTCAAAACTCTGCATATACTAATTCAACGCGAAAGTCTAAGACATTCCGATAATATGCAAACGTCAAACTAATGCAAAGCCATCTTTCCATTTCAGGTTCGACCTACTGTGGCACCAGGTGCCACTGCTTTCCTCCACCTTGGAGTGCAGTAGCAGCAGCAGCAGTAGTAGTAGTAGCAGTTTCAGCACCAACGGAGAAGCCACCGGTGGTGACGCACAAAACGGTCACTGCAGCCGCATTCTTTGATTAGTGCAGCGTCGTCCAGCGGCTCTGCCCCCGCCGCCGCCGCCGCCACCAGCGCAACCGCCAATGGTAGACAGTGTAGACAAGCAGCAACAGCTGCAGCGCACCCTAAAGCGTCAGAAGCAACTTCCCACCTCGTACTACGATCCGGCTTTCACCGATCCCTACTACTACCGGGTGCAGCAGCAGCAGCCGTCGTCATCCTACGGAAGTAGTAGTAGTAGTAGTAGCAGCAGCAGCAATAGTGGCAAAAGTGGCCACGTCGACAACGGTGGCGGTAGCACCGGGCAGGGAAGCAAAAGCGGTGATATCATCTTTCCTAAAATTGATGTGAATAGTATATTCTTCTGAGCGCGAGATGGGAGCGATTGATAATGCATGACAGGTGGTTACAAAGGTAAGGTAATTGAATTTAATCTAATGGTAGGTTTTAGTTGCTTCCCAGTTATTTCTCAAATTGATTGTAAGTGACATTCGGCAGTATCTCAATTGCACAGTTCAAGTATTTTCGCTTACCTGGGTCGGTCTTCGACAGAAGTGGTTTTAGTTTTTTAACAAATTTTTAAAATCTCCTGTATTCCACCTCAGAAGTATGCTTTATTTTCAATAAACATAGTGAGACATTCGGTTTAAACTTATCAAACGAAAAAAAAATGGTACATGTCAAGGAGACCGCGTTGAAAGCGAGCCATTCGCATGCCAAGATACCGTTCGAACAAATGGACTTCTAAACGACTTAGTTAAAGGATAATTTAAGATAAGCACAGCCAAAATTCCACAAAACTCACTTACCCGCATGTGGAGGGCAAGGAATGAACAAATAAATCTAAAAAGAAAAAAATCGCAGAACAATCGTTGACACTTATACACATAAACAAACACGCTGATATATGATGAGATTTATGTACGATGAAGATCGAATATGATTTAAATGAAAAAGATTAGAAACGTTAACTTTTCAAACCTACGTTACGCGTGGAGTTGGAATTGGCATTTCGAACTAGGCCAACGACTGGCACTCAGACAAATAAAAGCGAAACAGATGAATGTTGACTATGTAAGATTATATATTTAAGACGATTCTATAAACCGGCACAGCGAGATGAGTACTATCAAAGGGCGATATTTAATTGAAGAAAAAAAAAGAGTGAAGCGATCCCGAAAGCGACAAACGGGGTGGAAAATGTCTTCTCCCCACCGTTTTGGACAGAAGATAATAAATACTAACGTTCTTTTTTTTGTAAATTAAGGTTTGCCAAGAGTCAGTTCGTGATAGAACCAAAAGAAATCCTTAGGATGTTGCAAGACACACACACACACTGCATTTCTCACATAACGATGGGAAAATCAAATCACACTGGAATCCCATGTTCAAGATTGGGAAGCGAAGTAAAGCCGTTGGTCCCGGGTTATGTGTTGATGAGTGTGATACGTAAGGTAGAGGTACCTGGCGAACCAGCCTAAGGCTGAAATTCATCTAAGTAAAGATAGGCCGTTATCATACACATTCTGGGACATTTTTCAATAATTACTTTTACTGGGGCATACAAGCACAACTGATTGAGAAGTTCCGAAGAGGGAATCCAACCATAATCTTAGCCATAAAAACAGCTTGTACTCTACCTCTTCTTAGTTCTAACGTGTTGATTTCATGCAACGGACAGCGATGGGTTGTTCCATCCCGACAAGATAGAGTTACTTTAGTGCATAGCGAACGAACATTCTTCCCAACCTTACATTCTAATAACACTAATAAGAACTCCCTACAACGACACTAGATTCCAGATTTGAACAAACTATGGGACCTTTCGCGAAACGGGAAATAAAACAAGAGACAACGTATAACTCAACTTGTTTACTCTTGTTCTCTAGCAATTCTAATACTACTGTAGCTAGCGGCGCTCGAATGAGTTCTCTGGATGTGATTTCTGAATAAGTCAGGACATCCTGTAAACATCCTCATCACAAATGAACGCAGGCTTGATCCGGTCGATTGAAATACGCTGAACTTTAAAGCTGATTCGTATGTCCATGTACTTGGCATGCCGTTCAATTTCCTCATAATGTCATTCGTAGGGCTGAACTAAAGGCTTCTTAACAGCATAGATCTTGACAAACACATGAGTGGTTAATGAACACTATTGCTTTAGCGTGATGATTTGAAGCCTGTCCAAGTTAAATTTCACGACACTTTCAGTGTAGATTTTGAATTATTTCACGGATCGCTGAAACGTTTCACTTATATGACAGCTGAAACTCTCCACTTTATTTCGCCGTACAACATGTTTACATTCAGTAAAATAGTGTCCAATCAAGTGGAAGTGCGCAAATGCATTTTGTACGAACGGCAGCGAAATCCGAATGTATCGGACGCGATCTTGCCAAACAACTAAAACTACCGAAAAGAACCTTGTTTTGCGTTTGCAAAGCATTTGACCAGCACTTGACTGTGGATCGGAAGTCGAAGACGAAGCAACCCGAAGTTATCGCCACCGCCCAACAGGAGGCTTGGACATTTAAGCGAGCAAGGAATGAAGGCGATTGCATCGAATAACCTGGTGACTGGTGCTGAATTTCGTGGAGGCAAGCTGAGTTTCTGTGACAAGGGAAGCAATGCCGCGACCCTTTCAGCGGATCTCGTGATCGAGCAACCAAGGCCCTGGAAAGGATCCACTCGGACGTGTGTGGTCCCATCGACCCCCCTGCTTGGGACGGATCCCGGTACTTCGTGAGCTTCATCGATGACCATACCCACTTTGCGGTGCTGTACATGATGCGGGGGAAGTCCGAGGTCTTCAGCATGTTGCAGGAATATGAAGCCATGGCGACTGCGAAGTTCGGCTTGAAAATTTCAAGCTTGACAGTGGACCGAGGACGTGAGTATGGCTCAAAAGCGCAAAAATATTTCTATTCTAGAAAGGGCATCCAAGTCGAACCGACGGTGGCATACACGCCACAGCAGAATGGCGTTGCGGAAAGGTTCAACTGAACTGTGTTCGAAAAGGTCCGCTCCATGCTGGTCGAGTCGAGCATTCCCAAGATGATGTGGCCCGAAGCAGTCCTCATCGCTGTCTACCTCATCTACCTGCTCAAGGCCGTAACCCCTGTTGAGTCCTGGTTTGGGAGGAAACCGTGCTTGAAGAAACTTCGTGTGTGCGGGTGTAAAGCTTACGCCTAGATACCAGATCAGCAGCGACAGAAGCTTGATGCAAGGAACCAGGAGACCGCGATGGTTGGATATGCTACAAATGGCTATCGACTGTGGGATCATGTTGCGAGAAAGATCATCATTACTCGTGATGTGAAGTGCGATGAAAATTGCTTTCCGTACCAGAAATGTCCTGAGAAGAAGAATTCTTCGCTGCTGGTGTGTTTCCCTCCCGAGCAAGAGGGGGAAGGTGATCTCGATGCTAAGGATGACAACCCCAACCGTCCAGAGGTTATCGAATCAGATGCTAAAATCGAACCGGATGCTGATCAAGATCCCGACACGACTGATGAGACTGTAGACTCCACCAAAACCCGGGCGCTCCCTTCGCAACTAGAACAACACGAATCCGAGGATGAGGGTCAACCGTTGCTGAGGCGCAGCGAACAGGAGCGTAAGCTCCCCGGTAAGTTTCTCAATTTCATTACTGGGTACGGAGCTGTTTCTGGCGGTCCATGTATTACAGATGACCCGTTAGCTGAAGCCGGTTCGAGAGAAACTGGATTCGATAGAGGCGAACCAAGTATGGAAATTAAAACACTGTCCCCGGAGTGTCAAGCCGCTCCAGTCGAAATGGGTGTTTCGTATGAAGGAGGACAGCAACGGGAAGGAAGTACGCTACAAGGCTCGTTTGGTGGTGAAAGGGTACCTGCAGCGTCAAGGCATCGACTATGAAGAAACCAACGCTCCTGTTGCGAAGTTGACCACCAACGGTACTGTCCTGGCTGTCGGCGTGCATCATCGTTTCCTGGTTTATCAGATGGACGTTAAAACGGCGTTCCTGCATGGTGACCCAAAGGAGGACATTTATATGGCGGTGCCGGTAGGCGTAGAAGCGAATCAAGGCATGGTGTGCAAACTACGGACTAAAGCTGTCTCCCCGTTACTGGAACAAGCGGCTGAATGGACAGTGGCTGAAGATGGGATTTACTCGGTCATCCCACGACTACTGCCTGTACACAAAATGTACGCCAGGGGACGAGCTGATCGTCATTTTATACGTCGACGACCTGTTGATCGCTGGGAGAAAGCTAACTTCAATCGTGAGGCTCAAGAAGGAATTTTCTGCCGTATTCAAGATGACCGACTGCGGCGAGACAAACTACTTCCTGGGCATGAAGCTGGTGTACAACCGTGAGGAAGGAACACTTCTACTTTCGCAAGAGGTCCCAGTAACGAAGATCCTTCAACGATTCGAAATGGTAAACTGCAATTCTTGCAAAACCCCGATGGAGAAAGGACTCCAACTGAAGCGTGACGGACCATTGACTGAAGGAACCGTATAGCGAGCTGTTGGGTAGTATGATGTGCACCATGTTGTGTGTGCGTCCGGACATTTGCTACCCGGTAAGCTACATGAGACGTTTCCAGCAGAATCCAGCCGATCGTCACTGGCAGACGTTGAAGCGGATCATACGATATCTGCAAGGGACGCAGAGGCTCTGCTTGAAATACAGACGTGAATAAGTTACAGAACCGCTGGTGGGATTCACAGACGCAGACTGGGCAGACGGCATACCGAGGACCGAAAATCTGTTAGTGGCTTCTTGTTCAAGGTTCAAGGAGCAACCGTGTCATGGCCGAGCAAGAAGAAAATGACGGTGGCAACTTCTTCTAGCGAACCCGAATACGTTGCCATAAGCGCAGCACCATCCGAAGCGATTTGGTTGATTGCCATCCTCGGAGACCTGAAGATAACGGTGAAGCCCGTCATTATCTACGAGGACAACCTTGGCTGCATCGGTACGGCCAAGAATCGTGAGACGAAACGCAGCAAGCATATCGATGTCAAGCATCATTTTATCCGTAACCACGTGAAAGCAGGACGACTGCAAATCGAGCCGGTGAGCACTCAGGACCAACTTGCGGATCTGTACACTAAGGCGTTAGATACTTCCCGTTTCCGAGATCTGCGACGTTCCCTTGGACTAATCGATTCAGAGGGGGTGAAGACGAAGCAACCCGGCTCAACCATTTGTGTCAACAGTAGGCAATCGTCGTAGGCTTCCCTAGCCCTTAGTTACTAAGATTGTTATTTTTTCCAAACGATCAGTCTCAAACTGTTTTTCAAATAAACAAGATCTATTAGTTCAAGCTCTGCCTATCTTCACTTATAAAAGAAGGTTTAAGTGGAACAAATAGAAAAGTATGCTCCCGAAAAATGGACAAGAAGGTGGTAGCAATTATTTAGAAAAATCGCAATCTTTCTATGCGAAACGTGGTTCGCAAAGTTGGGAAGTCAACATCATACGTACAAAAAGTAAACGAGAGGCAAGAACTGAAGGACTACAGAGTGAAAAAGATGCCCAACCGTGGAAACTAGGAAAATTTCACCCAAAAAAGTCGTGCACAATTTTTGTTTGCAAACATTTTCTTGTATCATAATAGACAACGAAACATACGCACTCGAAGACTTTACACAGTTTCTGGGTCTGGCTTTTTAAACCGCAATGCAAAGAAGTATTTTATTTGGCCGGCCATATGTAGTTTTGGTCGTAAATCTACAAGTTTCGTCTCTTTCGGCATTATCAATAAGGATGTGTATGAGAAAAAATGTCTGCAGAAGCGGTTGCTACCGTTTATCAGAAGCCACGACTCTCCAGCTCTGTTTTGGCCTCTTTTCAATATGCGAAATCCGTCTTGGAATGGTATAAGGTACACAAGCTCAAATACGTGCCAAAAACAGCCAATCCATCAAACTGTCCAGAACTTCGCCCAATAGAGAAGTACAGGGCTCTAGTTAAGCGGAAACTCTTCATAACTAAGAAGAAAGCAAATGTTACCGATGATTTCAAGAGAAGATGGAGAATCGTAACAGCGTATCTGAGGATACCGTACAGAGTCTGATGGCGGGTGTTAATCAACTCTTTGTAATGTAGATATAACTTTATTATTGTGAAATAAACAGTCGGTTTTGTTGAATTATGTGTAATTTTTTTTGCTGCTATTATTTTGGTGTCCTAAATTTAACGTGAACAGGCTTTAGATTGGTTGACTTCGACTTCCCAAAGTATTTCTTAATTATTTCACAAATTCACTCGTATCTACTTGTTGACTTGATTTTTTCGCCTGGTAGCCGCAATGCTTGTTCACAAGGCAACCAAAATCTGTCCGAAAAGCTACACGCAATCCCAGCTTTACCATCGGAAGTTGGTCGCTCCAGTGTTTCACGTCCACTGCCATTACCGTTAACTTCAGAGTACGGTAGAACCGCTCAACCAAGCCATTCGCTTGAGGATGATACGTTGTCGTTCGAATGCGCTACGATCAAATCTAAACAGGTCGAACTCGAAATACCTATATATCTGCATCGGTAGTAATAGTCTCGGGTACGTCGGGTAACCGTGAAATGCAAACCGTACACAAAGCACGTGCAACAGTCTGTGCCATCATGTCAGATGTAGGAACTGCTGACGAGAGAAACTATCAACTATTGTCAGCAAATAACTGGTGCCATTCGTAGGTTGAAGAGATCCAAAGATATTTACACGAACGTGGCGGAAACTTCTATCAGGTAAAGGAAAATCCGACCAAGGTACTTTGATGTGGCGTTGGACCTTCAATCGTTGGCACTGAATCCAAGCTTGTACATAAAACCGAATGTCCTTATGCATATTCTACCACACAAAACGATCAGCAACTAGTCGTCGCGTAGTGCGTAGTCCCGTGTGAGTAAGTCCATGCACGTACTGCAGAATTGTTTACCTGTACTGGGGTGACATTCCTTGATGCATGACGTGTCACAGTACAGAGATTTCGTCGGAAGAAGCATCTTGTGAAGCTCAAACTTCAACGTTGTCGGAGAGTTAAGTAGGCGTTCAAGTCCAGCGTCGGTCTCCTATGCAACAGCTATCGCTTCGTAGTTAAACGGCATTGGCGAAGTAACGGCGCTGGTGAGAAGTTTACCGAAAAGAAACCAACCCATCTGCTTCTGGCGAGCTGCTCGAAAACCGCCCCTGCTGCCGTGTTCGATGTATCTATCATCAAGTCCATTGGCTTCGACGCACCCGGATAGTGTAGTATAGAGATCGCTTACACTACTCAAACACTTTTTCAGCTTCCTCAGACCCCACCAGCCTACGACCGTCGTTTTTTTCTATTCCCTAGGATTAACTGCCATCCCAGCTGTAAATCGGTAGCACCACATGGGATGAACTGCTTGGAATCTGCTGAAGCATCGGTTTTGAACGATAATGATACTTTGTTGCGCATTTCTTTTCGGCGATCTATTGTTAAGTGGCGCGAGTGATCGAGTGAGCTCAGAAAAAGAACACTTCGCGGACTAATGGGCACGCAAGCTTTTAAATAAATGAATTACACAGAACGGTTTAACTCAAATACTGTATTTTATCTGCTGTGGTTCGTGTGATGTGATGTACCTTCAAATATCACGAAGACAACGACGGCTACGGCGACTACTGTGACTACGGCGACTACGGTGAATCCAGTCTCTCGAGCGCTCGCGATGAGGTGCCAGAAAGGTTCCGGCGATGGCGAACAAACAAAGGCCAGTCTTTGGCAAAAAAAAAATCGTAAAACTGGACACTTATGGTCTTCACGCTCGCGTGTAACTAAGTGTCCGATTTCTGTTCACCAAGCATCCAAGAATCCTTCAGCTCAGCACCCATGACTTCGTGTCACCATTTTTCTATGGCTTTGCGCGCTTTTCCAGCTCTCGACTGTTAAGCATGGCCGTGATGTCTGCCCAGTGTTACATTCATTCTGTTAAAATGTACGTCTGCTGTAGACGTTTTAGTTCATTCGAAACGGCATAAGGACCGCAAGCACCTGAGTGCAATAGCGTGCTCCCCATTCCCTCTGATACCTTATTTCCGCTCTTTTCCCTTTTTTTCTTCTTCGAAACCTACAAGATGTTCGATATAGCATCATTGACCCTCTTTACAGGCCGTTTGGAGGTCTTTGACTGTGGTCAGTAGTCATTACTTTCCTTTAAAGTTCGACCTCTATTCGCTGGCTTATATTTTATCATATAAGTCCAACGCCCTCAGATACTTCAGTACAGATAGTTCTGTACTACGGTCGTTATACAATACTTCACGTAATGTGCCTCCCGTTTCAACCCTCAATTGTGTCCTAGCAGGGAACGCAACTAATAGGTGATTGACATCTAATTCCGCTCCGCATCCTTGGCAGTAGGGCTTATTGCCGTTGATTCGAGGCCCGTGAGTGAGTCGAGTATGTCCTATCCTCAGCCGAGTCAGAATCTTCTGGTCTCGAGGGTAGGGCATATCATTCCACTCTTGCGTAGTATTCTTGATACGACATAGCAAGCGTATCGGGAGGTCTGCTTCACCCAACGGGTAGCGTTGCTGTAGGGGACAGGTAGGTCCCCCAGCTGAGCATGACGACCCTGATTTGCTAGTTTATCAGTAGCCTCATTACCAGGTATACCTGCGTGTCCAAGTACCCAGACAAAGGCTGTTGGCAAACTCTTGCACCATCAACTGCCACGAGTGTCCCACCTGCCCTGGCTCAAGGGCAGACAGACAATCCTAGAGTCGGAGAACACAACAGTCTGAGTCCCATTTGACAACTTGCATGCCTGCAAGAGCGTGTAAGCCTCAGCTGAGAAGACACCGCAGATGCCGGGTAACCGACCGCAACGGTTTATGGCTCTCTCTTCCTCTATTAACTAGCCGTCCGGATCAGGCCTTCATATGTGGAGGTAATATTTTCATAGGCCGCTTTCGCTACCTCGAGGTTTGCCCTTGTTCCGCATAACTGCCGGATGCGCCAATCCACTTTGGGGCGCGTAGAGTCCCATGCCCGTTGCCACAGCCTAGGGAGCTGACACAATGTGGGAATCTCTACTCCCGTTAGGTCTCGCCACCACTCTTTTGATCTACTAACGGTAGGTCTGTAATCGAGAGTGGTGTCCCTTTGTAATAACCTCATGGCTTTGATAGCCATTTCTTCGGTTACAACACTTGCCAAGAAGACCTTACCACATTCCACCAATAGGGAAGCTATAGGTAAGGTCCGAAAGGATCCGCTACATATCCTATAGGCCTCGTTGTATTGAGGTTCTAGGATTTTAAGCAGGGATATTCCACCCCTGCTCCATAGCTCCGATCCATAGAGTATGCACGGTAAGATCATAGCCCGCGCAATCTTGGTTAATGTACAGCGAGAAGCTTCAGAGAAGCGGCCGTTTAGGGCTCGGAGAACGCTCAACTTGACGTTGATGTTACACTTCACTGCCTTAACGTTCTTCTCAAAACGCAGTTTATGATCGATCGTCACTCCAAGAAGCTTCATTTCCCTTACTGTCTTGACCTCAAGCTCGTCGATACAAACGTGAGGTAACCTTGGCCTGTGAGTATGACCAAAGCAGACGTGCATGGTCTTAGACTTCTCGGAGGAAATCTTAAACCCAACCCTTTCTGCCCAGCCAATCACATTATCCACTGCTTTTTGCATTCTGCCGCTGCCTGCCCTCTCGTATTTACCAAATACAACGAGGGTTATAGCGTCAGCGTTCACTAGGATGTGTACGTTTTCGGGGATGCGTTCAAGCACTGAGTGACAAACAGTGTGACAGATATGACAGGCCCTTGCGGGATACCGTTCTTTAGTAAACTTTCTTCGGAGCTGGCGCCGGCGTTCAAGACTCGAAACTTCCTATAGTGTAGGAAGTTTTCCACGTAAGCCAACGCCCTTGGAATTTCTATTTTTTGAGGGGAATAAACATAGGGAGCCCCCATGTCATATCATATGCCTTGGACAAATCGAGAGATACTACATCGACGTGTAGGTTCTCTGCTTTGGCCTTGTCCAATAAATTATCGAGTTCATAGAAGAACGTTTCCGACACGTAGCCGCATCGAAATACGTGCCCAGTGATTCGTTCATTTTATCAAAAACATCGCATTTCATCCTTTGTAACAGAATGGTAACAGTTACGTCAAACTCAAATTTGGACAAACAAATTTGCATAGCTTTTAAAGGAAAAAAGGAGGTATCCATCAGAGATTGCGCAAAAAAAGTGTGGAACGACGATTGGAATGGTCCAACGCGCAAAGGAGCGAAATTTCCTGAAGACGTACCGGAAACAAAAATTCCGTGAAAACTCGGGCTCGGAAGCTGTACGACAACATTTTGAGAAAAAATGACATGTGCATTATCATGGACGACGAGACGTACGTCAAATTGGACTACAGGGCACTTCCAGGGGCACAGTTTTACACCGTCGGGCGTGGAAAACTTAGAGAAATCGATTTTTTGCGAAAATATTGGGAAAACGGTGTTGGTTTGGCAAGCAATTCGCCAAAGCGGTTTGAAATCGACACCTTTTTTCACTATCGCAAATATGAACGCCGAAATGTACCGGAAGGAATGCCTGCAGAAACGAATTCTGCCAGTAATCCGAAAACACAAAGGATCGCCACTGTTTTGACTTGATTTTGCATCCTGCCACTATTCGCGTGCCACCCTGGACTGGTATGAAGAGAACAATGTCCAATTTGTGGGAAAGGCGATGCATCCTCCAAATTGTCCGCAAATAAGGCCCACTGAGAAATGTTGGGCTTTGATGAAAGGAAAGCTGCGGAAGAAGGCTAGAGGAGCAGATGACATCATCAAATTCAAAACAGACTGGGTAAACGTAAGCAAAAGCATCGACGGAACGGTTGCTCAAAACCTCATGAGGAACATCAAGAAGAATCTACGGAAAATTAAATGAATACTGATGTAATGGGCTTTTTTGATGGTGAAGCTCAAGCAATGTAAACGAATTTGAGTTGAAAAATAAATGAAACATATTTAAATACAGCAATTTTTAGGTGTACTCATAATTAACGATACAGTCCTTACCCATAAATTTGGTTTGTTATAGATGCTTCGTTTCGAAAACCCTGGACAGTTTCTCAAAATGAACATAATGAACTTTCAACAAAATCTTGTTGAAAAATAGTTGAATAAATTTATTTCCGAATCCCCTAACATAATATGTTTTCAGTTGTTTTTGTGTAGTTATAACGGAATGCACATCTTACTAATCTCGATCCGTAGCACACAGATACACGCATACACTACATTATTGCATTTTTCAACGTTGTTACGTTGATCTCAATCAACAGAGGAGAAAAGATTACTCTTTTTGTTTTCAAATCGATTCAAATTAAAGCATAATTTTGTAGTGCTTAGACATTTGTTTTTCTAACCGGTTTTGCAGTTTTTGCGAGGCTTCTACGATACTGGAGGGTTGCAGTAGTTGTATTATTTGTGTTATTGATTGTAAGTGGGTAACAATATTTCTGGTATTTTAGTTTGTTTTCTCATTGATTATTATTAGTTAGTTCATTCATTGTAATTTTATGTTTTATCCGGGTTTATTTGAACTGTTTTGGCACTATAGTTAAGATCTGTGGACGCGGTCAGATTTTGCTATGTTTTCGTTTTTGCTGGTTAAAAAGGTTGGTGGTGGTTTACTTACTGTGGGTTCTATAATCGAGGTTTTGGATATTTGATGTGAGTAGAAAACGAAAGTAGCGCCAAGCTCGCTCTACAGAATTTTGTTCTTTATCAAACGTGTTTTGTTTTTCTAATTTGATTAGTTTTGTAAATGTTCCAAATCTGTTATCGTTTTTATTTGTAGTAAAAAGCTCTCTAGCTAGTAAGCTGCACTTAAGTTGAATGGACTTTGTGGTTTTATAAATTTCGTTTTGTACATTCTGGGCTTGAGTGGTTTCCTAACCTAAACTTGCAATTCAAAATGTGGTGTGGAAAAAAAGGATTTGAGTAACATGTCCTCAAATTTAGAGGCTACAGAATCCAAATCTAAGGGAGTCGCATCTAGTGGCTATTTGTATGAACTAGATTGGAAGGTTCCCGATGAACGGTTATGATAGTTATTCGATGGTAAATTGATACAATGCAACAAACAATGTAGTTGAAAATTACAACTTTCAAATTAATCGGTTCACAATGGGGAACAAGTGTGAGATTAAAGTAAGATCACAATTCATTATTATACTTTCCAAGTTGTAGCATCCACAATTTAAAATAACAACATTCTATTCATCTGGACGTTGAATTAGAGCTTCCTTTTTCTTGATGCTACATAATAAACCAAACGGTTAGCATGAGCGTTTTTCAGATTGCTCATGGATGCTCTAGAGATATTATGTGGCAAGTGAGCACGATGGTGCTTTGCCCAGGATCTCCAATCCAGCACATGGCGGGACAATTTAACTAATTTTTGAATCGTTTTTGACTCACTTTCGTCAAAAGTGGAGTCACTCATATATGAGTAAATGTAACTAGAATTGACAAGTCGACATACCTAAGACACCGACTTAAATCAGATCGATGTTCTAGATATGTCGACTTGTCAATGCCAGTCACATTTACTCAAAAATAAGTGACTCCACTTTTGGAAAAAGTGAGTTAAAAACGATTCAAAATTGAGTCAAATGATCCTGCCATGCAGACTTCCTCGACCGGGTGGAAACCATCTATGGCGTCTTGATTTCATCGCCGATATTTCCCAGCTCTGCTTAGACATACTATACAAAAGTCGTCTAAATAGACAACCTAATCTCTTTCTCAACCTGGTCAAGATTGTTGTCCTGTACCAGGCAACACACTGCAGGCGTACGGATGTGTAGATTTTTCAAACACGGAATTTACAATCTATACGCGAATTGATCTCTTAGAAAAATATGGTTGAAACTTGATTTGTATCTTCAGATCTTCTCTGAAGTTCACAGAACGTCAATGAATGTTTTCCAAAAAATGCAGATGTTTTCTATTATTTTCATTTAGCTTCGCGGTGTATTTGCCATATAAGAAACTTTTTAAGGTTCGCAAGAAACCACCAGGTTTGCAGAACTTTCCTAACGTTTGAACAACTTCTTAGACTTTCCTAGAATTTCCCATGGAAAACTAGAGTTCTGTTAATTTAAAATCAGTACGAAGCGTACTTTTTTGTTTCATGCAGCGCTTTTGGTGGTCCATTCTGGAATCTTTTGACAGCTTTTTTACAAAGCTTTTCTCTTGAAATATGTTGATGTTTTCTTGAAGACAATGGTAGACGAAATACACATATCTGTCAAGATAAGCAATATTATAGTAGTTGGAATTGAATGGATATTACTAATCTTTCTTCTCATTTTTTAGTAATTATGTACGAGTTTACGTTGATGACGTCATGCCGAACTGTTCGGGGTGCGGTGCAACCAACAATCAATATGTAACTAGCGATTTGAAATTGGTTCACTGTTGTAGAACCCCTTGGTCCGAATTACACCTTGAAGCCAGCACCTTGTTATACATATTTGCGCCTTTGTTTTGATTTGCTGTGTTATTTTGACAGAGTATTTGAGAGTGTGTTCATGTGAGTTCATTATAAGGGGTGCATTATTGAGCTTGGGACCGAGCTTGGGACGATGTTCTAGTACTGACTGAGCCAAGAAAAAAATCGTTTTTGTATGGGACCTACTGGTCTTAGAGTTAGTCTATGGTGCAACTGGCGTTCGATGAGCCTTTTCCCAACTATCCAACATTCCAGTTATATCTCGTGGAAGTGCAAAGGATTTACCGACATCCTTCAAAGTGAGTATCACGTCAATACGTTCCTTCCTATTCCCTACTTGACCAGCATTATTCGGGCATGGCCGGCGCCGGTATTGCTTCATAATGGGTCACCAGTCTTTGCACATTGAGGATGTATGTTAGTCCCAAACATCATCCGTTTGTTTCTTTGTGTAAATACAGCTGATCTGGCAATAACGGAGTAGCATCCGTGGGCGGTCAATCATGCTAATGCTCAAAAAAGTTGATGTTTTCTTGAACTATGCGTCGAAGGGGTACAGTGAACCGTAAACTACGTCAGAACGTTATTAGGGCTTTTAAAGCGAGTTCATGACTTCCGCAGGTGTATGTAAACATCCTACAAATCTAAATCACGTCTTCCAGAACCCCCACAAAACCAAAATTGGTACTTGGGTTCAGCTGCTCACCTTCAGGAAGTAACCCTTCAAGTAACGGGCTATTGAACAACCGGACCGTTTACGAATTACGACCAAAACGTGGGCGCTAAAACTGAATAACCAAGTGCTGATCAGATTTCATGGGTCCATTCCTATCAACGACTAAAAGTACGTCACATTGGACAAACGACTTCCAGGATAGAAGTCTTCCTCAAAATGCTGTTTAAAAATTGCCCAGTATCTTTCAACGAATCGTTCTTTAGGACAGTTTGGTGGGCTTTGCCGTTGTTCGACGAAACATAGAGCACCATACAGCTAAAAATGAGCGTTGTAGGTTAACGTTTACCCCGTGCTTGGAATAGGGCCTTGGGGTGCTTAAGCCATTCTCTACCCTATAGATTGCGCTTACTTTTCAATACGCATGCATGCCGACACCTTTGTGCGCTACTCACGGTTTTTCCTCTACTTTACCGACGTCTATTTCTTCTCCACCACGCAGAACAGCAAGTAGTGAAGCTGAGTTTACTCGTCGTTCACCAAATACCTTGATGTGTGGTAATTTCCAGATGAGTGGGTGGGAAAATCGCTCTCAAGAAGCGCGTTATCAACGTTCGCAGCTTCCTTCCAATTCCGGCCGACATTGGGAACTTTAATGTTGGCACGTGGGGTCAGGGTAATGGTAATAATGACGGTGCGGTGTGCCGAACGGGAGGTGTACCAAGCTATAAAAGCCGTAGCATGGCTTTCTGGCTTCCCTGGATCAGGCACAGCACCTCACTTTCTAGGGCACCTTTAATTATAAATATGCTTCCTAATTGAAACAAAACGAACAATTACTTATACTGCACTTAAGATACTTCTCACGTTCACATTACCTCAACAAACACACCGCAAAACTATATACAAAAACTTCACAACTTGCCTCTTGCACGGGTCAAATTAAAGTGGACGAGAAAGCATTTGATATTCCTCAGATAGGCCGCACTAATGTTCTTGACCTTCGTTCCGGAAATCGCAAAACGAATTTTTCTAAAGGCGATCTCCGATTACCCTTAGAGACGATGAGAGGTAGTTTCTCCCTTTCACTCGAACATCCTACATCGTTAGAGTAGAGGCTGTTCAACGACGGTTGTTGAGATTTGCGCTACGTAAACTACCGTGGACGGATCCCTATCGTTTGCCAAGCTACGAAAGCCGTTGCCAACTGATTAACCTGGAGCCCCTGTCAGCCCGTAGAGATACAGCCAGGGCTTTGTTAATCGCAGACGTCTTGCAAGACCGCATAGACTGTCCTGATATTCTGAAGCAAATCAACATCAACGTGCAACCCCGAGCCCTGAAGAATAGTTTGATGCTGCGCTTACCTCCACAGCGAACCAATTATAGTATGTTTGGCGCAATTGGCGGTTTACAACGACTTTTTAATAGGGTTTCCGCCTTGTTTGATTTCAACGTGACTCGCCAGTTGCTTCGTCGTAAGTTTAGTCGTTTTTTTAAATACCTGTCTAATTCGCATTGATAGTGTATTTTTAGTTTGTTTTATGTCATTACCAATGTACCGTTCAAGTTTAGCTTTAAGTAACACATTGGGGTTGAAACATAACCTGTTGATGCATATAAATAAATAAATAAATAAAGTATCTGGCTATTTAATTCCAGTCTATGACTTCAAACTTGTCTTATTATTACTGACCCGACGACAAGTAATCCTACCAAGAGATTACACTCAATTCCACGGATCAAGTTTTATGCTCTAAATGAGAAAAGTCTCGCGCCGAGTAAGGGAATGAACTCCTAAATGAGTGAACTGTCTTCACTTTTTTTATGCTATTACTGGTATCACTGGTGATAATCGTAGTAGTCCTTAGAAAATCTACGGTTTGCGTCACTTTTTTCGGTGGCGTGATGGTGCCCAAGGTGAATTTAATATCTTATTAAATATTAAAGATATTACATTCACCTTGATGGTGCCGTGGCAACCATAATAACACCGAGGTCATTCGAATCGTCACCTTGGTTGAACACTTCCATATTTTTTTCACTTGGGTGACATTCGTGATAAGGGTTTTTGTTTTCACTTCGTGCTCACCGTGAAGTGAAAACCGTAATAAGCCCCTATATTTCAATTATATATCGCTACGTGATATGAATAAAAGCAGTAAATACTACAATTTATTTGTAGTCTGGTCCAGACGATGCAACATAAACTCTTACTTAAATACTACACTTACACGGTAATTTAACCACTGCAGGATTTTCTGCCGCTCCCATCAGCTAGAAGAAAAGTTTTTCACCTTCTTTCATTTGAATCTTTTTGTTTCTTGTGGCCTTCATGTCAGTTTTAGACCTCATGCGCGTAAAATATTTTTTTTTGCAAATTTGCTGTTCGGAAACTTTGATACCCTTCCGAGCATGAAAACTGCCTTCTTTTCCTTGTCTTTCATTGCCGGTGTCTGGGATTTTTCCAACAGAACAGCACCACAGTTTTGCAGTGTCGAACAGAATATCGGTTATTATGTTGTTCAAGGCATCATCAACGCTCGGCTCTATTGAGCAACATGAAACCAACAATCAATATGCAACTAGCGATTTGAAATTGGTTCACTGTTGTTGAACCCCTTGATCCGAAGTACACCTTGAAGCCAGCACCTTTCTATACATACTCGCGCCTTTGTTTTGATTTGCTGTGTTATTTTGACAAAATATTTGAGAGTGTGTTCGTGTGAGTTCATTATTAGGGGCGCATTATTAAGCTTGGGACCGATGTGCTAGTACTGACTGAGCCAAGGAAAAACTCGTATTTGTTCGGGACCTACTGGTCTTAGAGTTAGTCTATGAAGAAACTACATTCTCGCCCGCCGAGACAACTTCAGTTGCTTCCAAACATTCTTCATCGATCACGACCGTCGCAGAATTTGTTCCGGGTGGTGCAGGTAGAATAGGCACGTTATTATTTTCAAAACCGGCAAAGAACTCTTCCGATTCCGATTACGGAAAAACAACCACTAGCCATTGTGTAAAATTACTTAATTTAGACGTACACCGTATCGAAAACATGACCAAAGTAGTGAACTTGCACCGTAAACAACTTAACTTAACCAAACAACATTTTGACAGTTGAAATCTACACTTTTTTTTCGAATGTAGTATTTGCTACAGTGTTCGAAAAAAGCCTTGTTCAAACGAAACCAACTTTACTACTTGTGGATTGTGCTACAATGTAGTAACTACAATATCCAATGTTTACTACTTTTTATTCATACGGCCCAATGTTCCCGGTCCTCTGAACATTTGTTTTCAGCATTCTAATAATTCCTCACTTTTCGGCAGCTGTCGGAGAATATTTTCGCAAAACAACAATAACAAAACCAAATTTTGGAATCGGCTTGGAGAAGATACTGTTCATGCTTGAGATCCAAGGATCAAATTAAACAGCGAGGCGGTAGTTCAAGCTTTGGTTTTGAATCATAGTATGCACATAAAATTTTCAATTACCCTCATGCGAACGATTAATAAACAATATTTTTATTGTTTTAGGCCTCGAATGCATATTTCTGAACTTAACTGAACTAATTATAATATTTTATAATGGTGCAGATTTTTTTGTAATACCGGTACAGATGAAAAAGGTTTCTATCATTCCGCGTAACATTTGTATTAAAAATTGGACAAAAATTGCCGATTTTTCATGGGTTTACCTTCACCCGCACTGACGAAAATACCCATGCAGCATCAATCATAGTTACCATGAGTCAGCAGACAAAATACAGTGAAGCAACTCCATTCAGAAGTGTGCCCGTTCAAAGAATGGCACCCCGCCGCGTCGAAAATGGACATCTTGCGGCACTTTGTGGACGCCGGATACGCGTGTTGACACTATTAGACAGCAATCAGAGCACCGAAAGAAAGCCCAGTTCCGGACGGCTGACGACCCTGAGCGACAAGAAGCTCCAAAGGATGCTGAAGAGGAAGACCGAGTGAAAAGTTGCTACATCGCTGCGTGCGCTTGGCCGGTGTGTGGGTGCCATATGGCAACTTCGTAGAGGACAAGTGGAACGCCCTATTTGAATATATGTATCGCCCAATTATGTATAGACCTTGGCAATATCACCCCATCCTACATCTGTCATCACCTTGCAACTTGCCCGCCTCGATGACCATCGAACCTTGCAGCAGGCCACACGGGAGTGCGCGAGGCAGACTCTTCCTCTTTCGTATTTGTACAGCGGTGAAGGTAAGTCGTGTCCTCCGCTAGTCCGGGCAAACCATCCACAGAATGGCTGGCCGCAAATGGCCAAGTTGCACATTTGGCGAGCCTGCCAAGAGGCTGAATATTCAGCAGTTCGAAACCTTTCCAAAAATCAATTATTTTTACCTTCGCGAACCAGTCGGTTTGTGTTTGTGATTTGTCATTAATAGTTAATAGGAATACCCGCAAGTAGAAAAACAATTTCTCTTGCTTGCTGCGAAAATGGAAAAACGACATTCCCGGGTCATAGCGTCGATTAATGAATGTTTGTGAAACCAAGCGGATACTTCACTAGAAGAAATTTTTTTTTGCGTGAAAATATTGTGAAGAAAAATCAAAGCAGTGTATTTTTCGTTTGAACCCAGAAATATTTATTAAATGGTAGTGTTTGATGGAGAACTGGCAGCGGATCGAGACGACCGCGATTAAGTCTTGGCAGCGGATCAAGACGACCGCGCTTGGGAAATTTGGTAAAACGGTATCCCGGAAGCGGTTCGAAACGACCGCTTGAATAAGCATGGTAGCGGATGGAGACGACTGCGCGGAAAAGTTTGATTGAAGGACAACACGATTACTATGGATGTGATAGCGACGACAGCTACGCCCTCGGTGGAGAATCCGTCGAAGGTGTTGAATCAGACACCGATGAGAAAACAACCGCCGAGGTCAATAAGGGCTACTATCAGCAGATCAAGCAAAAGGAGGATACGTTGAACCATCTAGCGAAAAGTAAGGGTTCCTATCAACCAATCGGTGGAACTAACACGGTACCACGCCAGACTGACTACTGCTGGAATACTGTAAACATCAACGTGGGAGCATCAACTAGCGCAGCTAGTAACGGGTAGAAAAAACATCCAATCGTTTTGAGATGACGTTCCGGAGAACAGGATACGGAAGCAGTGGAGCCGATTCATCGACCGGTTCGCTGTTTCCCTCTCCAACATCAACAATTCAGTCAAACGAGCTCAACTTCTATCTTTGTCAATGGGAGAAAAGTTGCAGGGAATAGCCCGAGCAGCTAGACTACGGCCGAGCCTTAAGGAACCCAACTGTTACGGCATGTTCGTGGAAAAGCTTGAGGGTTATCTGCGTTCCATGGTCGATGTGACAGCCGAACATGAGGCGTTCACCAACCTTGAACAGCTACCGAATGAAAAAGTCCGCCTTTGCGGTTATAACAGCGTCGATCAGGACCGGTTCGTACGAGCGCAGCTGCTGAAAGGAAGGCAGAACAATAATTTGTTGAAGGCTGCGCGGACATTCGGCTACGAGACTCTTTTTATTGTGCAATCTGCTACCCGAGAAGACGCATACACCGCTGAAACGGCTCAACCAGCTTCATAAATTTAGCAGCGCTGAGCTTCAGAGCTTCATAAATTTGGCAGCACTGGTCCAAACACTATACCTCCGCTGGTGAAGAGTTCGCAGCCAGCTACAACTGAGCGTCCCGTTCGAGCAAAGAGAAAGCCTGGGTATTTGGAAAACTATATAAACGTCGTTGACCCAGGAAACTAATAACGTCCAATCATTCATTCTGTTTAATCATAACTAAATAAGATACTGTACTTAAACATGAAAACATGTTTGCCCTCGAGTTTGTATTCTGGGAAGGGGGTGGATGTGTGGGTGCCATATGGCAACTTCGTAGAGGACAAGTGGAACGACCTATTTGAATATATGTATCGCCAAATTATGTATAGACCTTGGCAATATCACCCCATCCTACATCTGTCATCACCTTGCAACTTGCCCGCCTCGATGACCATCGAACCTCGCAGCAGGCCACACGGGAGTGCGCGAGGCAGACTCTTCCTCTTTCGTATTTGTACAGCGGTGAAGGTAAGTCGTGTGCTCCGCTAGTCCGGGCAAACCATCCACAGAATGGCTGGTCGCAAATGGCCAAGTTGCACAGCCGGGAGGTCGGTTCAACCGGCCAAACAGTGAAAAAGTACCTAGCGAACATGAACACACATGTCAGAAAGTGGAAGTCGCGTCCACTGGCTTGGGAGCTGCAGGCAATGACGCAGCGGCAGCGGCTGAATAAGATGGTCAACTCGATTTTCTCGGCGAATCGTGACGTGGCGGTGGTGATGGAAGACAAGACCTATCTCACCCTGGATGGCAACGACTGGCAGGGCACTTCGTATTTTACTTCCCCCACGAAGGAAGTGAGATCCGAGGTGAAGTTCATTTCATACACCAAGTTAAGCGAGAAGAGGATGTCAAAGCCGCTCTTATTTCACTCCGGACTGGCCGTGAACGGGGAAATTTATAGTACGAAATGCCTGTCGGAAGTTGCGTCGTTCAGCAAGAAATACCACAAGGGCGAAGACGTGGTGTTCTGGCCGGATCTGGCGTCGCACCACTACTCGAAGCGATCGTTGGAGGAGATGGAGTGGCTGAATATCAATGTGGTACCCAAGTCGGCGTCCCCCAGCTGCGTTCCATCAAGAACTTCTGGGCCAACCTAAAGCGTAAGATCTACTCCAACAATTTTTCGCGAAAACTGAGGAGGAATTGATAAATCAAACGAAGAAAGAACTCAAAAACATGCCTACACGCATGTTTTCGTCAGCCATGGCGAATGTTCCGGTTAACTGCCGGAAGGCCGCTCACAAGGGTGTAGAATTTTTTTACAAGTAACCTTCCATGGGAAATTTATCAAAAACAATTATCTGTCTTAGCTTTTATTATCACCACCCGAAAAAAGTCCATTGTTTTAATGCAAACGTTACAGATGAAAATGTGGCAACACTGGGCAGAAATATCCCCGCAAGGTAACTACTAATCTCACGAATGAGAAATGATACTTGCACCCTCGTCCTACTTGGTTGTTTGCCCTCTCACTCTAAACACACTTGGATTCATTAGCGCCCACGACGCTTGCTCGCCGAAAAATGATGTTCTCAAGAAAAAAAAATAAAGCAGAACTCAAAATAAAAAAACATTTTACTTGTCGGTTTTGGAAGACAATTGGCCTCAAACATATGACGCTATATCCATTATTATTCTTATTATTATAATTATTATTCGCTCCAGTTGATAACGTGTCAATTAGAATACTTTGATTAACATGGATTTTGTCAGATAAAAATCCCCCCCCCCCCCCCTTCTTTTAACCTACAAAAATCTAATAGCTGAAATCGCACCACATCGAAGCGAGATGACTAGATAATTTCCATTTTCTGTAATTTCGAGAACTTCTGTGTCATTTGTCGTAGTTTTCCACTGCTATGCTGCACTCCAAATAAAATATGTAGATAACAAAATGGTAATATCGATTAGTTCTTTGATTTTCATCTCCCCCTAACAACTAGGCTCCAGACGCACGATTCCAATTGATTCACCTAAATATACAAATGCTCTTGCACGCTCACACCAGCCAACCGCAGTATATATCACTTTTCTCCTAACGCGCCTCTCGCTTTCCGCGAACCTACCGTAATTGAAATACATAATATTACTCTTACACATTATAAGTCGTATTTTTCGTTATTGTTTCATTTTTACTGTGTCTCTTCCGCTTATACCTTGCCCCTAATTTCCCGGCGACTTATCCACCAGGATGGAATGAATCTTCCTCAGCAGCGGGAAACTGCTTGACTCCTGCGGGACGTTGTTCGTCCCTGCAAAACCCCCTTCCCCTGCATCGCTATAGATGGCACTGTCGGCACAGTACTGCCCGAAGTCGTCGGTATTTAGCGAGAATATCATAGCCCCGCCGAACCCGTTCTCCTTGATCCAGTTTGCTTTGCACTCAAGGCTGCGTTCATCCTCGTACGAAATCCACTCCGTACCGGCGTACAGATAAGGCGAACAACTCTCCACGTCGTACACCTGGTGAACGTAGATGTTGTGTCTTCGGAACCAGCAAATCTCCGAGTAGGACGCATAACCAATCATACCCGTCCGGCCGTAGCTGGCAGCAGGTGCTCCTATTTTGGTGTTAAACGCATTGACCAGCTGGAAGCTGTGCCCATAGGTAGGCAGACCTATTATGATTTTGCTCTTTTCCAATCCTTGCGACATCCAGTAGTGGACGGAAGTGTTGATGTTCAGTGTGCCGTACAACGATTGCTCGTTCTGGCGCCGGAAAAGAGGCGCATTGAGACCTGAAATTGAAGACATTTTTAATTAGACTAACTATCGGAACTTAACCCAACAAACAACTTACCCGTCTGTGGTGTATCCGGCGAGTAGAAATGGTAGTCGTACGTCATAATGTTAACGTAATCCGCGTAGCTGTTGATCTCCCGAACATCGTACGACATGTAGGCGATGATCGCCGGAGCTGCAACCGCTACACTCAGAATGTAGGTCCGATGTTCCCTCTGGTACTCCCTTCGAATCTCGTGCAACAACTGCGAAAAGTGCATCCTATTTTTGCAGCAACTTCCCGGAAATTCCCAATCCAAATCCACGCCATCGAGCTGGTACTGTTCCAGCGTGGCCTTCAACGATTGAATAAATAGCTTCCTGCTGGCATGATTCACAACCATTTCCGAAAATCCCCCCACACCACCGCCCCCAACCCAAAGTAGCACTTTCAGCTGCTTGTTAGCCTTCTTGAGTTGCTTCGTCCGGTTGAACACCGCCTTCAAGTCGTCGTCAATGAACAACGTTCCGTTGACAATCCCTATAATTCCCACATTCACATGCGTGCACAGGTGTGGATCAATATCCTCCGGAAAGAGGTCACTTCGCAGTCTGCTACTTCGCCGATCATGGCCACTCATCGAGGGAGTCGTGTAGTAGCACACGATTTTCCGCAAATCCTTGCCTCCCCTGGAAGCCTCCTTCGAGTAGATGAAATTACCAAACTTGGACGGCAGAATTCGTTCGTTTTCCAGCTCTTTGATGCGCTGCTCCGCCTGCTGGTCATCTGCATCCATGCCCGACAAGCTGTCATTCGGGCTGGCACTGCTGGGTTGCGTGTTCAGGATCTCCGCTATCGTGTCCTCCGACACGGGCAGTTGTTCGGGGGCAGTCCGGGACGCCTCCGACGGCGGCGACTGGAATGTGCTGTAGACTTCCGCGTACTGGCGAAGCCGTTCCCGCCAGAGGGGTGGAATGTCTGCAAGGAAATAAAGGGGGAATGGGGAGCGTGTGTGATTAAGCATTTAGCGAACAACGGGCGCGTTTTGTTGTTGTTTCGTTTTCCGTTTGGCAGTCACGCGAGGTGGAATGAATTTGGTTTGCATGCAAAACAAAGGATGGGAGGGCTATATTTTGAAGTGGATTTTGAGACGCAGTTGGTGGCTGGGTAATTAAGAATCCTGACTGCGATGTTCTTTGTTCTTCGCGTTTGTGTGTGAACGGGACATTTGTTTTGGAATGATTGATTTTGATGAAAGCGAAGTCGTAACTTATCGACCAGGCTGGAGTTCTTCCAAAGGGGTGTCGAAATCGGTTTGTTTGTGAGGGGTAGGAAAGATGATCAAGGGTTTGTCAGAAATGGAAGGGGAGGCGTTAATCTAAATTTGATAACTATGTACTAAAATTTTGTTTATTGACTTATGTGGCAAGTTCAGAAATTTTCTAATCCGATATTGACTTGATGATGTCAGATTGGGCTTGTTTTGTGGCTTCACCTTTTTTTACGGCAGGGGTAGTTCAAGGACTCCATGAAATTCTTCTATCGATAAAAAGAGGATTTCTCAAGAACGACTTAAAAATTACATTCCAACTGTAATCAGACCGACATAATCCCCGAATAAAGACTAAAGACAACCAAGTCCCCTCCCTCTTCGGTCAATAAATCTTGATTAAGTTATCAGGAGTCATAGCCCTATGCTCAGGAATCTTCTCCCCCTTCCCCCTTCAACAGGAAAACTTACCGATTAGTGTCGGTGGAATGATTAGATTCTGACGGTAGATCATCGTCCAGGTCGCGTACACTGTAACGCTGGACATGGCACATAAGGCCAGCAGAAGGCATCCTTGAATGTAGGTGTGTTTCTTCCTGAAAGAAAAAAAAGAGAACAATAACATAAGGGAATTAACAAACCTCTAGACTGTCAAGGGCGGAGGAAGGCAGGGAAAAGTGCTGCATGTGGAGCCTTAAATTTCTGTGCCCACATTTAGGCGAACGTTGTAGGAAAAGGCTATGGTTATAAAGTCGGCAAGGTTCTTCCTGGGGGGGGGGGGGGCGATGGGAACGGGACGAGGTGAAAGTTAGTGTCGATTTCGCTTGGACGTTCCTATAACTAGTCAGACGGGATGGATTGTGAGGATTATGCGATGCTTGCATGGGTAGCGAACACGCTGACAGAAGGGTCATTAGGGGCATCCGCGTAGCTATAAATCCCCAACCGCCCGGCTTTTTTGCGTTGGAAAAAATTGGTTTTGTTAATATATTTGAGCTATCATGTAGGGCAAAGGATCGCGCCCGGATGGTCAGTGTTTTTGAGTATCAGATGGCACGCGAATGCTGACGCTGACATTTAGCTGACAGTCGCTGTAGGTGATTGTATGTCCGATGTTTTTCCAGGCACCGCTGAACAATATGCTTGTTATATTAAAAAAGTTTCGTCGTTCATCTGCTGTTAACCTCAAGATCTATTTAAATTAATAAAATCAACAAATATAGCTTTCTGCAACCGTCAACTAAAGCTATGTCCATTTAGAATCCGGAATAATAAAATCATCTGTATCTCGGAAACGGATTGACGTACAAACAAGTTTAATACATCAAAACAAAGGACTTCACTGTACTTCAAGGAAAAAATATCAATACAAATCATTTATCTTCGTTTCTAATAAAAATTCGCACTTTCTTCTTTATTCCTCCCATCAAACGCTGCCCACCTCCGGAGTCAACTTCCTTGGCACATTTGTTCCACATTTTGGCCATCTGAGTCGCGTCCCGAGCCTTTTTCCACTTTTCTTAAGCTTCCGCATCATTATTGCCCAAAATCTCTCGATGGGCCGGAACTGCGGGCAGTTGGGGTGGATTTGTTTTTTACGATGAAATCTACGTTATTATCGCGATATCACTGGATGACTTCCCGGCTGAAGTGGCAACTTGCCAAATCTGGCCAAAACTTCACGGGACCTTTATGGGCTTTAATGAAAGGTAGTATGCGGTTTTTGGGGCATTCTTCCTTTTATATCCCTTACCAAATCATCAGTTTTTTGGCAAATTAATATATGTTTTAATATGTTGGTAACAATTTCGCCAACTTGGCGTGAGAGTAATTTGGATTTTCGTCATGCACGTGGAAAATTTTGATGCGTTGCTTCTCTTCCTTCGCAGACATTTTGATATCTGAAGTGCTAAACTCAAAATCGAAATAGAGTCATGATGCTACACGCACACATCTTCAAAATGAGGGGTGTGCAAATTTTTTTAATGCACGATGAAAGGAAAAACGTCAAGTTTAAGTCGACCAAATTTTGATCGAAACACCCTTTGAAACCTAAACAGCTTAACTTTCAAAGATAGTTCCGCATATTCTACAGTGCTATGTGTTAATAACCCGAGCACCTCAAAACATGAGTAAAACACAAATTTCGTATTATTTTTCATTTGCAGTTGTTTATTACAGAATCATGGGATGTTATTTAACAATTCACGAATTCAATACATAGTTAATCTGTATTAGCTTAAAATTTTCGAACTTTGCGCTTAACTCCATTCATTAGTGTTTGTACAGACTCTTGGCCGTTTTTGTCCAAATTTGTTGGAAATGTTTGAAATTTTTGATTCCTTGTTTCTTTCCAGATAGTTTCTGCTTCATCAGAGCCCAATATCTCTCGATTGGATGTAACTCTGGATAATTTGGCGGATTTGCGGTTTTTGTTACAGTATTCATTTGATTTGCTTCATACCACTCCATCAAAGTTTTGGCATAATGGCACAATTCTAAATCAGGCAAGAACTTGAAAAAATCGCAGCAACCCGTGCTTTAAAAATGACGTATTTTGCTTTCGCTGCGTTATTTTCGCGAAAATAAAATAAAAATATTCCTTTTTTCAACTAAAGTAAATGGTGATATTATAGTTTTTCGAGTAATTTGCGTAGGACGTTGTGAATGGAATCCCTCTCTTAGTGTGTTATGGTCGTGTTTCTATAGATAGATTGTGCGTCGGTAGTTTTTTCCCCATTTTTTGTTTTTTAGTGCCTCGCTCCCGCATCCGGACGAACTTTCCAACATCAGAATAGGAACATTGGTGAGGTCGTTTCATATTATCAAAAATATAAATTAACTATATGCACGCCAGGACCAAGAATGTCCATTTGTGATTCTGGAAGTGTGAAAACTCTTTACATATCCATTTGATATGCGAAGATTTTCATGCGGGGCTTAATGTATATGAAGATGACCTCAGAATGTACGTGTAGGAACAGGCATTCTTGAAATGGGTCGTTGGATTTTCAATAGAGCTGTCACCTTCAATCTCCAGGGCTAAAAATGTTTGCACATAGTGATTACACATAAATTACTGAAGAAATGCAGACAAGTTTCTTCCATAAAAGCACTGCTGGTCAGTGCACACACACACACACACACACACACACACACACACACACACACACACACACACACTTCTAAATCTGGCAAGAACTTCTTTGGGTTTTTGAAAAAAAAGGAGCTTGTTATTGTGCCTGTAGTGACTTCTGTCACACGTGGAAAATGTTTGCCAAGCCAGGTATTTTTTGGGAAATTCCGATGCCTTCTTCGTCCTGAAAGTCTCAGTCTGGTCATAACAGAATAATAAAACCAGCCCTGGAAACTTCTTGAAATTCTTCAGGACATAAGGTTCATCATACCTTACCCTTACCAATCAGACTAAGGCCGGCGTGGCCTCTGCTGTACACAGAAGTTGTCTCCATTCTATTCGGTCCATGGCTGTACCTCGCCAGCCTCACTGTCTGCGGAGAGCCGGCAGGTCACCTTCTCCTTGATCGATCCGCCTTGCTCGTTGCGCGCATCTTCTTCTTGTACCCGCCGGTTCGTTTTCGTGAACCATTTTAACAGGGTTGTCGCCCGATGTGCTTACGACATGCCCAGCCCATCGTAGTCGACCGATTTTAGCGATGTGTACGATGGGAGGTTCTCCCAGCAATTGATGCAATTCGTGGTTCATTCACCTCCTCCACATTCCGGGTTCCATCTGTACTCCGCCGTAGATCGTACGCAGCACCTTTCGTTCAAAGACACCAAGCGCGCGTTGATCCTCCACTAGCAAAGTCCATGTGTCGTGGCCGTAGAGAACTACCGGTCTAATTAATGTTTTGTAGATGGTCAACTTTGTAGTTCGGCGAACTTTGTTCGATCTTAGCGTCCTTCAGAGTCCAAAGTAGGCACGATTGCCAGCCATAATGCACCTTTGTATCTCTCTGCTGGTGTCGTTATCGGCGGTCACCAATGAGCCCAGATACACGAATTCGTCTACTACCTCGATTTCAGCACCGTCGATCTGAACTCGTCGTAGGAGGCTAACATTGTCTTCTCGTGAGCCTCTTCCTTTCATGTATTTTGTTTTCAACGCAATAATCACAAGCCCAATCCTACCAGCTTCAGCCTTAAGTGTGATGTACGTGTCCCCATCGTCTCGAAGTTACGTTCTACGATATCACGTGCTACGTTACGTGCTACGATATGCAGCGGAACAAGAATGAATGCAAGATTGTATGGAAAATCTTTATGGTTTTCTTACCATAAAAAAATAATTGTACGTCCATCGGCCAAGTACAATTAAAGTTTGATTCAAATGTCAGGGAATGTCAAGCCTTAATTACCAAGCATCATCTAATTTTTTCTCAGAGATGAATTGCGTAGAGGATCGTACAGTAAAGACTTATGGCTGACCCACAATTGATACGTTGCCGATGCGTTGACGTAAATTTGACAGGAAACCTATGGGAAACCTGTCAAATTCACGCAAACGCATCCGCAACGTATCAATTGTGAGCCAGCCAATAGACTTATAGGAACCAATAGCTGTTAAAACAATGTATAGTAGGAAAACATCAGCGGCAAGCGCCAAAATATGTCGAGCAATGCACATTTCATACCTCACGCTGTAGATATTTGCGTTTGAACATCGCACTCCTAAACAAAGTCACAAAACAAAGCACTACAAGTTCATCATATATCATGTTTTGATATGTTGCTTGTGAAATGAGTTTTCGGCAAACGAGTCATACTCATACTATACAAGTCACCCCATTCTTGCATATTACTATAATCTACTCCACACAAATTTTGTGTAGTTTCGCTACAGCGTGTTGAAAGCTCAGTGTGAAGGAAGAAAAAAACTTAGCAGGCCCCGCATCGCGGACCAACCAAAGTGTCATTTCATGTTCACCTCTTTACTACAAGTAGTAACTTTCGTCAATACATTCCCGCAAATCATTTGAAATTACCAGCGCAAATCGAACGATGCCTCCGAAATGTGTTTGTCCGGCACCGAGCAAGGCGCGGCAAGCAGGAAGCGAGAAGATGCAACCCCGGCAAAGTGGGTCGGCATCCGGCCGCGTCAACTTTACGAGGACTTCCGCCGATCAAACTGTGGCCTATCGGCGGTTGAGGGATATTCGGCAAGGCGCTGCCGCACTGGCGCAATCTCAGCGAAGACAACGGTTGCCGTGCGTGAAGAAAGCATTTTACCACCCGTTGAGAAGACGAACCTGTTCAACTCGGGACCGGTAGCGGCGAGATCCGCCACTCGTAGACGAACAACGTCGTCCAGACGTCCAGAGCCAGAAGCCGAGGTCGAAGCCGTTCTGCTAATAGGACGAGATGAGGCTGGGACTGTCCCGTGGTCGGTATTTTTTCTAAACATTTTGTGGACATAAATCCACTGTCAAATTTGGCGTCTTCTAATTAATAAATGCTTGATAAATAAAAAAACGATGTTTCACCATGTGTTTCTCCAAACTGCAAATTGCCCATGGTGAGTGGGATGACGAGCGGTGGTCAAGCTTTCAAGTTGCTATTATCACCTCACGAGAACTGAAAACTAGGTGAAAATAAAAGGAAAAAATTCCACTCGCGGTGGTTCTTAAGTTTCATTTGTACGGTGATCCAGTGAGCCGTCACTTTGCTCGACAGGTCTATTTTGCTAATAGACTGATTCCACGCCAAATCGGTCGGTCACCAAACTCAATTATCTTCGATTTTGATGAAACTTGGTACACGTCTTCGGTATGTTGAAAAAAAAAAATCCACTGGTGTTAAGATTATTTGGATTCAAGAGTAACTTTTGAGATGGGTGTATGTTTTTTTTCCAACATTTTACTTGAAAAATCGTAGTTCAAAAACCATTACATTTAGAGAAAAAACTTTATATGGGGAGTTGTAGAGAACTAAAAAGGCTTTGTAAAAAAAATGTACACTGAAAAAAAAATTTTTTTTTCATAAAGAAAAATCGAAAATAAATACTAAAAATCAAATATAAAAAAAAACATATTTTTAATATTTTTCAAATTTGTTTAGTGGAAATTTGAGAAAAAAGACACGTTTTGAAAAAAACTCTAGGATGGACGCTCTTATAATAAAAAGTTTTCCGAAGAGCGAACTTTGGTGCATATTTCAAATTTTGGTTATTCATTATTATAAATGAAAATTAATTATACAATATGATTTTGGAGATCATTAAAAACAATAATGATTATAATGATAAATCACCTGAACGCAACCGTTTTCGAGATTTTTCGGATTTTATTTCAATAGAATGAAAAAACATCAGAAAATTCGCTCTTTTCTTAAGTTAATCGAGATTTCCACCAGAAATGATAAATTTTCCAAGATCTTCATATTATAACGTTCACATTACTCTAATGTCCTCTTTTCTTTTGATATCAGGATGATAAGAAGACTCATTTGAAAAGAACAAGATAAATAGCACTATTGTTTTAATATTGCAATCAATATATTTATAATTGTTTTATGGCTGTATCGGTCGGGCCGCTCAGAGAATGAAGGGAGCGAATTTGCTAAAGCGATGAAAGTAACAGCGAGATAGATGTCGCAGGGGCGACAAGTGTGAAATGGACAGATGATGAAATTATGCGGAGGGTCATATAGAAGAAGCATATTAATCGAACTGCTGACTATTTTGCCAAGCTCAACGATGTTAGAGGTCGGGTGTAGTGTGTGAAAACTACACTCCGAACAGTTCGGTGATGTAGCGATGAAAGTAACACATATTGTTTAAGGTAGGTAGACAAATAGCAGCTATAACGTATGTCAGGTATATCTTCTCATAAAAAACAGCTAACTGTACGCTGCCTGTAAACTACCAGAGATGTTTTATACCTGCATTTCCAAAGGTACCACAGCCAATATATATGCTCATACATAGTCGCATTCATCAGTAAAAATCTATCTGAGTGAACTGAAAATGGAGTTTAACATGAAGAAGTGTTGTATGCCGTTTCCCACTAAACGGTGCTCAAAAAACCTTCGTAAATTAACCGAACAAAATGTCAAAAACTCAAGTTTATGGGCAAAACACATTTGGACACTTCTTTGATGATTTGTGATAATTGTCGTTTGCATTTAAATAGAACGGAACAATCCCATGCTGCAATTTCGGAGCCTAGTGAGAAACCATCAATTACTAACATTATGGATCCACAACCATCTACATCACGGCAAGTAGACTTGTATGGTCTCGAGGAAACGCCATCGGCAATATCATTAATGTCAGTGCCATCTGATAGCAGTGTGCAAGATTATTCAAGGCGCCATAATATTGAGCTATTTAACAAGGGCGTAGCTGGAATCAACGTTTCGCCAATATCGGCTAAAAAGTTCCTGAACGTAAATTATGCCCGCAAAAAGTTCAAAGATGTTTCAAACGGCATTCGGACACACATATTTGGGGATCAAGCGGAGGAGGATGACCTGGAACAATTGAAAGTGAAAGCAGCCGAATATGACGAAATAATCGCGCAGCTAAAGGACCGGTATGCTGATCCAGAAACTTCGAGGACGATCAAGTAGGATTTTTTAAGAAAGGCTTTTTAGTTCCCTACAATTCCCTTATATAAAGTGTTTTCTCTAAATGTAATGGTTTTTGAACTACGATTTTCAAGTAAAATGTTGGAAAAACACATACGCCCATCTCAAAAGTTACTCTTGAACCCAAATTATCTTAACACCGAGTGGAATTTTTTTTCCAACGTACCGAACTCATGTGCCAAGTTTCATCCAAATCAATGATGATCGGGTATGATTTTTGGGATTTCCGGCACATTCTGGATGGAATCCCTCAATACCGATGTCGAGATCGACGAAATGGTATCGAGTTAGTCGACTCAATCGACCCCTAAGAAACTAGTGTTTGATCTATCACATTTTGTCAAGTATGAGAATGTTTTGATACGCGTTTTTCATCGGTTAGTGCTAATTGGCTGCGCAAGGTTAGAAATACACTAAGCCATTATTTTTTTTGCAAGTGAATTAACAGTAAAAAAAATTACTTCTAGCAAAACAATGTTTTATCCAATTCAAAACAAAACAAAGTACCATCAGTTGGAATGGCTCATCGGACTGATTAAAGTTTATGTGGACATCGCCAGAGGCTTTTGTGTAGTGGAGCCAGCAGAACTAATGTTAAGCAGAAGTGGTAGGAAGGTTACAAATAGCTCATTTTTTTAGGACCACCGCCTTGGGCCGGAATAACAAAAATTAAGAGTAGAACTCTGTTTTTTTTTTCGTTCTTCTAAACGCATCAGGTCAGCACAATTGCTGTTGGGATTTGAAAATTCACCCTCAAGTTAAGTAGTGTATGAAATTTTCTTAGATTTCTAGAAGTGTAGAAAGAAACTTCCCAGAATTTAGGACACATTCTAGAAAGCTCAGAAGGAGACTTCCCAAAGCTTCAGGAAGATACCTTCTAGAAGTTCAGGAAGAGACTTCCTAGATATAAAAACTTCTCCGAAGGTCAGGCAGTAACTTATCAGAAGTACAGGCAGTAGTTTAAGCAGGAATATTAAAAAAAATCCCAGCAGCTTAGGAGAGAACTTCTCCGAGAATCAGGAGAGGGCTCCTCAGAGCTTCAGGAAGTAGTTTGAGGAGAGGGCCTCCTTAGAAGTTTGGATCTTTCCAGAGGTTTTGGAGTTCCTTACAGAAATTCGAGACGAGCTTCCCAGAAGTTCAGGAAAGAACTTCCCCGAACTTCAGAAGAAACTAATCAAGGAGTGCACTACCTGTATATATATTTTTTTTTAATTAGAAAGAAATTTCCACAAATCTCAGGATACGTCCTAGAAGTTCTGGATAAAACTTCTCTCTTGGCAATCACTCCTAATGTTCTCGGAAATTTACATCTAAAAACCCAACCTTATTTTCCAGAAACATTTGGTAAGTTATTTTTCCCTGAATTTAGTTACTTTATAAACTTCCGATAAGTCCCAATCTGAACTGCGAAGAAAATTTCTCTAAAAACTTTGGGATAGTTCTCTCCAGAATTTCTTGGAAAATCTGCTTAAAATTGTTGGAAGTTACATCTTGATGTTATAAGACGTCCTCTTCTGAACTTCAGGGTAGTTTTCTCCTGAACTTCGGGATTGGTTGTTCCTGCATTTCTGAGAAATTCATTCTTGAACAACTAGGATGCATCCTCTATATTTCTGGGAAGTTTATTCCTGTTTTTCTCAGATGACTTTACCTGAACTTCTGGAAATTCCGGAGCTCCGAGGATACCTCATTCTGAAATTCTGAAATGTTCGATTCTTAACTTCAGGGAAGCTCTCTAGCACTTTGGGGTAGTTCCAACTAAACTGTTGGGAAGTTTTTTTCGGAGCTTCTCGGAAGTCCTCTCCTGAATTCCTGAATTTTGTCAAAAAATCCTTCTTGAACTTATAGGTAAAGTTTCGTCATGAAATTCGGGAAAGTTTTTTCCTGACCTTATTCTTTCTAAACTTCTTATAAGTCCCATCTTGAACTCCAAGGAAAATTTTACGAATACTTTGGGAAAGTCCTCTCCATAATTTCTAGAAAAAAATTCTTGCATTTGTTCGAAATCCTCATTTTCAAATTCCTAAATTTCTCTTCCGAATTTCGGTAAAACTTTCTAGCACTTCTGGGTAGTTCCAACCAATCTTTTGGGAAGTTTTTCCAAAAACTTTGGTAATTTCTTTCCTAAAGTTCTAGAAGTTCTCTCTTGAAATTCTAAGACGTATCGTCCTGTCTTTGTGGAAGTTTGTTTCTGAATTTTTGAAATTTTTTAGGTAATGTCCTCCCTAGTTAGTTTCTTCCTGAACACCGGGGATGTTTTTTTCTCTAAACTTCTGCATTATGCGCTCCTGGGAAGAACTCAGAACCTCTGGAAAGTTCCAAACTTCTAAGAAGTCCTCTTCTTTAAACTTCTCCTGAAGCTCTGAGAGGTCATCTCCTGTTTTTCAAGGATGTTCTCTCCTGAACGTCTGGGAAGTCTGATCTTGAGCCTCGAGGATGTTTGGTGCTTTTTTTTTTGGATATTCCTGCTATAACCTTTAACAAGTGCTCCCTTTACTTCTAAGAAGTTTCTGCCTGATCTTCTGATTAGTTTTTTTTTTTCGAGGAAGTCTCGTCCTGAGGCCCTGGGAGGTGCCTGCTGAATTTTCTAGGATGTGCTCTAAATTCTGGGTATTATTTTTTCGTACGTCTAGGAATCTAAGACTTATTTCATAAACCACTCAACTCGAGGGTAAATTTCCAAGTTCTGCAAATGTATCATTTCAGTATATTTGCGTTTAGAAAAATAATCTAAGTTCTATGCTTTACTTCAACAGCTCATGTCTTTTGCTATTGATCTGAGTCTCAGTGTGACAATCGACTGGGCTTGAGAGCCAATGTTAGGATCACAAAAGTAATAAAGGGTGTTCCGACCCAAATTTGGTCAAACAGTAATGTGAGTGAGTCGATCAAAGTTTTTATTAATAAGTCAAATTCTTTTTCATTTTCAAGTTCAGTTAATACTTAATACAGGAAAAATATTTAGCTAAGCTTCCTTTTCACCGAATGCGAATTGCCGGGTCTTTCGTTTAACACCTGCCATAAGATTTTGTACAGTCTCCTTGTCCACTTTATTCGCCGCAGAACGCCAGTTCACCTTGCACTGTTTCTCGCTCACTACAGCTTTTTGAGTCTTCTTAAGGTTCTGCTTGACGATGGCCCAATATTGTTCGATTGGGCGGAGCTCTGGCGTGTTGGGAGGATTCTTGTCCTTGGGAACCACATGAACGTTGTTAGCTGCATACCACTCCATGAATGGCAAGATGCTAAATCCATCCAAAATAGAACGGAACAATTGTGTCGTTTTAGGAAAGGCAGTAGACGTTTCAGTAGGCACTCGCTCAGATAAATTTCCTGGTTGACGGTTCCGGTTGCAATGTAAACGTTGCTCTTCAAGCCACAGGTAAGGATGGCCTATCACACCAGATATTTCTTCGTGAACTTTGACAGTTTATTGTGCTTGAAAATATCTGCCACCTTTCCCCGTCGGGTTGCCGTGTAAAACTACTGTCCAGGAAGCTGTTTAAAGTCTGCCTTGACGTAAGTTTTATCGTCCTGTACCACGCAATCAAACTTCGTCGTGCATCGTAGTGCATCGTAGTGTTGGAAAAACAACGCCGCCTAGTCTAGGTTTCACCAAACTAAAATTGACAGACTATCAAATCTCTATGCGGACAAGTGGCGACATAACCACACGATTCGCCAAAACTAACGGAAAAGAACTGAAATTTTAAAAAGACAGTTACAAAAATTAACTCGGGGGGCACTCCAGCTTGGATATCTGCTCTCTGTGGTAGAACTTAGTTTTTTCGTAATCGTAGGGGACAAAAAACTACTGAATTGTCATGGGAACTTTTGTCTTCTTTCACTCGTGAGCAGTTCTTTCTAATTTCTCAACTTTAAATCAGCTTAAAACCCTTGAAAATGTGACCGATTCGGTCTAATGGCCCATTCGGCTGAAAACCGTTCGGTCTAATGCCTAATAATCCACCATCCCACTGAATGATTACTGTCATGACTATTGACTATTGAATTGTCTTGAAAAAGCTTCTTCAGCGGAATGCAGGACGGTAGATTTAAAACGGATCGTGCATCGAGAGGGCATCAACTTTCATGGTAAACTAGTAGGGCACCTACGGGGGCATCGGCAGGTAAAGAATGTCGCCAGCCAGCCATCCTCAATTGACCTTTCAAAAGCTGGACGGCTCAACGGGCTAGATAAATCTACAAAAAAAAAGAGCTAAGAACGTAAAGGGAGTCCAAACATGCTACAGAGAGTCTTTATGCCATGGTAATATGTGTCGTTTTGGCAAAGCTGCACCGTTTTTCATTGCTCCTTCAAAACAGCGGAAGCTACTAGCAAATCATTCTCAAATGACCATTATCCAAATTAATTAGTTTCAATCTGCTGCAGGTCATTTTTGCTTTGCCGTAGGGGAAAGGCTGACTTCAGCAAGTTCGCGTTTAAAGAATAGTTTAGCTTTTTTTTGTGATTGCTTTGTCAGCATTTGTCGGAGTCCACGTTGCTGGTGATAAGAGGAAAAATAATTCACCCAGACGTAAGTTACCCCATTTTGTAAGGAGAGAATATATCGTGCAACGAAAAAGCTTAAGACGGTTGTCCGATAGTGAAATATGATGCCGCTTTTTTATGTCTCTTACTTTTACTTTTCTTGTACGTAAGAATAGTACAGGATCCACTGGTAACATGTTTTCATTTAGAATAGGGCGAATCTGCTTTTGTAAACAATGACTTTCATAGTCATTTTCTCTTGAACAAAAGGTCACAAATACAAATTAAGCACTCTTTAAGGAAGAGGAGCTTTATAACTATCCGCTGATATGGTACGGGACGGGTTTTAAGCAGTTTATTCAGCATCGGGAACATTTGATGAAGTTGTATAAGAACTGCTAATATTTAGACGTTAATCCTTCTGCTTACTGTTGATCTATCAGAAAATACCTTCAGTAACGAGCATTAGACTCAGAAATTTTCATAGCCATGGAATAAAGTTCTCAATTGCAGGGACTCATTAAAAGCATGCGGATTGCTTTCCGATCAAGAAAATGTTTTCTTCAGCTCCGTAACCTGTACATAAACTAACAATATTGTATGAGTGCGATTCCGTGCATGTGTGCGAAGGCGAAATGAAATAGGCCAGTTCACGATATGCAGCAAACGTCAATTTCCTCAACCCGCTCCTTCGTTTTACCCATCCGCTTCCGAAAACAATCAACCAAAACAAATCGATTTTGGCTATGACCACAAACTCGTCTACTAGCAGGTTATGAGACAGACGTACACGACCAAACTTTTAGTTTGTCATTGATATTTAGATTGACAATGGGTGTTTCTTATTTCGTTTACTGTCACGGAAATGTTAGACAACGCGACTGTGACGACAAACAGGATGCTTCGTTTAAAAACAAACAAATGTAAGAGACAGCAGGCTTAGAAATAAATAGTGATTTCAGAACATCTAAATATGAAATAAATTTAACTCAATGTTCAGCATCCCTTCTGGCAACACGCCTAGATGTGAGAAGGAGGGATCGGATTGGATTTCTATATTTGAGAGATATCCAGCCTTTGACTGGTTCGTTTCTGGCATTTGAGAAGGAGCTGATGAAGACATTCCCTTCGGTACACGCGAAGAAATGCAAAATACACAAAGGCAATTTTTGAACGAATTTCTTCAGCAGGTTGGAAACTGATGGTTTTCTAGATGATGTATTTTAAATCTTCGAAATGACATTAGCCCGATAGATAGAGCTTATGTTAGTATCATTAAAAGTGGAATACGCTGAAGTTTTTTTTTACGACGGTAATGGTACCGCGTAAAAAAAACCGCGTGAAAAAAACCGCGTTTTTTCAAAAAACGACGTAAAATAACCGCGTTATTTCAAAAAATGACGTAAAAAAAGTCAAGGAAATAAACATTATATTTCATATTCATATTGAAAGGATATGGTCATAAAAATGTATTGGTGGTGGAAAAACATGGTTCCAGTAACATTGGCCACCGGGAATCTGCTACAAATGGATAGAGGTTGTTAATTCAATGTGTGAGCAAAGCAGTCCAGAGTACCCGCATAACGAAAAACAATTTGCTATATAGTCAAAACTATATTTCGAACGTAAGGTATGTTATCACATTATCATGTTATTGTCATCGAAAGGTCTTAATCTCGTTATCACCATATATACCTCTACATTAGCACATAATGTTAATGTATGCCATATTGTCATTGAAAAGGTTTATTATTGTCTGCACTCTGTCTGGATTCTATACCAACCTTTTGGCAAAGAGTTCCGCAAAAATTTTGTTCGTGAAAATTGCGCAGCTTTTTATCGTAACCTAACTTAACCGCCTATTCAGCATATTGTTATTTGGCCTTTTACCATCTGACATATTGTTGAAATTGTACAGGAGATTGTTGGTTTATAGTTGTCAACTGTAAGTGTATATGTCGTAACAATAACGGAAATGGTCATCAACATTAAGGAAAACAGTCCAAGAATGGTTTGTGTTTATGCGGGTAGTTATAGAGAGTTTGTCGTTTTCGGCAAAATTTCTCAGTGTGTATGTTGTTCGTCTTCGTTTGACTTTATTATATTAGTTCCAAATCATGCCGCAGAGATGGCGCTGCAGTCTATCTTTTCTAAATTAAGCGCTAGAGATTTGCCGTCTTTGGCAAAATTTCTCAGTATGTCATTCGTCGTCTTTTGACACGTCATATTAGTTCTAATTTATGCCGCAAATATGGCAGCGCCATCTCTGAGGTACGATCTGGATCTAACGTGATTATTTTGAATGCCTTTATTATATACAATTAACATCTCTGCTAAAGACAGCACCTTCCTAGAGCTCGATTTGGCAATTTAGATGGCGGCGCAATTTGGAACTAATCTGATAATTTCAAGTGACTATATTTTACTTTCTCAACAACTTTACTGAGAACGGCAACTCTCTAAAGCTTCATTTGGAAAAGATATTTTACTACGCGGTCCGTTATTTCAAAAAACGACGTAAGAAAACCGCGTTATTTAAAAAAAAAAAAACAACGTAAAAATAGTCAAGTCACAATATTCGTGAAAAAAAAATGGATTGTTGGTGTTGATTGTACATTTCCCAATTTAGCCTCTGAACAATACTTTTTAGAACAAGAAAAATTGTTGTTTACAGTTTATTATATGTACTGATGTAATGATACTGATCGTGGATTTTGGATTGAAATCCAGCAATATGGGTCAAACTTCTTTAAATTTCTTCAGCAGATTGACTTTTCTTGTTTTGGGTCCATCGGATGTATGATACTTCAAGTGGCCAGTCCAGAGGAGGTTCACCAAGGGTCCGTGGCTGGTCATAAGCATTTTTCAATGGAACCATAACAATATGTGTATTGAACTGCTTCAAATTTTCTCAAGCGCTTGTTGCTTGTAATCCTGAGTTCATCAGACAAGTAGGCCTTGAAGTGACCGTTTGTCCCTGAACCGGTCATTCCGAAACAGGTTCCCGTGAGGCCTGGAGTAGTCAAAAACATTTTCTGAAGTAAACCCTGACGATATGGGTATCAAAATTCGTGAAAAGTAGGATGTTTGTCAATTTTTTGTGATCATTTGATGATTTGTCCCTGAACCAGCAATTCCGGAACAGTTTCTCGTGAGGCCTCGAGTGGCCATAAATATTTTCTGAAGTAAACCCTTGCAATATGGGTATTAAAATTCATTAATTTTCCTTAGTAGGTTATTTGTCAACGTTTCGTGACCATTTGATGATTTTTCCCCAGACTGATTATTCCGGAAAAGGTTCCCGTGGGGCTTTGAGTGGCCAGAAAAATTTCAGAAGGAAATTCTGGCAATATGGGTATTAAAATTCATTAAATTTCGTCAGTAGGATATTTGTCAACGTTTTAAGGCCATTTGATTATTTGTTCCTGGAATGTTTATTTAGGAACAGGTTCATGTGAGGCCTTGAGTGGCCATAAACATTTTTAGATGAAAGCTCTGGCAATATAGGTATCAAAATTTATGAAATTTCTTAAGTAGGATATTCTTAACGTTTTAAGGACATCTGACGACTTATCAACGTAACGGTCATCCTAGTACAGTTTCCCGTATGCCAAACATTGCCAAGGTTTCCTTTTAAATTTGTTCATGGCCATTCGAGGCCCCACGAATACCTGTTCCGGAAAACTGGTTTGTGGACAAATATCCTACTGAAGAAATTTCATGAATTTTGATACCCATATTGCCGAGGTTTTATTTTGAAAATGTTTATGGCCACTCGAAGGCCCACCGGAACCTGTTCCGGAATAACCAGTCTGAGAACACGTCATCAAAAGGCCACAAAATGTTGACAGATATCTTACTGAAGAAATTTCCTGAATGTTGATACCCATTTTGCTGGGGTTTCCTTCTATATATGTACGTCGCCACTCTAGGCCTTCTGGGAACCTGTTCTGGAATAACCGGTCCGGGGACAAGCTGGCATATTGAGGTATATGGAATAGAAATGTATTTTAAGGAATTATTCCAAAGGTTTTGACAGTCTTTTCCAAAAATTCACTTGATATTCCCAAATAGTGTCTCCGTACCGAACCCCGGAAACCCGGATTTACGGGAACCAGATGAATCCAAACGGACGTTGCTGCCAATTTCCATGAAGCAGATGAGTTTCTAAGTCTAACGGTGAAAACAAAACAAAAATCGACCAATATTTGCCAGAGTAACAACCATTTGAATTTGTTGAGTACCCGGGTACCCTGTCGGCCTGATTTACGGGTGTTTATTGTTGTTGGGCACACAACTGCTAGTTGGCGTTTAAATGGCTATACAATCCAAAGCTGGAGAGTTGGGTAGTATTTGAAATTTTGACAAGAATTCAATTTAGTATATTGTATTTTGTTTTTTTTTTACATTATTTGAAGAAAGACCGCAGACGGCAACTCTAGTGTTTAATTAAGAAAAGATAGACTGCAGCGCCATCTCTGCGGAATGATTTGGAACATATATGATAATGTCAAAAGACGACGAATGACATACTGAGAAACTTTGCCGAAGACGGCAAATCTCTAGCATTTATAGTTCCTTTTGTATAGAAAATTGAAGAACGCAAGCCACATGTGCAAATAGCTTGCCAAATGAGCACCTTCTGACCGAATTTCTCCATCGCAACAGTCGTATCTGCGGTTGGCACGTTCCCCAACAGATTTAGTATAAAACTGCGGCCCCGGTAGCGTTCTTGAATCTTCTTTAACGTATGTTTCGTCATCCATCAAAATGCACTGGTCGACATTGTCCAAAATGCAGCTGTACAGCTTTCGAGCCCTGGTTTTGGCACGAGACTTTTGTTCCGGAGTTTGTTTGGGCACTTTCTGTGAGAAATTTTGCCGAAGACAAAACTCTCTATAACTACTCTGGACTGCTTTGCTCACACATTGAATTAACAACCTCTTTGCATTAGTAGCAGATTCCCGGTGGCCAATGTTACTGGAACCATGTTTTTCCACCACCAATACATTTTTATGACCATATCCTTTTAATATGAATATGAAATATAATGTTTATTTCCTTGACTTTTTTTACGTCGTTTTTTGAAATAACGCGGTTTTTTTACGCGGGCGCGTAACCACGGCAACTCTCTAGTGTTTAATTAAGAAAAGATAGACTGCAGCGCCATCTCTGCGGAATGATTTGGAACTAATATGATAATGTCAAAAGACGACGAATGACATACTGAGAAACTTTGCCGAAGATTAAAACCGCCACCCTTCAGTAAGCCGTTCCCTAGCCTATATTCAATTTGAAGGAATGGTATTCAACTTCCGATAAATTAACAGACAAAGGGTTTGTTTACAAAAGCAGATTCGGCCTAATCAAATGTTGGCGCTGATTTGATTCTAAATAGGATTCTAAATATAAATAGGAACCATCCTAATTTTTATATATACCAAAAGAAGAGGATTCGAGATTTTCCCTGTTAAAATTCTAAGTAATTCAACCGACTCAAATCATCCCAACGGTTGAATTACTCAGACTATAAACAGGGCTGCGGTGTGCCATATAATCTAGGTGGTCATTGGATAGGCACTTAAAAAAATGCATTTCGCAAGGCTTTCCCCCTCGTTTCCTTGAACAAGCGTAACCGGAGAATCGGCCAGGAGCGATCGAGGGGGTGATGTTATTTGGGTTATGATTTACCACCTCTCGAAAAACCAAGGAAGGAGAAGCCATCCAATGCGCGTATCGAATGACCTACTTGGAGGAGTGCTCTACACAGAAGGGGATGGTTTGTGCTCTGATTTAAAATCGTGTTCTGCTACCCAGGTCAGCTGGCAATTATTATTCATCGATAGTGCTGAATAAACGACAACAGAATCGTTCCAGTTTGAAGCTATGACGCGCAGGAAAATCAAAACAAATTTGTTAAACACCAATTGAGCTTGAAGAACCGTAAATGAGCTGATAATGAAGCGCTTGATGACGTGAGTTAGATGCAACTACGCATAAACAACGCTGTAACGTAATCAGAAGACAAACCCCCACCCATGTATCCCAGCCTTAATACTGATAGTCGTAAAGATTGTAGTGCCATTGGACGGGGAGGACAAAGAGGATAAAGCACGTAATCAAATGTTTAGCCCCGATGAGTGCATTTGATGGCTCTTGTTGATTATTGTTATTGTACTTTGAAGAACGCTCCTGGGTGGTGTTTAGAGAATTAACAGCAAGAACAAAGGAATGATTAACTTGTATGCCTACCTTAAACTAGTGTCCTCCTTAAGCAACTCATATTTCCCTTGCTGTTTGGACATTCTCTGTCCGGTTCGTTTCGTTCCAGCTGCTATCATAGTGGTGTCAATGGAAGCATATTTCCTCTGACCGTCGGAAAGTTGTAATATTCCGTCCTCTGTTCTGTCCGGCGCTGGTTGGTTACACTAATATCAAAACCGAATGATGTCTCGAAGTTGCTGGAACCAATCGGTACAATCCCAAAGCTCTGGATGAATAAATTTACATAATATTGTAATTTCTCAACACAACACAAAACGGAAAGCACAGAAAAAATTTACACACATATTTTAATCCCTTTTACAGAGCAGCTCGCCACCATATCACACTCGACCACAACAACAACGCTATTCGCTAATCACGCGATTGGGGCTGAGCCCCTGTCGCTTCGCTATTGCTGGCAACTAGCAGCACCTCGCTTTGCTCTGCTCTCTTTGTGACCTGTGACGACGACGAATGCCAATCGGAATGGTCGGACAGGCGATGGTCACTTTCGATTTTTTTTCCTCCCCCTCAACTATTTTGCACTTGACAAAAAACGAGCCCGCCGCGGTTAATCCAATTACAAAAACCGAAAATCCGCTTGTTTTCAAAATCTCAAACTACGATAGCACTAATCACATGACGGTAGATATGATCCGAACGAAAAAAAAACAAAAATTCCGATACGGAAATGAAACTTCCTCTCGGATCTGTTGGTCAGAACTTCGACCTTAGCAATTTACCCGACGACACGAACTTTTACCTTGGACTACGACGAAAGTTGAAAACAGACTGAAGTAACTGCTGCGTGCGAGGAGAAGAATGAATCCTGAAATTGACAGCTCTTTTCGTCTGTTGACTGTTTTTCTATCGCAAATTTTCTTTGTGTTTCTTTCTATACATTGTACGCACACATAGGCAATCGGGCAATGAATGGTTGAGCACTGGGAGAAAATGCATCGCAATTTGAAGTTCATTCACAGTGCTCGTGATTCATTCTCCAACGGTACGCTAAAGCTAAGATTTCCAACAAAGTTTGTTAGGAACAATTCTATACCAATCGGGACAATGTAAGGGGTAAGGGGATGTAATGTTAGCCTAGCTCCTTCATTCGGCCTATGTACTAAATGTGTCATTAATTTAGCAATAATGAACAAAATCATGCTGCTATTAGGATGACCGATGTAATCCGAAGCAATTGAGACAATATTAATCAACTTATAGTTTTTCAATTCCGCGTAATTTTCGATTTATTGAACTTTTGGGGCATCATGATTTCACTGGTTAAGCTGAACAGATGATCTACACGATCTTCAAGTTATCTAAATTTGGCTTAACTGAATGCAGTCTGGATGTTCAGAAAATAGTTACACTTTGCAAACTAACTGTTTCTATAGCTAAAACAACGATTATTTTTCATGAAAATCATAGACCCAATGTTGGGGATAATTTTTTTAGTATGTTCCCAACTATGGCCTGTTGTATAAACAACGTAGTAGAAAGGTAGTTATTGGTAAAATTTCAAGTGGAAATACATGTGTTTGCGGTTGCTTATATTCAATTGGCTCATCTAAACACAAACCGAAGGAACTAAGCCGTTGTATTGTGATATATAATGTTTTCATTATTGAACGGCTAGTAAATCATACATGAACATCACTTATGTGTTTTAAAGCAGTTTTACTTTAGTTTGTTTTGTAAAATTTTGTGTTAAGTAAACCGAATACAGCTGGCAGTGGCTTAATTCATAGAATAAGAAGTAAAAAACCGTACAAAGACTGCATTTTGTAATAAATCCATCGAATGGGACGAAGTTGCATCCACGAACAGACTCAATTTGGTGCCTGCAGACCGACATTAAATTAACATCCCTTGAAAGTTACTGACTTTATAAAACGAGATGTGTAACTTTTCGTGATACATCCTACCAAATGCCTTATCAAACTTATCTTAGCAAGTGTACGTTTGAACCCGTAACGCTGGTAGATCACCTTTTCGTGATGCGTTACGGGGTATCAGATCTACCACCGAACCCTAGTCCTAATTAATTCAAACTAGGGAACATATCTGTTTTTGTAGTCAAAAGAACGTATAATAGTCCTTATTACATTTTATGTCTTGTGAAAAGTGACAATACTCGGGCTGCGCCACCGAGGATGAGCTTGGAATAAAGAATACATGGTTAGTCTTCATTTATGTGATTTCTCATTTTCTATTTGATGTTCTATAGTTTGAATTGGTTAGGACTAGGGTTCTGATGCATGGTCAGTATCGGAGCTATTGTTTGTTTTGTTGCAATGAATCCGGTTTTGACTGGGCGCGCCTTTGAAGAGTGCTATCGCTCACAAAGGGTTTAAACAGCGGAAACTTTCAATTAAGCGTGATTCATTTCCAACAAACAAACAAACAATGACAACTGTAACAACACCGAATACTTCATCATTTCTCAATAGTGATGAAGTAACTCGACATGCACTAAACAAAGGATACGGGATATACTACAATAGATCAAATTACTGGTCGCAGTGGTTTATGTCCCGAACAGAGGAAAAAAAAAGTGTACGTTTGGTTTTATGAACCATTACACGGGAAATGGGGGAGTTTGCTCATTAAACCATCGGGTCCGCATCCTGGCATCTTATTATGAAGTACCTGATGATCACTCACCAACCAATTACCTGTCGATCTGCCAAATCTTGGTAAGCTGACCGCTTAGAATTATCTCAAATTGTAATTTTCCGCCCACTATATCACAAAACATTACAGTAGTTGAAAGGATTGAAGATAAAAAAGCCCTAGGTATCCGACGGTTGGTACCAAATTAATGAGCATAGGAATCAAAAGTACCAATATAATTTACTAATGGACCACTAATTTTAAGGGGCGGCCCAATTTGACTTATCTCTATTTGGGAACGTCCATTAATTACGTCACACAAAAAGTGACTTTTGATACCCCCCCCCCCCCCAACCCCCCTTCTCACATTTTTTTGTATGGACCGTAATTTTTTTTTGTATGCATCGTCACGTTTTCTCAAACCCTTCCCCCGCCCCTTGCTGCGTGACATAATTAATTGACCTTCCCTTTGCAGGATATCCATAGAAAAGGGGATATGCCGCCGCTCAATATGAAACTAGCGATTCGAAATTGGTTCACTTTTGTAGAACCCCTAGGTCCTTTTTCCGGTACCTCTCAGTACTAGTTTCTTTGTTTTTGTTTTGATTCGCTATATTATTTTGACAGAATATTTGAGTCGGGTGTGGTAGTACTTCCTATGCAAACAACTCATTCAATTTCAACGTTCTACCGTGAAGAAGAAAGAACAGTCATTCACCAACATATTTTTCCTGCACGTATTTGAGGCCACTTCTTGAATCGATCCTTCAATGTGCCTTTTCTCGATCTCGAACCACACACTCTTTAGTGATTTTGGCCATAGATCGTTTGCTACCACTCCGCTTTTTGGCTTTTTTTGCTTTCAGCCATGTTCGGGAATATTTGAAAAAAAAACCTGTGGCAGAAAAAATCACTCACGAACGCGAAAATGAATGACATGAAAGAACATTCAGTCCAGCAACCAAAATCTCTTGACGCTTGAATATGCAGGTATGTGCTTTGCTGTGGTGTGAATGAGTTGTGTGGAACACAGGGAGAGCGGAATGACTAAGCACAGCAAAATAAGTCGACCCGAATGTATTGCGTGACTGATACAACAAAATAAAAAGAGAGAAAATTGTGCACAGAATATTTTGTTTACTCGTCGTTCACGACGGGTATCATTTTTTTTTGATAATCCAAAGCGAGTCTGTCTGTCAAAGAATAAGCTTTATCTAGTGGAATTCCCTCGCATTTGCTAGTGGTAGTTTGAAAAAGTGTTTAATTTTTTTTATATTTTAGTTTTCTAAAAGTGATCAAGTGAAGTGTTAATTTAAAATTTCCTAGTTTTCCAGTAACATTGGTTCTTGTCTTCTACCGATTTTTGTTTGTCTCTTGCTGATTGTCAAACAGTCAGGTCCATGGAAGGAAATGTGTGTAAATTTGTCCAAAATTGCACCATCATTCAGTGCCTCTTTGTTTGGCTGTGAAGCGCACGTCGAGAAACTCAGGCTTAAACTACGCTCAGTGAGAGTCAAGATAACTCGGTTTTTATTTTGTTTTTTTTTTAGCGCAGACAGACGTTTAGGCAAGAACGAAATTTATCGATATGTTTGATTAAATTTTCAAATAAAATACTTTAGTAAACGCTTGCTCACATGGGGCGCGTACTTTAGTTAGTCAAGGTGCCCACGAAATTGCGGCATCTACTAGCATGGCAAAATATCATGCCGACATGCACTATGTTTTGAAGTGCAATGAGATGCCACATGGCGGCACTTCGTTGGGTCTTATCGCTGCAACAAAACTGACAGACTTGCTAGTGGCTTATTGTTATTCGGCGATTTCTTTCAAGTGGATGGTTATGGAATTTTACACCTGCTGAGATTCAAGATTGCAAACACAAAACATGGTAATTTTCGGTAGTTTTAGTTTTTTGGCAAGTACTGATAAATTCGAATTTTGCTGCCATTCGTACACAATGCGTTGGCGGACTTTCATTTGATTCGACGACATTTTACTAAATGTAACAAGAGCGTATCAGTTGTATCAGGAAAAAAGTGGAGAGTTTCAGCTGTCACATAAGTGAAACATTGTAGCAACCTGTGATATGGTTCAAAATCTACACTGAAAGAAAAGTGTCTGAAATTTAATGTGGAAAGGTTTTAGTTGTACAAGTTGAAAGTGTTTTGCCAAAGACAAACCCTTACTACACTTTGTTAGTGACCCCAACAGCATCTTTAGTGTTGGTTGAAATCCGCTATTTCCGGGGTATTTCTGTCACATTCTTCATGTGTCTATAATCTAATTCAGGTAACAAATAATCAAAATGTTCGCACAAAACTTCCTTCGAACTAGCTTCTTCAGATTCACCGTAAGATTTATGTTACAATATTATCCATTGCCTTTGGGTAAACTGCCTATGAGTCTCAAATCCTTGTCTTTCCACTCACCAATGGTTGAACTTTCCAAACAAATTACAATTCTGCTTGAAGAAATTCGTTCTCCGCCTAGCCAAACTACGTAGGTTGAATTTCTCTAACATACCGCAGTCAATCGGCGGAGCGAGAGTGAGACTTCCCCCAACTAAATAAACCACATCGAACTAATCTCCAGTGAAACGTCGACTCTAATTGAACCCGTTTAAAATGCACAGGGTTTTCCATGTGTAAATTTTAAAAATGAAAGTTGTATTCTCCCATGCGCGGAGTAACGATCTTTGATGTAGTTTGTCAAATCGCTAGAACCAGAAAAAAGTAATAGGTAGTATAGGAGCCCGATCGGTTTCATAACCTTTTACCAGTCAAGGGGATTTCCTCCCCCTTGCCTACCCTGCATGGGGTAGTAAGGTAAAGGGTTATGTGCCTGATTCGGATACTACCGGTCAATTCCCTCCGCTCGTTTTCAAACTTGTATCTTTCAATTTCAAAGCCTGCCGTTGCCCTATATGGAACTATCAATACACTTTCTCTTCATGTCTATTCGTTCTAGCAATAAATTACCGTCCACTCCTAGCGCTTCGCATGGAGATGAGAAATTATCTGCTTCTGACAAACTTCATCAATAATGGATTAGTTAAACATAGAAGATTAGGTTCGATACTGGCAGTGGCAAGCATTGTGGAGATAGGCGAGCAGCCGTTGGCTAAACAGGCGATGGTTTAGTGGTTGTTGCTTGAGAGCGGGTTGTTATGGAGTAAGCCGGTTGGTGAAACCACGAGGAGCAAAATGATGCATATCTCTCAAAACACCCTTTTTAGGACTATTATTATGATATTGGGAAGAGGGTTATACTGAATTATTTAGAGTTTTAACTTTACAGGCACCGATGATGTGGCAACTGTAAGATGTATGATCTGGACACACGACATTACAGTATCCTTTTCCAACATTAACACCGTCCTTATAACAGAACCAAAAAACCAAAAACCAAAAAATTCCCTTTTCAGAGCCACCACAGTTTTAAAAGGTTAATTTTTATGATGCTTCTGATCTTAAATCAACAATAATTTCACGGGAACTTAAAAAGAATTACATTATAAGTAAATGGAAAACTAATAATTATTAACACCGAATGAAAACAATTGATGATATGATAAATATTGTTTTGTTATAAAATTATATTAAATCAAAGAATATGACACTGTACAATAAAATGACTTTCACTTAGTCGTAGTCCTACGTTATCATTTTTGTTCAACCCAATAGGCTGTACCTTGTAGTTTTTTTTAATAGTCCATTTATTTACGATTCTCAGACGTCTGTGACACTTTGCGGAGCTGATATTCAAAATTGTTGTATACAATGATTTGCTTTATAGTGTTAGTAAGTGGGATGCCAATTCCTTGTGGATAGCTCAAGGTGAACAAGTCACATTAACGTTTGGAAAGGAAGGTAACTTATTTAAGTTAACAAGTGCAGCTCATGGCTGTGGCTGCCATCAAATTCTCGGTTCCTATAGCTCCTTTCAGGAGCTAGGCGCAGGTGGCTGACCAATGGCTTTCTGAGTAGGTACAAGTAACACGGAAACAAGAGGATAGTATAGCTGGGACACAATACCGGGAAAGTTACCGGAAACGGGTGTGTGATAATGTTACACATTAATGGAATTGATTAAAGGATAAAAAAAAATGTCGCAATCAATCATTTGCAAACTGGTTTAGTATGGCTGAAAATTAAAAATAGAGCTAGAACAATAGTCAAAACCTACTAAAATCAATACATTCATTTTCTCCCGAATTTCTGTCTAACATTTATATTTATTGCAGTGCTAGGGCTGAGAAATTCAAACGTGAGTACTACAAGAAGGACTGATATTATGGCGTGAATACAAACGTACGAAATTCATACGCCCATCTGGCTGTTAAGCTTGGTGATTCCTTGGAGGTGCTGGTGTTGATAGTCACTTGGTTTAGGAGGACCCAACAAACAATTTGAGTTCACTCAAAGCTGAATAAGTTTGGTTGACGCTCGTTAAAAAGAACATTTATCGAAAACACGTGGAATCGCTTTCAACAAGACACAATCAGATCACTTGTTATCTGCGGGAGGACGTTAAACAAATTTCGATTTTATTTCCACCGTCGTAAATGATGTTATTTGATGGACAAATAAATAAATTATTTTTAAGATTATTACATTTGGTTTTATTTTGGAAATGTAAAGTAATTTAGTCATAACCCGGATAAAAATAACCATACAATTACAATAAAATAATATAACGTAACATTTAAATCTATTGCCGACAATGAATCTTATTGTTCATGTATCAGGTAAGTGAAAAATGAATATTGTCATCAGAATAGATCTACTATTCACCCTATATGCTAGAATTTTCAACAAATGTGAAACAATAAAATCAATAGTAATTGACTCAAATATTTTCGGAGAAAAACGATTTATTCTATAGTTGATAGATACATAACAACCCCCTGGTTCTATTGTCGATGTCGCAATTTACATTAGATTATATTGTGGAAACAATAACTTTTATTGTCATCTTATCGTCATGAACAATATAGTCAATTTTACATACGATTGATTCTATCGTATGGTTACAATACATTTAGTAGTAAATCTATGAGAATTTTTTTAAAGGGGAGGAAACTCATATATGTTATAAAAATGTATGTAGTTAGAATGAAATAAAAAAGAAAATATAAAACGTTACCACCTGCGTTGCCACCGGTATCTCCATTTTGATTCTAGACAAAATAGTCAAAACGTCGAAAATAACATTTGTTAACATTGACTTCTAGCGTATTTTTCTGTGATCTGCTGCTCTTACAAACCAAATAGCCCCAGAAACAGACAATTAAAATCAAAATAAAAATTCTCTTAAACCAAGTAGTTATTACGTTCCCGTCGGTAGCAATCTGGAATTTCCAGGAAATTTACGAAAATATCGTCAAAAGGTCGAAAGTAACAATTGTAAACAATGACTTAATTGTTTACAATTGTCACTTTCGACCTTTTGACGATATTTTCTAGAATTCTAGACAAAATAGTCAAAAGGTCGAAAGTAACAATTGTAAACAATGACTTCTAGCGTATTTTTCTGGGTTCGGCTTGCTCCCACGAACCAATTAGCAACAGAAATAGATACAAGGAGTTATAACCTTCCCATTGGTAGGGGATGTAGATGTTAGCAACCTGGCATTTCTAGGAAATTTACGTTTTAAGTCATTGTTTACAAATGTTACTTTCGACCTTTTGACGATTTTGTCTAGAATTACTGTATTTTACGGTACAGGTATACCTCGATAGTACGTACATCAACTTTCTCACTTCAAATCGAAATTGCATAAAAACTACTGATTGTATCTGAAATCTAATACAACCAAATGAAAGAACAGAAACTGTTCTTTTTTATAGTCATATGAGGTAACAGATTCAATCAGTATTTTTTATGCGATTGCGATTTAAAGTGAGAAAGTTGATGTACGTACTATCGAGGTATACCTGTACCACCTTTCATTGCGTTCTATGCATATTGAAGTGATTCATTTTCATGAATCTTCATTTCTTCCGCGAACGCCGCTCATTGTTTTAGACGTGGTGAAATGCGCACAAACTAACACACACACTCTCATACAACTCTTCCGTTCCAGGGTCTAGCGTCCAGAATCACTCTCGCTCATCTGCAATGATCGGTTATCATAGTTGGTTTTATCGTTCAATAACATTAGTTGAATTTACATTTCTCGGCGAATTCAACTTTGTTTATGCTAACAAAAACAGTACTCTAACAAATGCTTGTGTAATAATCGTTACAGTGTACATAACCCTAGTGCAAAAAGAATCCATCATCGCAGCAGTCTATGCCTTTCTGATTCCGCACGCTAGAAATATTTTCTTATCCGAATATTTCATCGCCACCCCTCCTTCATTCCGATTCCAACTCGAACGCGGGTGCCTTTTCCCATTCGTTCCAACCAGATAAACCGGTTGGCCTAGCTCCTGCCGATGCTGCGCTCCCGTTATTTTCAGCGTTTGCCGCTACGAACTCGGTCAAGGCAACAAAAGTTTTCCCACAAGCCGACGACCGGTGTCTACCGCTAGAATACGCTGCCATCGTTCAAAACCGTCGGGCACAAACGGCCGGAGCACGAGGAAAAAAAAACATCAAAAAATTTGCATACAAACTTTGAATTAAGTAGCAGGCGCTCAGGGTCCGCTGGAGGACAGGCGACTTGCGGCGTCTTCCTCGAATGTTGGCTTGTTGCACACATTGAAGAAGGCATGCACGCATACACGTACTTGATTTGTGTAGTTCATCGGATGAATAGACCACGTTCACAGAGATTGTACACTGGGAAAGAAAACCGCCATGCATTCGGATGTGTCATCGAAAGAAAAGAAAACGCTTGGTTTAAGAGAATTTTTATTTTGATTTTAATTGTATGCAAATCTCGGCTTCTTCTTTTTGTTTTTATACAAACTGTAATTAAATTTGTCGATTATTTTTTTTTGGGGATTGCATAACTTGACCTGTCAATAAATTCGCTTCGATTCAACATATAAATGATGTACAGCATATTTTCGACAATTTTAACTGTTATATAGTTTTTGTTCATAGATTGTAGGTTATTAAAACTAGTAGGAAATTAGGAATACGATACGATCAAAAGTTATTTTCATCTGTTTTCTTATTTTAGCTTTAAGATTTTAATAATTTGTTATGGTGCCTAATAATGTGATTATTTGCTTCTTCCACATTCTTAACCTTATTTCCAGTTTTGCATTGATTTACTTAAACTTTTCCTTAGCTCTGGAAGGCGGGCACTGTCGTTTGATAGTGCCACACTTTCCTTTCAATGCCTGCTGATTCGACGTCGAATGTAGAATTACTTACAATTTACAAATACAGAGAGTGGCGCGCACACACACAAGGGCACGCTACTTTCTTCATGAACGCATAAATAAGTGTGTTTAATTTCGATTCCTTACAAACAAGAGTTGCAGTTCATAAATATAAGCCAATACCAATCTTCTATGAAAGGGATGAAAATTATATAAAAAAATATTGGAGGCATGGTGGGGTATCTTCTAAATTAAAAGTACTGATTGCATGTTGGTTTTGACATTCTTGCTAGATAATGTGGGGCCGTATAAATTGGATAGAATGGAGCTGAATGACACAGGGTTGACTTTTCCGAATAGAAAAGCATAGGAGATGATTCGTAATAGGAAAGCTTAAGCGAGCTCTTTTAGTTAAAGTTCGGATTGGGAGAACTGCGGGAATATTGGAAACATTGTATGGTAACTAGAAATGAGAAGGAAAATTAGTATTTTCCATTTAATTCCAACTACCTTTGCTTATCTTGACAGATACGCGTATTTCGTCTACAATGTGCAGACTTCTTCAGCGTCTCGTACTAATAACTCGACTTAGTACGAGACACTGAAGAAGTCTGCACATTGTAGACGAAAAACGCGTATCTGTCAAGATAAGCAAAGGTAGTTGGAATTAAATGGAAAATACTAATTTTTCTTCTAATTTCTAGTTACAGGTGTTCCACTAAACAGCTCAAACCCTCTAGGATTCATTGTATGGCAAGTTGCTACATAGACATATGGATGGGTGTGTGGAAGAATTGGTGGAATTGAGAAATTTGTCGGTCCTCTTTCGTCTTACCTAACGCTGATAGCTTGCTATCGAACAGGTACCCGGGTACCCATCAAATGATTCTTTTGAGACAGTCAGATTAAAAAACTCATTCGCTTCATGGACATTATCGGCAATGTCCATTTGGAGTCATCTGGTTCCCGGAGATCCGGGTCTTTTGGGGTGTGATCTGGTATGGAGACACTATTTGGGAATATCCATTGAATTTCCGTGAATGTATGTCACAAGCTTTGGAATAATTCCTAAAAACTATTTATATTCCATTGTGGCCATGAACATTTTCAGAGAAAAACCCTGGAAATGTGGTTTTAAAAATTCATGAAATTTCTGCAGAAGGATATTTCTCAACGTTTTGTGGCCATCTGATGATTTGTCCTCGAACCGATCAACCCAGAACAGGTTCCTGTTTGACATAGAGTGGCCATTAACATATTTAGAAGGAAAATTTGGCAATATGAGTTCATTTCTCAACGTTTTGTGGCCATCTGATAGTCTGTTCAAGGAATGGTCCTCCCGGAACAGGTTCCCGTGGAGCCTCGAGTGACCATGTACATTTTCAGAAGGAAATTCTGGCAATGTGGACATCAAAATTCCGTCTGCAGATATATATCATGAATTTTGAAACCCACTTTTCTTAACCAGTATATTTATTTGTACAGCTCAATCGCGTGAGCTTTACGAAGACAGTGTTTGTGGGTTACACACAAAAAGAAACTATTTTTTCAACAAACTATGGTTCTTCTTCTTTCATGGGGGCGATATAAAGTTTGTTTCTTCTTGTTCCATTGCAATTCTAGCTGACTCTTTATGTTTGCTGATCCCCGTTGACATAAATGCGATGAACTGTATCAATGCACGATCACGAGAATTCATCTCCTTCGGTTTATCGTTACGAATTTCGGTATCCACTGGCATCATAGCAGCTTCCGAAACTTCTTCTTCTAGCACCTCTGATCCTACGGCTGATGTACCTCTGGTTACTGCAGAACCATACGTTGCCTTCAATTTACCGGTCTGTTCCCTGTCTTTTCGACGCATTTTCGGCTGGCTCCGAGCATTCTGCTTGGGGCGGGAAGCCATGAGGTGTCCCTCTTCCTTGCAGATGAAGCATTTGTCCTTCTTGCCTTGGTAATATATTTTTCCCTTCCGGCTGGCGAAGTGCAGCGATGACGGGATTTTCTGCTTCACTTCTATGTACACGCCACACACACCATTGTAGGCGGGTATTCCCAGCTCTCGCAAGATGCGTTTGATAATACCGTAACAATCTCCTGATCGGGAACCTCCGGTGGGAGATCGTTCATCGAGACCGCTCAGATTTGAACTTGACGAGAAGGGACTTTTCATCTGCTATCCTATGCGCAGCTTCAATTCCATCTAGATCCGCATCCAAGTCTTTCACGAAATTTGCCACTTCGCCTAAGGGTGGTTTATCCGCTCCATTGTCAAAGGTAAACCGCACAGTATTTTTCAACTCGCACATTTATGCTACCACAAAGCGACCGCGTTGATGAAACAAGAACAATGCAAATGGATTCCCTATGCCGTAGAGAAGAAAGCTATCGCGAACAAAACTATCAACCGTCTCAATCGAAAGCAAAAAGAGAACTGTGGGAAACCCACATTGCTAGAACATCCTTTTAAATATGTTAATCGCCACTCGAGCCCAAACAAGCAACTGTTCTTGAATGACAGGTCCGAGGAAAAGGTTGAGAAATACCCTACTGAAAAAAAAAAATCATGAATTTTGATAGCCATATTGCCAGGGTTTCCTTCTAAATATGTTCATGACACTTTAGGCCCCACAGGAACTTGTAACAGAATGACCGTTCCAAAGATTTTGACATCCATTCCCGTATCGCCGTATCTTTAACCATGGAAGCCGATCGATCAGCAGAGTTGGTTTTCCATGCAGTCTGGGGAACACACTCGGATGATCTTCGTTATTTCGATGGCAAAAATAGTTAAGTCAGCAGCAGAAAAGGCGATGAAAACCAGGGACGTTTAAAAGAGCAAAGGAAAACTTAAATATCTAGAAATAATAAGTGAATATCCGATAAGACATGAATGACAACGTATTGTTGAAAGGTCTATGAATTTAAGAAAAAAATCGGAGATTTAACTTAACTATATCAATTTATACGGCCTTCTAATACTTTTCTGTTTTGGTTATGAGCTATGATTTTAAAAACTATTGCAAACTCATCGTAGCAGGCGGCGCGGTACAGTATGAGAATTGAACCTATTGAAAATGTGTAGTTGCTGCCCTGGTTCGCTTGCTCTAATGTTGGCGGAGTAGTTGAAGAGAGGAACTTCTGTTTTTGGCTAAACTATAATACTTAACACCTAAAGTAAATGGAGCTGCGCGGTTTTGAATGCTGCGAGAATGGTTGATGTCAGTAAAAAAAACTGACTACGAGATTATAAAAAAAAAAAATAAACGGTCGGTAATCGCTTAATTGAGGATTGATTTCAACGGGAAAAATAACTATTTTTACTAAATATATAGGAACAAGTGTTTTGCACATACACGCTGCAGCTACTATTTTGTTTAAGAGACATCCTAACTAAGTTACATCTAATGTGTTTACATTTTGTTGGTTGGTTTGATTTTGTGATTTATGAGAAATTTTGTTTCTATCGGAATGAGCGGTGAGTAAGATTTTCTTTCCTTCGAAAAACCTTCTATTCGGATTTGGGGTCAACTTTGATTTAAATTACATCGATTCGGTATGTTTAAAGAAACGTCGGAATCCAAGTAATGCAAAAGTGAGGTTTAACGTCGTAGAAAAATGGGTTTTCGAGCTATTTAAGCAAAGTAATTGGTGATACAAAGAGCTGAAAAGCGTGGAATAAAACGGTACTGAACAATTCCATGCAGTTAAAATAATTGCCAGAAAGTTGTTATCATTTTAACTTTTAGATACTACGATGTTTAACCTCACTTTAGCTTTACTTAGATTCCTCAACAATCAATGGCCGAACTTCATTGATTTCAAAACAGATCCTCATCATGCAAGTTTCTATGAGATTTTCCGCAAGTTTAAATTTCACTCGGAACTTGAAAGAGGTCACGTCGAAGGTAGAAATCGGGATGGACATTGCAACGATAATCGGGGGTTTCGCGTATGGCACCAGACCCGCTGAGATTAACCACAGTGTTCCCAATTCTTTTACACAACATCCACGGTGTCAGACAAATTTTTGTTTGATGCTGCCAATAAGGTTTAGTGCAGCACAACCAGGATTTTAATGGAAACAAAAAAGTAGGAAGCCTGCCTAATTTGTTATATGTATATCAGGTCCTGAACCCATTTCTTCCAATCTCCCTGATTCAGCACCGCAAATAAGGTAAGGAGGCAAATTAAATGGACAATCGTCTCACTTGGGGTGACTAAAGTCACCTGGTTAGTGAACAGTAAGTCATCTCACCCCACTCGCGGCGCGGAAGAAGGAAATAAGCCTGGTTATGCCGAAAGTAAAAAGCTTATTCGCAGCAGTTACTGACAACGAGAAAAGATCTTGATTCGAGCAAACTAATCCCCACTAATGGGATGACAACGTGAATCTCTGGTAACAATTCTAATCAATCGTGAAACTACATATGTCTAATTCGCACGGAGTAGCGTTATTCGATTTGAACATTATTGTCAAAAAATATTTGGAGTGCACAAAACTTTGGAAATACTACATCTTTGAAACGATAAGTCTTGCGGATATATACAGTACTCTCTCTCGTATCGCAGCCTACTACAACTGTCTTTAAAAAGGACATTGAACGGTTAAAACGACCTTTCTCCATCCGACAAAGATTTTGCACTGGACCATTCTAGAATCAAACAAACTCAATCATACACCTCTAGGTTGATTCGTAATTTGACTTGTAATAAAGTAACATGTAGTCTAGCAATAAGATCTTTCATTCCGAAAGTAATCCGGACATATAAATTGGCGACGAGGAATCAGAAAGCCTACGGAAGCATTGAAAAAACAACAACAAACAGTCCTCCAGACGCTTCCAAAAACGTTGATTTCGCCGGCACCGTCGAAACATTCTCGACAATTTTCGGTAACCAGTCCTTCATCTTCAACAGTGCCAGTGCCTCCAGCTGGCCAATCCCAAAGCGGAGAGCATCATCAGTTCTGGGGGAAGGTGAACCGTGCCTACGAGGACTTCGATTTCCAGAACATGAAGATAAACCAATTCAAGTGCTTGGTGTTTTTGTGTGGCCTCATGACCTTTGAGGTCATTCCTAAGTGGATATCCGAGCAAGGCGAAACAGGAGAAGCTTCCGTAACTCTTCAGAACTTTCTCGAGAACTATCAGCGATCGAGCTCGAAATCATCGGTTCATGCTGTCCATGAGAAGAAGGGAACCTCTTATCACCAGTAGTCTTTAAAAAGGAAAGGTAAGCCGTCTTGCACTCCTTGTTGACAATGCGGATCGATGCACTTTGTTCGGGATGGATTCCCAAATCTCAGTTCCAGCCGGGGCGGAGAAGAAGCCAAACGAAACAAGTAAAGCCCGAAAAGCCAAAGCCAGAGGGGTGTACATCGTGAAGCACATCGCTGAACGTTACAGCAAGTGTAAATATGTGCCAAAATTCATCAAGCTATCATACCTGGATCTATAAAATTTGGATAACTCTCCTTTCAACGCGTCGGGCAAGCCGCTCCATCTCATGGATGAATTCTGCGCTAGGAAGATGTTTCGTTACGAAGGCTGCCAGCTTCAATCTTCTAGGTATCGACTGGATCGAACTATTCGAGCTGCGATCGATTCTCCAGGTCAACCGTCAACGTTGGACGAGCCGAGCAGCAAGTGATTCGGTGTCTGTGTCTGTAACTATTCTCCACTTCGGCTAGCATACTGCGAAGTACTTCATCGTATGGCCTCTTTGACAAGCGAACAATCATCAGGTGATTCTTGAAGGTGCGAATTAGTCGCTCCCAGCTACCACCCATGTGTGGCAATAGCGGTGGGTTGATCACCCATTCGATACCGCTGCTTGCGAACTCCTTCATCACCTCGTATTGGTTCATATCTTCGTTGACTTGCTTCAGTTCCCGATTTGCTCCAACGATCACTGTATATTTTCTGGGGAGTGCCACAACGTGCCATGTTTGACTTGTTCTGAGCGAATGCACAACTGCGATGTGGACTGCTCACACGGTCAGACAGATCAGATTTAAATTGGTCCAAAACAGTCCACTCCCATGTGCGTAAATGACCTTGAGAAACAGAAGAGACAGGCTTATGGAAGATTGGCCATATATGGCGGGCTGTGTATTGCGTGCTGGTTCTAGCACCTATGGCAAGTGTTCCTTAACAGGCACGTAGATAAGGGATGCATTCTTCTTCCGCTTTCGTGGTTTTGGTGTGGTAGTATGCAACGATCAAGGAGGCGGTATGGTGGTATAGTTAGCTAGTTTTGGGGATAGTATTTGTAGAAAAATGGGAGCCGCTGGCATTCTGGAGAGCGGCTACTTCATCGGGGTACATTTATCGTTGCGCGAGGAGAATCAGCGAACCCTTAGCGGTCGGCAGTTCATATGTTGTATGTGGTTCCGTGTAGATCGGTCTGCTAGCGTGTTTCAGGCGGCAGTTCTAGGAACTTTTTTCAACAGGGCGAATCTAACAATGAGAGATTCTCTCCTGTCTCGCTCTCTTTCAACAGCACCATCATTAAACTTTCGAGGGATTCTTTAGTACAGCATACAGTAGGCATTCTTTAGTATCGAAACACAACGGTGCTAGCGAGCATACTCTACAAATAATAGAATAAAACCGTATAGGTAATTGGAACATGAATGAAGAGCAAGTAATCAAAAAGAGCCTCTCGATATTAGATTCACCTCAATGAAAAAAGTTCCTAGAGTTATTCGCAACCGACGAACGAACGCAGTTACTTTCAAGAGTCTCAACGAATTTGAATAGTTGTTGACTATGATGACCTTCCGTAGACCCACTGAGGGCCGGTGACTTTGCCCTATTTCCTTCACTGCGCCAGAGAAAGGCTGTGCCTTTGAACCATCGATTATTTGATGACATATCCGGTAGGCTGCTCCACTTGGTAGCGTCGTCGTCGAAATTCAGCTTACTCGGCACCCAGCGCCATTGCGTTGCTTCTGAAATCTCGATGATCTCGTTGATTCTATGGCCAAAGAATTGACTGTACCGTCGATGGTCTGAGTTGATCCAGCACAGGGAGTCTCTGGAGTCTGACCAGTACACCTTCCAACCAAGCGGGCACCAAGGACTGCAGCTGCAAGTTCCATTCTTGGGATCGAGGTAAGTTATAGTGGTGCGACCCTCGTTTCAGCGCCGACGATGAAGCAGTTGACGGTGCCGGTCTTAAAGAAACGCAGATAGTAATCGGTTGCCATGCCGTTCTCGCTGGCATCCACCATTGTTTGGAGCTGGATTTCGTCAGCACTCTCCTGGGATGCGGTTCAACCATAGGTAGAACTTGCAGCCATACCTGTTAATTGTCGTTCGCGTTTCTAACAATTTCATCGTCCCACTGTGCGCCAGATCTCCAGATTTGCTGGAGGAGGATCTTCAGAAATTATAACTTAAACCAAACTGGTCGAAAATGGCCACTAAGACACGCAGCATTTCGGGCTTTGTGCGATCGAGTGGTACGATCTTCAGGATATCGTTGAAATCGTAGCACGCAACTTTGAGCCGATGGCGGAAACGTACATCAGACTTACGGCTGAAGCTGGTAGGATTGGGCTTGTGGTTATTGCGTCGAAAACAAAATACTCGAAGGGAAAAGGTTCTCGAGAAGAAAATGTTAGCCTCCCACCACGAGTTCAGATCGACGGTAATGAAACCGAGGTAGTAGACGAATTCATGTATCTGGGCTTATTGGTGACCGCCGATAACGACACCAGCAGAGAGATACAAAGGCGCATTATGGCTGGCAATCGTGCCTACTTTGGACTCCGAAGGACGCTGAGATCGAACAAAGTTCGCCGAACTACAAAGTTGACCATCTACAAGACATTAATTAGACCGGTAGTTCTCTACGGCCACGAAACATGGACATTGCTAGTGGAGGACCAACGCGCCCTTGGTGTCTTTGAACGGAAGGTGCTGCGTACGATCTACGGTGGAGTGCAGATGGAAGACGGAACGTGGAGGAGGCGAATGAACCACGAATTGCATCAGTTGCTGGGAGAACCTTCCATCGTACACATCGCTAAAATCGGTCGACTACGATGGGCTGGGCATGTCGTAAGAATGTCGGGCGACAGCCCTGTTAAAATGCTTCTCGAAAACGAACCGACGGGTACAAGAAGAAGAGGCGTGCAACGAGCAAGGTGGATTGATCACGTAGAAGACGACCTGCAGACCCTCCGCAGACAGCGAGGCTGGCGAGGGACAGCCATGGACCGACTGCAATGGGGATAACTTCTGTGTAGCAGATGCCACACCGGCCTTGGTCTGATTGGTAAGGTAAGGTAATCTCACCGAAACTTTGTTACCTCGGTTCGCGGTAGCGTCAAAACCCCTAGCTCTTTGATGTTGCCTCCACTTCCGAAGAGAGAGTAGTTTCATCCCGGTTTGAACATGTGTAGGGGACAGTGGTCTGTCCATGTGATTTGCACCTTCGCTTGCCGTTTGCCATAAGATTTATGTCGTTTTCGATTATTCCAATGTGGAACTGGGTTCGCCCTAACAGCTGTCAAAATGTTTTTTATTCAATCGGGTCGGATCTGAAGCCGCTCTGTATTTGACCCAACCACGATGATCAACTTTTTTCGAGGTCCAAACTGGATTGACCAATACTCACAAACATGAACTGTCTAAATAAAATGTTTATGTTTTGCACTAATACCATCATACTGACTCGACTATGGATCCGTTTTCGTTCGGTAATAGCGAGTCAGGATCAGACCTGACCCAGGTTTAAACCCAAAAACGATATCAGTCTTCTAGAATTGTGCAGTTCTCTTGGCAATTCTCACGAAAGTCGAAAGTGTTTTATTCGAGAGTACTCTTTTGGTTCTTCTACTCTTCGTGATCGTCTGCGTTTGCTGCAGTTGTTAAGGTTCGTGTATTCAACCATCCAAAACAAAACTGCAGCTCTGTATTCTGGAGAGCCTGGTTCAACTAGAGATTCCAGCGCCTTTCGTTCCATCCACAACAACAGCATTGGGAGCATGAGTGAAGTCATATTTCTCTACTGCTAATTCGACAGCTTCTCACCTTCCATTTCGATTTAGGTTTGCTACAAGTTGCATCGCTAGCTTTATAAGCAAAGTTAAGCACAATATATGCTTACTGCGATTGTCAATCGTTTGAATCCATCCAAACCATCACTATAGATTGTTATCAGAAGATTAAACTTCAATTTTACAAAGTTAACGTTGCAAGGCACCATTCCGATAGACCTTCCGAAACCACTTTCAAGCTTCAAGAGATTTCCCTACCGCCGATGTTTAGACCGTTGTGAGAATCATTAAATTTTAGTTGAGTAGTTTTAGCTTCTTAAACAGCATTTTCTGCGATATCTCCTCTAATGCCGCTGTTGTCAATTCACCGTTTGTGAAAATAATCATAATAATAATAATTCTAAAACCACCAATCACGTTGCCTAAAGTTAGAGAAACTAAAACACTTTCCACCCGATAAGGCCCAACGCAACACTCACACCCCTTTTTTCACTTCACTTCTTGGTCATCAGCGCCGCCTCCGATTTGGATCCCTTGAGCTGCTGCTCCAGTCGCTGTTCGCAGAACAGTGGTGGCATTTCCGCTTGCCCTGCCCCGCTGCCGCCACCGCTGGTCGGACTCGTCACCGAACTGCTGCCCCCGGAGCTGAGGATCGTCACACCGAACGTCGTTATGATTCCCCCCGTGGGCGTCGTGGGCGAGTAGTCCGAGCTTCGACCCGATCCGGATCCACGATCCCTTCGGATGGGGAACTTATTTTTGGTACAGCTCAGGTCCAGCTCCAGCGTATTGAAGCGCGGTCGAGTCCTATATTTGGTATTTTGGTTATGGGGCACTGCTCCGGAGCACGACGAGGACGACGACGGTTCTTCGTCGTCGCAGCGGCTTGAGGAATCTTTGGTGATACCATCCGGTGCGTCCGTGCCAGTCGAGTGGCGATTCATTGCCCGTTCATGCTTTAATCAAATAAATTCAAAATAAGTCATCGTCGATTAGATCTGGAAATGCAATAACCTTCAACTCACCCTTTCCAACTGTCCGAGCGCAACCTGCATGCGCAGTGCGGTCTCCTTAGGCGTCGAACTCATTTCGGTCAGATTTTCCACGCTGGTCTCGTACACACTGGCCAACGGAGGCGATCTCAGGTGATGTAAGCCACTGTTGTTTGCCACACCAGCACTTCTTCCACTACTGCCACTACCACTATCACTAATACCGTTCACATTACTATTACTACTACTACTACTAGCACTATTTGATCCACCGGCAATGGCCACCTCGCCGGAAGGGTTATTATTATTGCGGGTTTTCTCCTCATTTGAGTTCGATTGGATATTGCTAGCTTCCTGATTCGATTTCACACTGCAGTTAGTCCGACTTCCACCAGCACTATTGATACTATTAACACCACTACTACCACTGCTACCCTCCATCGCTCCCGCAGATAGTCTCGGTTGCGTTCCGGATGAAGAGGGGGACGCATCTCCGCCATTCATCGTCCGTTCCGGTTCATCCGGATGTACCCGATTAGCTCGAGCGTTGGATATGATCTCTCTCGGTTCCCGATAGAAACTGGCATAGTCTATATCGAGAAACAGCTCGTGCAGGAAACGCCGCGAAAAGATACGGTACGTGTTCTTTCCCAGCTGCTGGCACACTTCCGAGAACAGACAGATGTCCTGAAATGCACTGGGATGTTTCTGCTTGAGATCCAGCAGTTGCGTTCGGCTTTGTTTGCTCCAGACGGGATTGGCCAACCTCTGGGCGTGTCGCAGGATGCAGCCCCTTGTTCGGTCCACTTCGTCGCTGAAGGAACTCTCGGATGAGTTGAAGCACTCGCTCCGACTGCTGGTGCTGGCGCCGAATGGATCAACCCGGCGACGGCAGCACTGAAGACACTCGTCACAGATGTGACTTGTGCCATTGCTATCGATCGAGTTGGCTCGTAGCAGCTTGGAGGAGTTGGTCGACTGCCGACTTGCGGTTGCGTTTCCGTCCCGGGAGTCCAAATCACCGGAATTGTTTCCATTCAGTTCGTTCAGCGTTAGGTTCGAGACGTACGTTCCTCCGTTGGATTGCTCTGTCGGGAACAGGTCAAGGATGTTGCGTGGCAGACAGATACCTGCGAAGAACGGGGTAATGTAGCGATGGGTCCAAATTGACCAACTAAAATTTTGTTGCCTTACCTGCGTAGCAGGGACCTCTGATGTCCGCCTGTAGCTGAAGTCTCTGATGTTTAAGCCGTATGCTCTGCCGAAATTCATCGTACCTGCAGGAGAGTGCCATCGGATTATATAGTCATTCAATTAATCCCCCCCCAACTTACCCCATCATCGTGTTGAGGCTACAATTCCGATCCAGGCTACGGACCTTCAGCTTCCTCTGTTGCTCGGTAAGAGCTTTCGAAGCCCTCAACCGAAAGCGCGATATCGTCGAAGTGGAAGAAGACGACGTCACGCTAGCCATGGTGTCGTCCATCATTTCCGCCAATTCATCCGCCGCCGATTCGGACAACATCGGCCGACAGCGTCGTCTCAGTATTCGCAGTGTATGGTAACCGTATAAGTCCTGAGCCGTCATGACGCTGGCTTCCTTTAGCGGCAATCCGGTAAGCGATATCCGACGGTATTTCTCCTCCGAAGACAACTTCTTAAGATCAATCAGGTTTGAACTGCTCGGAATGGGAGACAGTTGACCCTGCTGCATCATGTCCGCGTGGAACCGACTGCCAAAGATAGATTCATAGCTACTCACTCCGGATGTGTTGGAATCCGTTCCGGAGTTATAGCGGATCCTTGAGTTTTGATAGGAAGTTGTCGCTGCCGTTGCACTCAGCAGACTGATGCCGTCGGTTGTTTTCGATTCCGATAGGGAGCGTTTGTGTTTCTGAGAAGCTGGAGTTCGATTAGTGACAAGGACACTTTCTGGAAGGGTTCGCGAGCGGGACGTCGTTGCAGCCTGGTAGTCGCTTTGGTCTTCACCGACGGATGACACGACCAGATGATCGTCGGCTTCGGTTGGCAGGAGGGGCTCGTTAGGCAGAGCCGTGTAGTTGTACGGCGGAAATTCGTAGTTGTGCCGAACGGGCGTGGTGAATTGCTTTGGGAACCATTCCTCCGGCTCGTAAACGGGCCAATAGGTGCTTCTGTCATGTCGAACCGATATCCAGTCAAGCTTTTGCAGAATGTCGGCACCCATTTGGGTGCTAGCGATCAGACAGAGACAGTGCAGAGCAGTTGATCGCACGGAATATACTTCGGCGTACTTTGCCAACTGAATGAACTGTTCGAAAACGGTTGCGGGAGATCCGTGCAAGTAGGAAACCCCGTCCTTGCAGGTGCAGAAGTGACCGAGTGCCCACATTGCGGCCTTAAGCGCTATCACTTCCTTCTCGTTGCTACTTTTGGCCATCAGAAGGGTGCTGATCAAGTTATCCAAATCACCGTGCATCTGCAGATTCGACATGCCCTGCAAGTTCTGAACCAGTTGACCGTACAAATGTGGTAACATGTTAGGGGCGGCAATGCCAGGTCGCTGGGCGCAATGCCGGCGACTATAAGTGCCATCCTCAGTTTTGGTGTGCTGCGTCAGATGAGCATGGACGTCGGCCTCGATCAACAGGACATATCTGACGATAAAAAAAAATCGAATAAATCATCAAATACTTAAATGGAAACATCTCACCCACAAATATTACCTCTTATTGTAAACCTTAACCCACACGTCAATCTCCTCCTTGATTTTCGCGTCCGGATGGTTCAAGCCTCTCGGTATCGAATAGAACTTCATCATGACTAGCTTCCCGTGATCGGAGACCCTTTCCAGGTTGGGCCAAACGTTGACCAGTTCCTCGAGGTAAACCCGTTCATAGCACGCTTCTTCCAGGATTTCCAGCGCGGCCAGCTGAACACTCTTGGCCTGAAACTCGTCGACCAGCTTCAGCAGAAGCTGAATACCCCATACCTCGAAATCGGGCATGCGAGCTCGGAGCAAAACCCGTAGGAACTGCGTAGCATATAGCCGAGCTTTGGCCGCGGGATGTTTGAGTAAAGTTCGCATCAATATCTTTCTCGGTTCCCCGTCCAGGCTGTAGTCTAGCCCGGATACAATCAGCTTCACGTAGCACATGTGATTGGTCTTTGTTGCAATTGTCGTCAACCTGAAAGAAAGGGAGATTTTAGAAACCGGCCACAGCTTCGGAACGTGACTCCAGAGGAACTTACTCCTTGAACACATCGGTATTGGTCAGCACGCTGAGTCCCTTCTCGGTTCGACACATTCGTCCGATAAATAGGAAGTACTGCTGGCACATAGTACTGGTCATGTGCTGCGGGCTGAACAAGCACTCGTGGGCTGACTTTTTGGCGTGAATCGACATCAACTGGCGGCTGATGTCTGTGAACAGATCGGTGAGGATACGAATGCATTCCAGCTGCAAAGAGAAAAGCCGAAAACAAAATTAGATCCCTTTCCACACTGAATGCAATTCCCAAACCTACCTCCTGACTTTGCTGCAGCCAATCGAGCAGTTCCAAGGCCGCCGTGACGTACGATGGGAGCTGTCGACTGTTTCCGCTTAGATCCTGGTGCGAGAACCGATTGTTGCTCGGTTTGAAGTAATCGATAATCCGTTTGATGAACCGTGTATTCTGATCGTCCAGCTTGCTTCCCAAACTGTCCGATCGGAAGATCGTGATTACAATGTCCCAGTCCCACATGTTCGGATCCTTGTTGTTCAGTACATTGGAGTCCCTGATCAATCGTTCGTTTTCCTTGAGATTATCGAAAAATTGAATGAAGCGTGTCCGCTTCAAGCTGTATCGTTTTGAACCGTTTCCCTTTCCGGATATACCCATAGAGCTGTCATCCATCGAAGATCCATTCTGAAGGGGCAGACTTCCAGTGAACAGATAGCCTAGACGACCGCCGACCCCACCACCGCCACCACTGGAGCTACCCGTCGATCCGACCGAATCGTGACGGGTGCGTTTTGACCCGAGACCGGAATTGCTGTCCAGTGTAGCGTATTTAGTTGCTGGTAAGGGAACGGTTTCCTGCAATAGAAAAATAACTCCCATGAGAACTGATCCGACAGACGTGAAACGTTAACAACTGTACCTGTGAACTGAGTTCCCGCTTGAATATCCTAGTGTTGATCAGTTCCCCGCTCTGGATGATGCAATCGAGGTAGAGCGAACAGGAAGCAGGACGATTCTGTAGCATCTGATGGAACTGCTGAAGAGCTGCGATGGCCGCCTTGGCCTGATGATTTCCCTCCATGGCTTTCGAGATTAGAGTCGGCAGTGTTGAGGATGGCGTTGCGCTGCAAATTTCCGCTGGCAGCAGCAGGTGCATTTGGTGTAGGATTTTCCCCAGCAGAATTGTAGCACGAACCGAAATAAACGTATCACTCGATATGATGACCTCTACCAGGGCATTCAACAGCCCATTCTCAACGAAACAGTAAAGGAGCAAAGCGAGGTGAATGTCGTAAACGTTTGGCACACGGCTGGCAAGCGATGGAAGCACGCCGGTTCCTTCCGCTGCGACAAAACCTTCGTTAAGACGCCACGAGTCCTGGTACTCGGCCGGATCGACCACCGATAGCGCAACGGAATACTCGTCCGTCCAGACGAGCTGCGGAAGACCTAGTAGTTCATATAACAGATCCAGCACAGCTTTTCGCACCTCCAGTTGGTTCAGGTAAAGTATGTCAATGATTGCTTTCAATCCAGACGGTTTCGATGGGTTACAAAACTCGAGCGTCCCTCCCCAGCTGCGTAACACCGATAGCAACGATAGCCGACTGCAGGTAAACCGCAAATCGCGAGCATCTTTATTCTTATCCATAATTCCTAGCCGGTAGGTGAAATCACAATATGGAGCGCCCAGACAGTCCAGACGAACGCCGGCAATCTTTCTAGTTTTTGGCCACTCCAGCAGGTGCAACAACACTCCACACATACTCTCCGCTATGCGGGGACTGTGGCACTCCAAAACATTCCGGGTAATTACACTTACCCCACCGCAAACAATCATAAGCCTCGGATTCAGAACTCCACACTCGCACAGTGTTGCCAAACACGCTCGCAGCAAACGATCTTCTCGCTCCGAGCGCCCGGCTTTGTCTTCGGTACCACATTCACCTACCGACACCAAACACCGCACCACGGCCGGGCTCACAATCTCCGGAGCAACCATCAACTGCTTCCGGATCACCTTGAGAGCCTGCATCCGTTCTTCATCGTTCTTCAATACAATATCCAAGCTCCTACAGATCAAATGGTGCAACTGAAGTTCATTTAGCGCCCTCACATCCCCCGGTGCCATCAGTAGATGGCGCAATGCCCTCAGCGCCCCAGCACGTATTTGTGTGTACTGATGCACCATTGAGGCGCTTATACAGTATAGCAACTCCGTCACGGTAAATCCCAGTGCGCTGTCCCGGCGCTGCAGGAGCCGCCTATGGGGAGCCCCACCCATAAGCAGGGGACAGTGGCCGAGGGTATTTTCCCTTTTCCATCGTTCGATTAGTTTCGCCAGTCCATTCAGCAGACTGAGCCGTTTGTTTGCGTTGGTTGTTCGCGAGGTTAGGCCCGCGTAGATGTCATGGGCGTTCTCCCGCATCGTCTTCGTTACATCCGGACGGTAGCAGTCCTCCGGTGGGGGACGATCTGGAATGAAGAGGAGATTGGTGGGGGTGGAGGCATTAGACATTAGAATGAAAACGGAAAATTGAGAATAGAGCTTATTATACTTCGGGATGCATTTTTAACGTTAAGGATGTTTACTGAAAATGTAGAAAATTGCATACGCATGGCACCGCATCATGTCGCAAAGTTTAGCAATAGGTCATTAAGATGCGATCAAGTCCCTATCGCTTCGAAGTTTGAGGTCGGTATCGTGTTCGAAAGAATTTTTTTTTCTCTCCCAAACCCATGTTAAATTCCGTATACTGAAACGGAAAAGTAAAGAATCGAAAAGAAATTTATCCACCTGGCTTTATACCTCACGACGTTGCCGGTCTCGTCCTCCTTGCGTTTGAAGACCCACTTGCAGCCTACCTTCTTTCGACCAGGTGGTAGCTTCGTGATCTCCCAGGTATCGTTTTCCATCAAGGAACGAAATTCGTCGTCCATGGCTGCCTTCCAGAACACGCTCTCAGGACCGTTGATTGCTTCCTCATAGCTTCGTGGTTCGATAGTCGCTTCCGATACCTTGCCAATAGTGTCATGATAGCGAACCGATGGTACACCCTTGGTTTGGCGAGTCGATCTTCGGGGGGTTTCAGCGGTTTCAGTGACATCAGCTTCGGTTAACGTAGAATCAGTCGCAGTATCGTAATCGAAATCATCGTCGTCCGGTTGATCGTCATCCACGTCCGACTCATCCGACGATTCTTCGTCGTCGATCGCCGGAGTAGCTTCATCTTCGGCCGGCTTCATAAAATACTCGAATTCCACGACCTTTTCTACGTGTCGGTTGTCACCGACGCAATCCTGCTGCTCGAGCTCTCCTCCGCAAAGCGCCCTCCGAGTGGCGCTCTCCTCAACGAAATTGGCATCTCGGCTGATAATTACCTTGCGTGTTGACCGGTCCAAGAAGCGGTATGCTTTGTGGTCCAGCGAATAACCCACAGTTAGCTTCTTCGATGCCAGGCTCAACTTCTTCCTCTTCTGCTTGACGATGTGGACGTGCGCCGCGCTGTCAAAGCTGTTGCTTTCGGCGATCTACCTTTTTCCGCTTCCGTCTCCTTGGCGCACAGTTTGCATTCTTTCTGCTTGTGGCCACTTTTCTTGCAGAAATGGCACACCAACGGCTTCTTTTTATTGGCAAAATTTGCCTTCATCGCTGAATCCGACGGTCCACGATCACGTTTTGCCACTTCGTCCAACAGCTTATCTTTGACCAACTCCAATTTCAGCTCATCGTCGGAACGGCTCTCCAGGGCCGTCGTGAGCGTGACGAAAGAATCGGGGAGGCTCCTAAGTACCAGCGCAACCGCCAGTGGTTTGCCTAGGTCCAGTCCAGCGCACGACAGCTTCGCAAATAGTTCTTCCAATTCGAACAAATGGCTCTGCATGTCGTCCCCGTCCTTGTACGTTTTGTTGCAGATCCTCTTCAGAACCGCAACTTTCGAGCAGAGGGACGTCTTCTCGTGGTGCTTCTTGAGGTTCTCCCAAGCTTCCTTGGCCGTCTTCGTGTCGCGTAGCGCAATCGTCGCTCTCGCTTTGCGGTCTCCGCTCTTCCATTCGTCCGTCAACGGTACCGGAGCTTCATCCTCGATGTACTTCCACATGTCCTCGCGAGTCAGCAGCATTTCCGCCTTGAATTTCCACACCGAGTAGTTGGAACTGTTCAGTTTCACGATCAAAACCTTGCTTCCTTCCATGGCGTTTCCAGAAACTTCCGTCAGCAGTGAAAAAAAAATCTTCGTTCTTCAAACAACTTCAAGCGTTGTTAGGCTACGGTTATCTGGGCCCATAACCTATTGGGGATTCGGAGAGCAACTAAAGTTCGACTGAACTGATTAGCGATTTACTAAAGACTAAATTTATTTGCATGTATTAATCATTACAATAATGCATAGGTTGCTTCGATTCCGAACCTCTAACAGTTAAGCCCAAACAGAAAGAAGATGGAACATTGGAAACGGTAGAAGAAAAGAAGGATATGCAAGCCCGATTGAAACTGATCCTGCTTCTCGGCCCGACAATTTACGTCCACATCGAAGATGCGGAATCGACCCGTACTACGAGGGTCCAATTGAAAACGGCATTTAAATACAAGCTTTATTGGCAGATAGGTTTACTGCACAAGCTGAATGGCATAAGATTCAAGCTTCCGGAACTCTGGTTTGGTATGATTTTGCTGGCTAGTCTCCTGGATGATTATCAACTCATGATATTGGCTTTCGAAAACTCCGGTGTTTTCATAACGGGCGATTTTTTGGAGACCAAACTTCTTCATGAGCGACCGGTGCTTAGCAACATGAAAAACAGCCAAGCCTTCGTAACGAACAAACGGCGTGAAAAAAATTCGAAGAAAATGCAGCAGCCTACTTCATTTAAGGGTCCGAAATGCATGAACCGTGGTCGTTATTGACACATCGCAAGGTACTGCAATGATACGAACGACTGGATTTTCGATTCTGCGGCCTATGCGCATATGACGCGCAATAAGGAACTGCTAACAAATCTTGATCAAGCAAACGGTAAGGTTGTTGTGGCTACTGGTGGCCCGATGGATATCGTAGCCCGGGGAACGGCGTGCTCAGATGTACAAAGCGGCACTGCGGTCAGTGACGTACAATTTATTCCGGAGTTAACAACATATCTTCTATCGATCAGCAGAATCGGTTGACGACGGCTGCAAAGTGTACAATCCGAGTAACGAGCTGGTGGCAACCGGGAGTCACTCTAACAATCAATTCAAGCTGGATCAAGCTGTGACTAACTTATGCTGCTGAAAGTTTTGAGCACAAACGGCTGGGTCATCTTGGTGCCAGGAATCTGAAGAAACTTGCCAGTGGACTAGCAACCGGTATCAAGCTGGAAAATGAAGTCAGTGCCGATTTCCAAATATGCCCAAAAGGAAAGCAGTCGAATCTACCTTTTGCAAAGAAAGGATTTCGGGCGACGGATATTCTGGAGCTTATTCATTCGGATATCAGTAGTCCGATGGAAATGAACTTGATTGGTGGAAATCAATTCTACACAACGTTCATCGATGACAATACAAGGCGCATGTACGGGTAATTTCTTAAAACGAAAGCAGGAGAATCTGATGAGGTATTCACAGTATTCAAAAGATTCCATGCGATGGCGGAGCGCCGGAGCGGAAAGAAGATTAAAGCGATACGAACTGATAGCGGTAAGGAATAATAAACGAAAGTTTTCAATGCTATTTGCAGAAGGAAGACACGAGACGACCAACGAGTATACGCTTCAGCAAAACGGATTGGTTGAGCGCGCCAATCTAACAGTCGTAGAGAAGGCGCGATACCTACTATTCGAAGGCGGACTATCAAAAGGCTTCTGGGCGGAAGCTGTATCTACCGCAGTGTACCTCATCAACCGTTCTCCTACTTCTGGGCACGCGGTGGGACCCCTGAAGAAGCATGGAGTGGGAGGCAACCAAATCTTTCCCATCTTCGCATGTTTGGGAAGAAGGCTATGGTCCACGTTCCAAAGGAAAAGCGGCGCAAGTGGGATCCGAAATCTTACGAATGCATGTTAACGGGTTACGATGAAGAAACCAAAGGATAGCGGCTATATGATATAACGGAGAATTCAACCATCGTAAGTCGGGAAGTAATTTTTCTGGATGAAGGTGTTCCATCTGGCGCAGTATCTGCCGTGGCACCACGCGAGACACCAACAACGTTCATCAGGTTGGACATTGAGAAATTGGTTGTACTCCTCGAGCCGGAATTACCAACTGCGCAATCAGACGATTTGCTGGCTGACAATGATGCAGAAACGGACGACAACTGCGATGAGGATAATTGAAGTAATGAGAGTGGTACCAGCACGTCTACATTGACTTACCTTGTGCTCCTTCTGCGAAAAATGTCATAACCACCTTGGTCAAAGGTGTTGAGGCGCAGCGGACGGGAGCACGTTCTTCCAGGCAAGTATATCGACTTTCATGTTGATCGCACTGGCCTTCCTGGTATCTCAATTTCACTGCCAATCTCCGATGACGATTCAAGCGAATTCCATTGTTTTCCCGATGACGATAGCAGTGATGGACCAAATAATAACGAAGGTCTTTTGGCGATCGTATCTGGTATGGATGATGGATCAGGACTGGAGACGACCCTGCTTTGCACCAAGAAGCACCTCTGGACAACACCTGGACTCTCACTCCGCCGCCGAAGGGTAGGAAGACCATGAAGTGCAAATGGGACTTCCAAACGAAGTGTGATGCTGCAGGAAATCCTCATCCAGCGAAAGGCTGGAGGTTTGGATGATACGTACGCTCCCGTTGTTCGCTACAGTTCGCTGCGATATCTTTTCGCCCTGGATATCAAATACGACCTTGCGATAGACCAGATGGATGCAGTTGCTAGTTCAATAATTTATGCAAATGGTAATTTGACTTTTCTAAGCTGACTCAAGTGTGGTCGCTTGAATAGTCGTGGGAACGATAGTACTTATGCCAAGAGGAATGCGCATGTCACAGAGTGTTGTAAGCAAGCCTTGTTCAATATAATCAGAAATAAACTTAGTTCACTATTAACCACTACCGGAAACAGGCGTCTTTTAGTTATCTTCTATAGAATGCCACGGAAAGGTATATCATTAACGGAAGTAAACAAGCCACGGTATTCGAATAACCATCGAAAACTACTCGAAGTTTTGCGGCTGTGCTATCCTTCTTTACGACGCCATGGTGCGGCGTGTAATAGGATTTCCTATAGTCAATGTTGCGCTCCTCTGGTGGTACAAATGATAGTTTTATCAACCGCCTGCTGACCAGCGAATTCCTTGGTTTGAATAATCTATCTTTTGCCAGAGCTGTTACTCGTCCTCTCTGAGATTGTTCGACTGAAATATTGCTACAAGCTGATTAGCCGCCAGCGTTTCGGTATCTGTCAAGGTGTCTATCAGAAGCCCAAATTCCCCCCGCAGAACTTTGGAACCAAACAAAGAAATTAACTTGGAACGATAAAGTGAATAAATATGTGTCATGTTCGTGTCTAAATTTCTGGTGTTTTTTCACTGAACAATTCTCGGCAAGTTATTCAAAACCATGTATCTGATTTTGTAAGCAAAGAGGTAAACACAGATTCAAAGATTCAACGCCATCATGATAGGCAAATAATATTCTTTGTGATGGTGGCACTAATTGGCATGGAATACTAGCAGTTTCATGAAATTCACGTTTAAATCTTTGTTTGCAGAACCAAATATGTCGTTTCTTATAAGTTGTCGAGCCCCACACGGCCAACAATTGTACTCAGTTTTGGGTCCTTATTGACTTATTTTCACCAAAAGTAGAATCACTCATACATGAGTAAATTTAACTGAGTCGACACATCTAAGCCATCGACTTAAATCATAAGAATGTTTTGGAAATGTCGACTTGTCAATCCCAGTTACATTTACTCATATTTAAGTGACTCCAATTTTGACTAAAGTGAATCAAAATTTAATTTTTATTAGTGGCCGTGCATGATGCACGGAGGAAATTAGAACAGGTCAGGTCAGTGGTGGCAGGAGCCGCTCTATTGTGGCGAGTAGGTTAACGGCATCCATGAATCTTACAGGTTTCGTGTGATGAACTAAAGAAGGTTTGCTTAAAGAATTCTTTGTTGGTGTCAGCTCGATTGAAAACCGGTCCGAGCCGACTAATACAACCGGAAGGAAAATATTCTTATAAAATGCCTACTTACTTCTTATAACTCCTTGGAAGCCCCTCTCTCCAAGATCACCCGCTGGCAGGAGCCGATGTGCTCTGAAGTATGGTCTTGGAAGTTCCATGATGCTTGCAGGCGTGCGTCCCGTTGTTAAGTTAGCTTCTGGTGGTCGGTTGGTGGATGTTCAGCATAGCATATCTATAATGAGAAAGACAAAAGATTGTTAAGTTTTAGAAAATAACAACGATGTCAGTCACTCGCAGATTGACAACCGGCGGGAACTGAAAATTCGACGATGCTTAATCTTCAACTTTCAGTGGGAACATTTGTTGGGGTCACGTCCAAAGAGACGAAAGGAAGCGATTCGGCACGGGTCGATGTTCAGTGCATATTGAGGTTGATCGGGCAAATCTTTTAGAGATTTTTAGTAGCAAGTGATACATTTCTCTACGTTTTTTACTGACAATATACCTAAATTCCTTAATCTACGTAAGGCACAAGAGGCAAGCGAGGCCAGGACACAAAATAGGACGGAAATGAATGTGTGTGGGGATAAGTGGGGATAGTACAGGTACAGTCATGATGGCATATCTCGAGACTCTTAACATTCAGAAGATGGACAGTTTCATTCGGAATTCCACCGCTACGTGTCGCTAGTGAGCATGCAAAATTGAGCATTTTCAACTTGTTCTATTTCGTGATTCGGATAAGATGGAAAGTTCAAGTCGTTGGCAAAAATGTTCAAAAGGTCAAAGGCATTCAACAGATGGACCGTTCTGTTTGAAATTCCCCCGCTATGGGGCGCTATTGAGCCTAAAAAATAGAGCCTATAGAACTTGTTCAATCTCGTGATCCTGATAAGATAGAAAGTTCTAGTTTTCGGAAAAGTTGTTCAGAAGGTCAAGAGCATTCGAAAGATGAAACGTTTGGGATTTCACCGGGATTCTACCGCTACGTGGCGCTAGTTAGCATGCAAAATTTAGCATTTTCAACTTATTCTACCTCGTGATTCTGATAAGATATGGTTGAACAAGGGATAGTTATATCGGTTCATACATAAAAACAACATGTTAAATGTAAAAATTAAAGGAGAATGCACATAAGCAGATACAGCTGCAGCTATTGAGTAACCATCAAAACTGATTAATATTTATCTGGAAGGAGATGTTCGTTCGTCACCCAATGCGGGATAGGTCGAGGCACGGACGAATCCGCCACCTCAACAGGCAAAAGGTGACGTTTGGTAAGCGCTCATGTACCACTGATAGCTTTGTGATGGATTTTTTAGCGATATATTGTATGCACTCTGTTATTGATGCGCACATGAAAGAGGAACTCTCTCCTTTTTGGGTTTGTTTTGATTCGCCACGTCTGAGATCACTCAAGTTTTTACTCGTCATCTCTAACGTAGAGACCTCGGAGAGAAACACCGTGAAGCGATCCCAAGTAACAATTCAAGTTTTATTGTGGTTTTAAAGCACACTTAAAGGCTAAATCATGGTCTTCAGAACCCTCATAAAACCAAAATTGTTACTTGGGATGTGATACGCATCAAAACAGAGTGCATACAAACTACCGTTAGAAACTATCACAAATCTATCAGTAGTACATGAGCGCGTACTAACACGTTACTTTTTGCCTGTTGAGGTGGCGGATTTGTCCGTGATACGATTGGAACCATCCTTGGTGACCATTACACTCTTGATATCAAGTCAGCTACACCGAGAAATGGTACGACAATTCAGACACGACGACGCGAAGCCATCGAAGGTACCAATCGACTGCACACACATACATTTATTTGTTCTACATCACATTCAGGATAAGACATAATCAACAATAGTACGTCACAATACTCGATTTGCGGCTGCCGCTCTCTAACCTAATGCTCGCCAGATCACGCTCCAGCTGGTCCACCCATCGTGCTCTCTGCGCTCCACGCCTTCTTGTGCCCGCCGGATCGGTAGCGAACACCAACTTTGCAGGGTTGTTGTCCGGCATTCTTGCAACATGCCCTGCCCACTGTATCCTTCGGGCTTTGGCCACCTTCTTGATACTGGGTTCGCCGTAGAGTGCAGCGAGCTAGTGGTTCATCTTTCGCCGCCACACACCGGAGAAGATCATCCTTAGCACGCGTCGCTCGAAAACACCGAGTGCTTGCAGATCCTCCTCGAGCATGGTCTTTGTCTCGTGTCCGTAGAGGACCATTGGTCTTATGAGCGTTTTGCACATGGTGCATTTGGTGCGGGGATGAACCTCTTTATACCGCAGTTTCTTCTGGAGCCCGTAGTAGGCTTCTTCTTCCTTAGCATTTCGTGCTTATTGCTTTCGCAATTAGCTTATTGCTTGCTCTCAACTTAGTGTTCTAGATGCACTTTCACAGTTATTAATTGAGAGCTTTCGATTTTTGCATTTTTGCACCATTTTTACATTGTATGATTGTGTGGCAAGTACAATCATACGCTATGCCCAGGGAGTCGAGAAATTTTCCTTATCGAAAAATTCCTAGACCAGACCGGGAATCGAACCCAGCCACCTCCAGCATGGTGTTGCTTTGTAGCTGCGCCTTTACTGACTGAGCTAAGGGAGGACCAGTAGTAGGCACGACTTCCACTGATGATGCGCCTTTGAATTTCACGACTCGTATTATTGTCAGCCGTCAGTAAGGATCCGAGGTAGACAAATTCCTCCACCACCTCGAAGGTATCCCCGCCTACTGTGGCATTACTTCCTAGGCGAATCCGGTCGTGTTCGGTTCCGTCTACCAGCATGTACTTTGTTTTCGACGCATTCACCACCAGTCCGACCTTTGCTGCTTCGCGTTTCAGGCGGGTGTACAGCTCTGCCACCGTTCCAAATGTTCTTGCGATAATGTCCATGTCGTCCGCAAAGCACACAAATTGACCAGATTTCGTGAAAATCGTTCCGCGGCTTTTGAGGCCGGCTCGTCGCATTACACATTCCAGAGCGATGTTGAATAGTAGGCATGAGAGTCCGTCACCTTATCGCAGTCCCCGACGAGATTCGAATGAACTGGATAGTTCACCCGAAACCCTTACGCAGTTTTGCACACCGTCCGTCGTTGCTTTGATGAGTCTGGTCAGCTTCCCAGGAAAGCCGTTTTCGTCCATAATTTTCCATAGCTCTGTGCGGTCGATACTGTCGTATGCCGCGTTGAAGTCGATGAACAGGAGATGCGTTTGGACCTGGTATTCATGGCATTTCTGGATGATTTGCGTTACGGTGAAGATCTGGTCCGTTGTTGATCGGCCGTCAATGAAGCCGGCTTGATAACTTCCCACGAACTCATTCGTTTTAGGTGACAAACGACGGAATATGATCTGGGATAGCACTTTATAGGCGACATTCAGAATTGTGGTCGCTCTGAAGTTCTCACATTCCGAATGATCGTCTTCCTTCCACTCCTCCGATAGCTGTTCGGTTTCCCAGATATTGGCTATCATCCGTTGCACGCAAGTGGCCAACTTTTCCGAGCCCATCTTGATGAGTTCAGCTGCGATACCATCTTTACCAGCTGCTTTGTTGGTTTTGAGCTGGTGGATGGCATCCTTAACTTCCCTCAGAGTGGAAGTTGGATCATTTCCTTCCTCTGCTGCACTGACGTAGTCGTTTCCTCCGTTGCATTGGTCTCCCATGCCTACATTCTCCACGTCATTCAGGTGCTCATCGAAGTGCTGCTTCCACCTTTCAATCACCTCACGTCCGTCCGTCAGGAGGCTCCCATCTTTATCCCTGTAGATTTCGGCTCGCGGCACAAAGCCGTTGCGGGATGCGTTTAGCTTCTGGTAGAACAGTAGGTAGAACAGTTCCATTTCCTCGCACCCCGCTTCTTCCAGGCGGCGTGTTTTCTACAGAAAGACGCGCTCGCCTGTTTCCGCTTCTGCTTATAACGTTCCACGTTCTGCCGGATTCCTTGCTGCAGCATTACCGCGCTGCATTCTTCTCCTCCAGCAGAATGGCTCTGCACTCCTCGTCTAGCCATTCGTTCAGTCAACTCCGTTTCACGTGCCCGATGGTACTCTCGGATGCGTCGTTGATGACTGCTTTTACTGTACTCCAGCAGTCCTCTAGAGGGGCCACATCGAGATCACCCTCCGTCTGGCAACGCCGCCTGAGATTCTGGTGCGTATGCGGAGGCGACATCCGGTTGCTTCAGTCGCTCTAGGTTGTCGCCGGTGCCGTACATTGTTGATGACGGAAAGTTTTGGGCGCAGTATGACCATCACAAGGTAGTGGTCAGAGTCGATGTTAGTTCCACGATAGGTCCTGACGTCGATAATGTCGGAGAAGTGCCGTCCCTCAATCAGAACGTGGTCGATTTGCGATTCCGTCTGCTATGGTGATCTCCAGGTGTACCGATAAGGGAGGCTGTGTTGGAAAAAGGTGCTACGAATGGTTGCCAACTCTTGGCCTACCTGAGCGTTAAGGTCTCCTGCGATCGTCATGGCGGCAGCGATCGTACTCGAGCTGCGCGTAGAACGGGTCCTTGTCATCGTCAGTGCTTCCGGAGTGAGGGCTGTGCACGCTCGATTATGCTGAAGTTGAAGAATCGGACCTTGATCCTCAACCTGCATTCTTTCGTCGATCGGCCACCGACCGATCACGCGCCTTGCGTATCGCCCATCACGATAAAAGCTGTTCCCAGCTCACGTGTGTTGCCGCAGCTCTGGTAGATAGTATGATTACCTCTAAACGTTCGCACCAAGGATCCTATTGAACACACCTCCTGCAGCGCTACGATGCCGAACCCGCGGTCCTTCAGTAGGTCAGCGAGTCTGCGGGTGCTCCGCAGTTTTGAGATCGGCAGTTCCACGTACCGAGTTTCCAATCGTAAGTCGTTTTTATTCGCTGGGGTCGTTGCCGTTGGTCTCGGTTCGTATTTTTCTGCTGCTAATTTTCCGTTGCAATTCTTTTTACGGCTGGCTCGCAGGACCGGACACCCACCCTCTACTTTCCGGAGGACCAGGTGCACAGTTGAGCTTTGATCATTCTGGCACTGGTCGTGATCAGTCGCCCATAACATGTGAGCAGACGCTGTTGTGAGCCGCTCTTACTGGAGAACAGACGCTCAATTTTGCATAAGCAAACCTCTCTGTCACTACATCATATACCGAGCAATTACCCAATCATTTCTAAATTGCTCGTAGCCAGCCGGCACGCGTGAGAGTAGGAATAGAGTTACTGAATAAGGCTGAAGACCACAATAGGGTTGTTTTAAGCATGCGACTACACCTATCTTGCAAGGAGGTTCCTGAACTGCCTTCAACACTTCGTCACATTTGGGAGAAAGTTTGCTCATACTGTACCAAGAATGAGCAGCTTCAAAATCATTGTGTTCTTTGTTACTGAAATCACCTTTGACAGTCAGTATTTTCCTGGTAGCACAACAACTAGACCATATTGGAACAGCATAAAGAATGGCCGGTCTAAAAATTTGTTTGAATATTTGTAGTTTGTTCTACAGACAAAGTTTTGATTTTCTGTTTATAAGAGGATATAAACATTTTATATATTTATTACATTTGGCTTGAATGCCCTCAATGTGATCTTTGAAGTTTAATTTTTGATCAAGTACCAGACCAAGGTATTTCACTTGACTTGACCAAGAAATTGGAACACCGTTCATAGTAACTATGTGACAACTACTAGGTTTCAAAAAAGAAGCTCTAGGTTTATGTGGGAATATTATAAGTTAAGTTTTGGAAGCGTTGGGAGAAATCTTCCATTTCTGTAAATAAGAAGATAAAATGTCTAAACTTTTCTGCAGTCTCCTGCAAATGACACGAAGGCTTCTTCCTTTAGCGGAAATGCCTGTGTCATCGGCAAACAAGGATTTCTGACAACCCTGAGGCAAATCAGGGAGGTCGGAAGTAAAAATGTTATATAATATCGGTCCAAGAATACTGCCCTGAGGAACTCCAGCTCTACTAGGTATTCGATCAGATTTGGAATTGTGATAATTTACCTGCAGAGTTCTGTCAGTTAAATAATTTTGAATTAATTTCATAATATAGAGCGGAAAATTAAAGTTTTTCAATTTAGCAATCAAACCTTCATGCCAAACACTGTCGAATGCTTTTTCTATGTCTAGAAGAGCAACTCCAGTTGAGCAGCCTTCAGATTTGTTTGTACGTATTAAGTTAGTAACTCTTAAGAGCTGATGAGTAGTTGAATGGCCATGGCGAAATCCAAATTGCTCATCTGCAAAAATTGAGTTTGTATTGATGTGAAGCATCATTCTATTCAAAATTATCTTTTCAAAAAGTTTACTTATTGAAGGAAGTAAACTTATTGGTATGTAGCTAGAAGCTTCAGCTGGATCTTTCTCGGGCTTAGAAATTGGAACAACTTTGGCATTTTTCCATTTGTCAGGAAAATATGCCAAATGAAAACATTTATTAAATAATTTTACCATGAAAGACAAGGTACTCACTGGGAGTTTTTTGATGAGTATATAGAAAATTCCATCATCACCTGGAGCTTTCATATTTTTGAACTTTTTAATTATAGATTTTACTTCATCCAAATCAGTGCCCCAGGATTCATCAAAAATATTATCCCGGGAGGAAATATTCAGATAATCACGAGCAACCTGATTCTCAATAGGACTAGTAAGACCCAAACTAAAATTATGGGAACTCTCAAACTGCTTAGCAAGTTTTTGAGCTTTTTCCACATTTGTTAACAATATTTTATCAGCTTCTTTGAGCGCTGGAATAGGCTTTTGAGGTTACTTTATAATTTTGGAGAGTTTCAAAAAGGTTTGGAGCTCGGGTCTAATTTTGACACATTATCTTCAAATTGTTTGTTCCTCAGGAGCAGAAGCGTTTTTTAATTTGTTTTTGCAAAACTCGCCAGATAATTTTCATGGCGGGATCGCGTGTTCTTTGATATTGTCGTCTACGGATATTTTTCAGACGGATCAAAAGCTGAAGATCGTCGTCAATTATAATTGAATTGAACTTTTACCTCGCATTTTGGAACTGAGACAGCTCTTGCTTCGACTAAAGAAGTAGTCAGAGATTCAAGAGCATCATCAATATCATTTGTAGTTTCCAAAGGAATGTTAGGACCAAAGTTATGTTCCATGAATGTTTGATATTGGTTCCAATCAGCTCTATGGTAATTGAAAGTAGAACTGTTGGGATTAGTAATTATTTCTTGGGATATTTCAAAAGTTACTGGAAGGTGATCCGAACCGAAGTCAGCGTGGGTAACCAATTGGCTACAAAGTTGACATGAATCAGTTAAGACCAAATCAATAGTTGAGGGGTTTCTTGCAGAAGAAAAGCAAGTTGGGCTGTTTGGATATTGTATGGTATAATAACCCGCAGAACAATTATCAAATAGTATATTACCATTGGCACTGCTTTGAGCATTATTCCATGAACGGTGTTTTGCATTAAAATCACCAATAAGGAAGAATTTGGACCTATTACGGGTAAGCTTCTGAAGGTCACCCTTGAGAAGATTCTTTTTGCTGTCCTACGCATTGAAATGGTAAATAGGCAGTTAATAGTGAAATTTGACCAAATTTTGTTTCAACAGAAATCCCCAAAGTTTCCAAAAACCTTGGTATCAAATGAAGAAAGAATTTGATGTTGATACGCCTATGAACAATTATGGCTACGCCACCACTTGGACTATCAAGACGATCATTGCGGTATACAAAATAATTAGGATCCTTTTTATTTTATTACCCGGTTTGAGAAAAGTTTCAGTTACAACGGCAATATGCACGTTATGAACTTGTAAAAAGTTAAAGCAGCTCGTCTTCATTATCTTTAATAGATCGAGCATTCCAATTTAAAATATTCAGTGTCTTAATACCCATTGCTGAATTTCAGGGTCATGACAATATTGTTTGCAAATTTTATACCAGTTTGAATTGCGTCAAACACGGAGTTTGTATTTAACATACCATTAATCATATCGATCAATGATATCTGTAAGAAATCCATTTTAGGAGCGGTTATGCTACCTAAGTCAAAATCTTCAACATTTCTGTTGGAATTTTGATTTCGAGCGGCTGTAACGGCGGCGTAGGTATTTCCATTACCCAGCTGAACATTGTTAGTAGCAGGTATGATTGGAGAATTGTAAGCATGTGCACTGTTTGTACTTACGGGTACATTAGTGCGTCTCTGACCATTGTTAACAGCAGTTAGCAGTGGAAAATTTGACGGTTGGGCATTGTTCGTACCCACCAGTACAAACGTAGGATTTACTCCTCGATGACCGTTGTTAACAGCCGAGGAATGGGTACCTGGTCGGGAACGCGAAGCGGTCGCTACCTGATGCGTAGTACGAGAATGTAAGATCGCTTTGCGGGTCTTACATTCCCAAAAATTGGATTTGTGGTTTCCACCACAATTTGCACATTTAAAATTTTTGGGATCCTTCACAGGACAGCTGTCCTTGGCGTGAGAAGGATCGCCACAATGCATACACTTGGCATCCATGTGACAATTTTTTGTCCCATGACCCCATCCTTGGCATTTACGGCACTGGGTGAGCTGTTGACAATTTCCTCCAGTCTTCCTAAAGTGTTCCCACTTTACTCTGACATGGAGCATAAGACTGGCTTTTCTAATGCCTTAAGGTTATTCAGTTCATTTGATTTAAAATGAACTTGATAAATTCATTACAAATCCTTTGCGAGAATCGCTAGGTTGGGATTTCATTTTCATTTTTATTACTTGAACTGGTGTAACTCCAAGTAATTTAATAATTTCTTTTTTGATCTCGTCCAGGGATTCGCCACTGGCCAGATCTTTTAGAATCACCTTGAACAGACGTTCGTTTTTGGTGTCATACGTAAAAAAATAATGCCTCTTTGAGTAAGATACTCGAGGACAAGTTTGAAACCGATCAAGGTTTCAGCCAGATCACGGCATTCACACCCGACGACCAATCTGAAACGAAAATTTTGCATCTTTAATGAAATTCGTGAGTTCCTTACGGAGACCATGAAAATCAGAAGTTGTTACCACAATAGGTGGTACCTTTTCTTTCCCTATATTAATTCAGGAATGTTTTAAATTTTGCCTGATTGACGGATCATTCCTCGTCATCGGAAGAATATCATATTGATTGTTTAAATCAATATCGTTAGAAGGAAATCTTGAGATTGCCCTTTCTTTTGCGTTTAGGCGCCATATTCTCCAAAACGAGTACCTATACGATTTCTTTAAGAATCTGATGGACCGAAAAGGAATTTTAAATTAGAATTTAAACGTTTTCTCCTAATCAACTAACTGATTCTACAAGAATCCGAAGGGTCGAAGAGGAATTTTCCAAGCCGATATCCAAGTCGGATTACCTCGCGTAGAGGTCCAGACAAAGGATCGAAAAGGAATAAGGGTAAATTAGATAAAGAATTTGCAGGTAATGTTTAGCACTGAAAAGTGCTGTTTAATTTGTTGTAGCTTTAGGTAGCAGAATGCTTTTAGCAAAAGAAAATAGAACCACAGCATGAGAGCTCGATGCTGTTATCCGCTACTCAAAATGTTTCGTGGGAGCCACCGACAACGAGTGAAATCACATTCCGGATTCCCAGAAGTTCGGTGGTGCTCGTCGACTGGGAAGGAGCAGTCGTATGGCCTGTCCTCGACGGAGCAAATTCATCGCGTTGGCGGATGATTGTCGGTACCCAGGTACGAAAGTTCCACCACCTCGATCACCGTATGAGAAGAATCATCCATAAAGCTCGTCAAGTCGGAGGGAGCATCTTGATCGGTGCAACGCACGTGTATCTGTACAGCAGGATAAAGTAATCAATTTTCAAAATAAACACAAATAATTTTGCGGTAAGACATTGCCAAATTATTAGACTGTACACACACTAATAAAACAGAATAGAAACGAGGCCATTCCGTAATCAAACACCCGCGCATCATCGTTTCAAACGCGGCTCAAATGCTGATCAGCTTCCCAGACGAAAAACCCAAATAACATGGGAGACAAAACATTCGAAGAATTTCGCCAAAACACAGAATTTCATTTCAATGCGATCTAATCGAAAACAAATGTTCCCCAAACCCGAAAACATCGGCGACTACGACGCTAGTTAATTCGTGGGAGTGTGGCAAAGCTGCCGTTAGCACAGACGACAACAATATCACCAGCAACGAACGAAAAAAAAATGTCACGCCGCCACCGTTTTGGGGTGGAGATTCCTGAAATAGAACCCACACTCCACTTCGCGCGGAGACGAACCGCGGCGGCTGGCAGGTTCTGTAAATTGGCGAAATTCTTCCTGCCTGTCGCCGCTTCAAACGAGATCAAATCTCGAGAGATGGACAGCTTTTCAAATATCGAGTCCACCCGCCCCCGGTAGTGCGCACGGTGGGGCAAAGGAAGGAATGCCGGTGGTCAAAGGAGTACCCTACGATGTGCTCATGATTACCTCCCACTGCATCTAGTCGGTGAGTGACGAACTGTTCCATTCCACAGGGCATGCCCTTCCGATAAACACTTTCTCGAGCCATTTCACTTCAGAGTTGGGTATAAGTTATAATTCTGCTGCGACCTTACCATCCGATGACGATCGCCGAGATCGAAAATAAACAACCACCCCAAAACAAAAACATAGCTTTCGATTTCGTATGCGAGATTCGTACTTTTAATACCCTCGTTGTTGCTTTGTTGGTAGGTACTGGCAGCAGCCAGCCAGCGGTTCGATCCGAATCCGAGTCGGAGAGACTATTTTTGGAAAAGTGCTACATTTTTTTGGCTTTCTTCTGAGAATACAACAGTCGTACAAGTTTCGTATGTCAATCGCCCAGTGCGAACACGAATGAACAACAATGACAAAAAGGGTCAACGATACAATTCCTACAACTGTTTGTTTACATTTCGGTTGCGCTTTGTGGGTGCAGTATTATTTTTTTCGCTCTAGAGAACGATGGGGGTGTTTGGTGAGATGGATGCATTATTATACCATGTCACGATTGTCACGTGCGTGGAACGAACGTGGATGGGTAATGCGCAACTATAGTGTACGTAGTACTATAACTATTGGCCATACGTTTCCACTAAAATCGCGAAGCACGGATACAGGCCAGCAGTACCTACCTACCTATATGTGCTGTAGTACAACTCTCGGTACTATGAGCGTAGCGCTAGAGGGAGACAGTGAAAAGTGCAGTGATTGAAAAACAAAAAAGACGGTGAGAGCGAGAAAGTGCAGTTTCTATTCGTCCGTTGCCGGAATGCGCACATCCATCATCCGTCATATGTTGAACTGCTATAGCTAGGTGCATATTTATGGGCTTGTGTGGCATTCGCTGGGATCGGATGTGAGTTGGAGGGATTTCCAAAGGGAAACTGGGATAGCTCGTGTCGAACAGTGTGACCAACTTTCCAATGAAAATAAGCAAAACACTAAGCAGGTGAGATTCGGTGGTTTGGCCAATATATCAACCCAACAAAGGAAGTGCAGCTTTAAGTTGGGTATTTCAAATAGGGTACATGGACCTATGTTTATCTCACCCCTTCGTACTCAATCCTACTCGAGATCCAAGGACATGATGCACGAGTTGGGAAGATTCTAAATGGGTAAAACTTCACGCATTTTTAGACTATAGTAGGTAAACAAAATTACCCATCAATGAACGACGTTTAGCAGACATCACGGTAACAATTTAAACGCGTTTAGGGATAACAGTTTCTGATTGATGAGTAATTGTTTCCACACAATAATGAGCGAACCTTCAGTCTAAAATGTGTGAAATCGTACGCTTTACTTACTTGTGTTCATCCAACGGCCCATTATTCCACCCGTGTACAATGTTTCGCCACGGTTGTTCACAGTGCCTTGGGTGTTCCACACTTGACCATCGCCATTCCTGGTTATGACGGGGTCGTTTCAGGTGATCTGACACATTTCCAACCAAGAATTTGGCCCTCGATTGTGCGGTTTTCCGAAGCGATAGAAATCCTAGCAAGAGCAGAAAATCAACTGGAGGGTGGTCGTTCTGATTGCTGTTCGTCGCGGAGTGATGGCAAGACCCAGCGAAAACAACAATTGGAGAGTAGTTTAGAGCAGATCTGGACCGCTGTTGAACTCATGGATCGCTCCAATATTTATATGTGCAGTGTACATTGCTCCCTATCGGACTCGTGATACTGAACTTTATCTCCACAGGCCTTCCTTCAGATTCGCGTCAGACCTTCTGTAGCATTCCTTCAAATACTCAAATAGTCTTGACGAGCAATAAACTTCCCTCCGTTGATTCGTAAACATCTTCAACCGAATTTGTGTTTGGATAGCCAGCGGTCTGAACAAATACCTTCTGAGAATTTTATTAAACGCTTCGCATTGAAAAAAACAAGCGAGACTAATTCACCGATTTTTATGCGCTTATACTGCCACCTGGTGGTAGGTCCACCGGCGAATCGTCAATAAATATAAGTAGGCCTTTACGGAAGAAATGACAGCTCTCCCGAGTAAAGTTCTCAACATTTCTCTGAAATCAACATCAAATAAAAATCAAAATTTGATTTCTCATCACAATTGTCGAATTCTATATCACATTTAGTTTTCATCTTACTGTAATCTTGCGTTCACTTTTCTTTGAGAAAGGTCGCTCTGTTTCATTGTCTTTACAGATTATCAACTAGAATACTCATTTTCAATTTGCTCTCACTGATAGCAGGATCAGTTTTAAATTTGATGTAACAGGAATAAATTTTTGCCAACAATTTTGATTAAAACGACATAGCAACCTGTGTAATCATTATCGGCAATTTCACAACATCATATTGAGTTTTAGATTTGATCTCAAACTCTTCTCGAGCTATCAGTTCGTTTACGCCAGCCATGGCGAAAGCCGTGAAACGACTACGTTCGATGGTTTTTATTTACCGCTGGCTCCACCTCGGAGTGAAGAAGTTCGTCACTTTGTGTCGGCCGGATACAGTCGAGCAGCCATATACAGGGTGTTCAATAAGTTCGAACACAACTTTTTGTCGTGGCTCGCACCATGTGCATCCTGTGTATTGGTGTCAGCTTTATCCTCATACACTGTACCTATTGATAGACGCACCAAAGAACTGATACAAATTGCGCAACGCCGCCCGAAGACAATACCAGTAAACTGGTCTGCCTACTCTCAAAAGTTATTGTAATAGAATGACAAAAATTATTACAGACCAGAATGGTGGACCTCAGAAATAACAATGTTTGCCGAGAAGATCCGCTCTCTTCCAGATTGCGCAAAGCCCTTTTGGAAGTTGACTGGGAGAGTTGCGCTAACGCACATCACCTGAAGCTGCAGCGTGTTCAGAGTATAAGTTTCTCTAGATGATCCTGATCACCTCCGAGGTAAGAACATCTGAAGTCCACCGTCTGGCCGAGATAAAATGCTCGATGATCACTTTAGTGAGTCTATTATTCGGTACAGCTGCCTGACATCGGATCACCGGACTATCCGGAATCTGGTTCCCTACCCTTAGGCTTTTCAAATTATAGTTGTAGGTTAAGTAGGTTATCAAATTTAACTAACAACGCCTCAAGGGCTGACTTGAAAATTAATTAAAAAACATAAAACAAAGAAAATACATAAAGCACCTAAAACACACTAAACAAAGCTGAAGAGCCCATTGGGCTGAAACACTTAAAAATTGAAAATGGTATATAAGACCAAGAATGCAAATTAAACAAGAATAGGGACCACATTCTATAATATAATATATCGTAAAGGTTGTCAATAACGGTGCATCAATTTAAAAAATAAGTTAACCCTGAAAAGAATATTCATTGAATTTTAATTTTTTTAAACACATTTTTAAAGTATATTCGAACTTATTGAACACGCTTGTACAAGACCCTGGCGCTCCTGAAGAAGGTGAGAACACATGGAGCGCAAGCCGGTTCTAGCTGTCCGACGGTTTTCCGTTACCGTGATATCAAGCGCTGAAGCGGAAGACTAAAGGCAAGGTGGCGAAATCCTTCTGCACCTTTTGACCGGGAGGTCATTGCGGTCTGCCAGACGGTCTAAAGAGTATTTGGCCAACGTGGACATTACCATGAAGAAGCGGAAGTCGAGGCCAATCGTGCCGGAAGCGAAATCGGCCACCCCAAAGCAGCGGCTGAATGTGCTCGTCAAGGATGTTAAGCGCAACGTGGTTGTGATCACGACACTCGACGGCAATGACTGGCAGGGAATCAGCTATTTCACGTCCTTCAGGAAGGAGGTGAGCAGCGACGTGAAGTACATCTCCTACAAGAAAGTTCCCGAAGAAGATCCTCTTGTGGAAGTGGATGTCGTAGCCACTCTTCCTTTCTTCGGTACTTTCGGGCAACAGGGCAGTTTACAACACTAAATGCTTACAGGAAATAACGATCTTCATTAAGAAACACCGACCGAAGGACGATGTCGTGTTCTGGCCGGATCTGGAATTAGCACATTACGCGAAACAATCGCTGGGGGGATGGAGCGTTTGAAGATCCTGGTCATCCCCAAGAACGCCAATCCCTCAACGATCTGTGCCTAATTGAAAATTTCTGGGCGAACTTGAAGCGGAGCATCTGTTCAAACAATTTCTTGGCGAACACCGAAAAGAAACTGATCAATGAGGCAGAGAGACAGAGTTCAAGAATATGCTAACATCTTTCGGCTATGGTTAAAGTGCCGGCTGACTGCCGTTAAGCCGCCCGACAAGGAGTGAAGTAATTTTTGTAAAATCATAAATTAATACAGGAATCAATAAAAATTTGTTGCGTTTCGATATCTTTATCTTTTTTTTCATCCATTCGTGTAAATTATCTTTTTTTTAAGCAAGCGAAAAGCCCCAAATGATGGGTTATGTTTTCATAAAAATAACATTAAAATTGCACACCGGTAATACACCGGTAGCTGGTCGACCAAACCATAGCTAGTCTGCCACGCTGAGAAGGGTGAAAAAAAGTGGTAGGAAGGTAGCTAGTCCGCTTAGGGAAGGCCGAAAAATGTTAAAAAAATGGACTCGATGGCCTATGCCCCTCACCCTCCGAGGGCGTAGTGGATCCCTAGTTGGTCTGCCGGGCTGAGAGGGGTGAACAAAATTTACAAATCCTGACTGAATGGCCTCTGCAATGGCGGACCCTGTGTACATACACTACACTCAGGTCGGAACCCCTAGGTAGCCAGTCAAGACCGTCGGTGCATGGTGGATGCCGGCGAGGTTTTCCATTTCTTACCACTCGGTCGGGTGGACCGACGGGTCAACTCCGAAGAACCAGTTCAAATGCCTCGTGTTCGTCTGTGGACTGAAAGTGGCAAGCGATGTGGAAGCAAGGACACGATTTCTGAGCAGAATCGAGGAATGGAATGACATCACTTTGGAGAAGATTTCGGACAAACATTAATGGCTTCAAGAATGTTTGCACGGACTGTGGTCAGGTGGACCACAAAGACGGGTATTGTTCCAGCCCCAAAAAAATACGAATTTTCCAGGTAAGCGGTACTCGTCCAAGCCGATGGTGACCAGAAGCGTGCAGGTGCAAGCGGAAGTGAACGGCAGGCAGATTAGTCTCCAACTTGACACTGCGTCGGATATCAGCGTCTTTCCGAACCGACATGGGGGAAGATCGGACAACCAGCAAATAGTCCTGCAGTAGTTCAAACCACTACAGCATTGGGGAAACCCATGAAGCTGTAGTTTCAACGTTCATGCGAAGTTGTGATCAAGGGAGAGAAACATGAAGCACGATTCTTCGTGGTCAAGCAGCAGCTCAATCTACATGGACTGGATCTAATCGACACGTTCAAGCTTGGGTCGGTGCCTATAAATCAGGTCTGCAATCAACTCAGCAGCATCCATCACCTTTTTCCAAGCAGCTTTCTCTACAGTGTTCAGCGATGAACGATGCCAACGGTGTACGTGCCAATATCATCATCCCAGTCGATTTCTCGGAGGCAGCTGCAATCGTCGTTGTTCGCAAGGTAAGTGGTACAGCAACTGCTCACCAACTGGGTGCTTTTTAACTGGGCAGCTTTTTTGACAGGGGCTCGTTGACTGGGCTATACTGCCGTTCTACGCATAACTGTCCCATGTTGCAAAAGTTGCAGTTGAGAAAAAGCGTTTTAAGTTTTGTGTCACTATTGTATAGGGCTGGTAAGATTCGTGGTAGAACCCACAAATTTATGAGTGGCATTTGAAGATGTGGCTAAGTGTTTGATGTGATGTGGTAATACAAAATAATAAGATTATTTTTGCATGTAAAATACGGGGTAAAATATCCAGTGGGACTGACATGCGTAGAATTTTGCTCTGCAGCAGAAAATTCTAGGCATATCAGTCCCACTGCATGTTGTATTGATGGATCGTTGGCGATAGAATTTACGTTTTCAAATACACATGCCATGTGCATTATTGTTTATGCTCTTACCATGATTCTGATTATTTTTTATCACCATTTCATCATTAAAACACAGTTCTATCAAATGCAAATGGTGGCTTATCATATAGACAATTTAATGTCAATGTTTTCATGTCAAAGTCATTGTTTAAGCTTACATATAAACCCCTTTATCAATCCTTAGCGTCGAGTAGTTCCTACAAAGAATGTTGTGAACTTAAATCAATTTTGTTTTCGAAGATCTCTTAAGAAATGTCGTAGTGGGACTTTTATGCCTAGAATTTCAACATGGGACAATCTAACTTGATGTTTTTTTGTATATAATAGTATAGTTAAAAAACTAAGCATATATTGAAAAAGCTGCAATTTGACCAAAAGCAACATGGGACAGTTATGCGTAGAACGGCAGTATAGCCCAGTTAAAAAGCAAATAAACTTAAAAAATCAGCATTTGACATTTTGTTGTCAAAATTAGTCAAAATTAGCAAGGGGCATGTGAAAGGCATATAAGGTTCGTGGAGGAGTGAAAAATTGTTAAATTGTTCGAAATTGAGTCGCAAATCGACGCTCTACATCCGCATCAGTACCCACTTTCTCTGCCGCAGGATACTTTTGCCAAGCTGGCGAACTGCAAGGGCTCCAGCCAAATTGACCTATCAGATACTTTGGGGGTGGACAAAAGCTGTAAAGAGTTGCTCACCTTCAACACGCATCGAGGTCTCTATCCCTACAATCGGCTTCCCACAGATATCAAGGCGGCACCCGGAGCGTTTCAGTAGCTCGTGGACACGATGTTCGTTGGACTCAGCTGCGCTTCGGGATATCTCGACGATGTTCTTGTCGGCTAAGTCGACGACGCGGAGTCATTGGCGCAACCTTCGAGCCGTCTTACGTCGAATTCACGAGTTCGGATTTACCATCAAAGCGGAAAAGTTCACGTTCGGCTAAGTTACAAATCAAATACCTGGGACACTTCATCGACGGGCAAGATCTGCGTTCGGATCCAGCGAAAGTCGAAGCCATCTTCAATATGCTAGTACTGACAGATGTCTGGAGTTCGATAGTTTCTGGGAGTTATTAATTACTACCGAAAGTTCGTTCAGAGTATGCGTACGCTGCGATATCCGCTGGATGAGCTTCTTAAAGCCGACAAGAATTGCGTCTGGCAATGCGAGAAAGCCTTATCCACCTTCAAACAGCACCTCATCTCCGATTTGCTTTTGATGCACTACAGCTCACAACGTGAGATCGTGTTAGCAGCGGATGCGTTCATCAGCCACAAGTGCCCAGACGGATCGATCAAGGGCGTGCAACACGCTTCCAGAACACTAACATCCGCTGTGCAAGCCTTCATCTGTGACCAAGTTCCACATGATGCTTTTTGGTTGGAGCTTTACCCTACAAACGGATCATGCGCCAATTCTTAGGGTCTTCGGGCCGAAAAACGGCATCCCTGATTACACTGCAAACCGGCTTCAACGTTGGGCTATACGACTTCAACATCGTCTACGAGAACACGGCGTAATTCGAGAACGCCGATATCCCGTCTCGACTGATCGATAGCCCGTCAAACAAGAGGAAGACTGCGTCGTAGCCAGTATCACCAAGGAGAACGATGTAAAATGCATTGCATTAGTTGCGGTTAACTTTCCCTTTTAGGGCAATCAAGCACGTAGCCCGTTCCGACCCTGTACTCAGCAAGGTCCATCGGTTCATTCAGCACGGGTGACCTCAGTCATAAACGGTGATTCCAAGACCGTAAGGTCCAGCAATTCTTCGACCGAAGTAATTCGCTATCTACGGTTCAAGGGTGCGTGACGTTTGCCGAAGGTCTTGTGATTCCGACCGATTTTCGGATGCGTTGCCTACCTCCCTCAAGACATGAAGGCGATTGGGCATCGTCTAGGACATCGCTGCGCATGTCAGAGAGTACCGTCCCTGTCCTTCTCGCTGTAAGGTAGTTCGCCTCCCCATGGTGCAGTCTGGGTAACGCTAAATGAACTACAATCGAGTGTCTGTTTCCATGTCAAGGACGGCTCAAAGCAGCGTCTGTTCTCCATGTTAGGAGCGGCTGAGCTACATAATTGTTCCCAGGACTCTAAATACATTTTATTGTTCCCAGGACTCTAAATACAAAAGCCGAAAGTTCTGGTGGATGGTCCGCCTGCGAGATAGTGGTGTTGGTTGTGGGCGCTGTGAGCCAACACCGATAAAAATGTACATCAAAGAATAATACACTTCCTTCTCAGCGAGTCTTTTTGTTCGCCTCGGGATGCCAGAAACGCTAGTCGGCGGCAACGGTACGCAGTTCACCAGTGCCTTGTACGCACAGTTTTGCCTCGGAAATGGTATCGACCACGTACAACTGCACCGTTCCATTCGTAGTCCAACGGGCGAGTCGAGCGTTTCGTGGAGACCTTCGAGCGAGCGATCAAGAAAATTCGAGAAGAAAAAAGGATTCAGGAAGCACTGGACATCTTTCTGTTGATTTACCAACAACACCGATTGCATCGGCCCCAGAAGGTAGATCATCATCCGAAATCATGTTTGGGCGCCAACTCGGATCAGCCTGGACTTGCTACGTTCACCAACCGTTCGGGAACCGACCGATTCAGCATAAAAGATGACGTAGTGTTTGCCAAGGGGCATCCCAACAACTCGTGGAGAAGGGCACCCGGAGTGGTTCTAGAGAGAATTGGACAGATGATGCTCAACATGTGGATTGAAGAGCAGCGCATGATTCGTTCGCACATCAACCAGCTGCGAAACTGAACGAACTGCGATAGCAGGCCGAAGTCTAGCTCTGTTTCATCCAAGGCGGACATACAAAAGTTGCTTCATGCTTCAAGCCTGGGGCCTGCTCAAGCCAAGCTAGCAACATGTTCCTCACCGCCAGCCGCACCAGTTGCATAAATACCAGCATTACGTGCAACCCGCACTCGACACCAGCAGAAGTTTTGTCATCCACGCCGGATACTCCGGAATCGACAACAGATGTGCGTGAGTCATCATCGAGTTCGTCCGTTGTCCCATCGTCCTTAGCAGCATGTAGTGTACCACCTACATCAACAGAAACGGAAATACCGCCTCCGAAGACCGCCGATTAGGTTCAACCCGTAGCAACTGTATTAAGAGGGGAGATGTTGGGAACATGAACAACCCTAGCAATCAACCGATCGCTACCAACGCCAACACAGCTGAGCTCACTGGTAGCAGTCAACTGTTGCCATGTCGATGCACGAAACAACAGAATAAAAACAAACTACACAACACAGAGTAGACCATCATTTTGTTTCGTGCGCACTTTTTGCGAATAAGTATCATTTTAATTCGTAATGTTAGCATAGTCTTATGGTATGTTCGATTACGTTCGCGTGTTTTCAATTGTACATGATGTACACGATCACCCTGTAGACGCGATTGTCGTGTCGCAGGGAGTACAGGCTCCAGACAGCCGAAAGGTCTTTCAACGTCGAACAAAAACCAGCGCATCTTTAAGCAATTAATGTCGGTAAACTCTATCTGTTTAATTCGTAAGGATTTTGAGACTTTGTTCACTACGAATGATACATGTTGCTTGAATGTCAATTCGGAATCAAGAATAATTCCGAAATCCCTGATTTGATCCACTCTTTCCAAAACACTTACTGCAACATAGAAATAGTTTTAGACTATTGAATTCTTCATTCGAGAAAACGTAATAATTTAGTATAGTTCAGGATTTACGATCATACGATTCCTTAGGCATCCAACTGTTGTTGCAGAAAATAGGCCTCAGCTTCTGAGCGAATTTTGAGGAAAGTCGTCCGGAAAATAAAGTCTCGATCGTACATCGTTGGCGTCGTTCAAATAAGGAAGAAAGCTGAGTGCTCCAAAATGACTGTTGTATCGGCATTATATGTTTAAGTGCTCGCAAAAATTTGGAAATTCGAGTCATACAAGCGTCATTTGCGGGCAGTTTTGCTTTCTGCTTTCCATTCGAACGTTCGAAAAATTTTGAAGATGAAGATTTGGAGGCATTACGGCATTACACATTCATGTCAAACGCAACAAAAACTTGCAAATTCAGTGGACATGACTCGACAAACCATTAAACGTCGTTTTGAAACCCTGGGAATGATCCAAAAGCAAGGAAATTGGGTACCATACGACTTGAAGCCAAGAGACGCTGCTGCTGCTCCAACGACAAAAAGGAAGGGTTATCTGCATCGTATTGTTACTGGAGATGAAAAGTGGATCCATTACGATAACCCGAAGCTAAAAAAATCGTGGGGTCATGCATCATCATCCACAGCCAATCCAAACATTCATGGTTCGAAGGTTGGTTATGCTGTGTATTTGATGGGACCAACTCGACGTGATACATTATGAGGTAATGCAACCCGATGAGACAATCACAGGAGCTCGCTACCGAACACAACTGATGTGTTTGAGCAGAGCATTGAAAGATAAACGGCCACAATGCCAGCAAATACACGACAACACTCGGCCACATGTTCCTCAGGTCGTTAAAACCTACCTAGAAACACTACAATTGGTCCTCCTTCCACACTTGCCTTATTCAGACATTGCTCCTTCCGACTACCACCTTTTCCGATCGGTGACGCATGGTCTGGCTGAGCAGTACTTCCGTTCTTAAGAAGAGGTCAAGAACTGGGTAGATTTATAGATCGCTTCTTCAACAAGTTCAAGACCAAAAGAAGCTGGCGAACGCTGCCAGACTTGGAAAGAACGATAATTGAAAAAAAAGTGGTGAAAATCCGCTTTCCAAAACATATCTACCACGATCAGAACTTCGAAGAAATTATCAACCGAAACCCTTGAAGGACTGGACACCCCACACCATAGAAAAGGGTACATGAGAATGGGAAAACGAAACTCTTGCACAATGTAGTGTATATCATATTGCAACGAAAAGGAAGATCTCGAACACCTGCTGTAGTATTGACCAAATGGCAACACCTTCGAGTACACGATCCTGGAGTATTGCGAACTTCTCTGAAGAAGGCAAACCAATTCGATCTAGATGGAAACTTTCCCCTTTCATAGAACAGACAGCAGAAGAAATTTAAAACAAAAGCGTTAACACTACAAGAGAGGAATTATAGAACTAGTTATAGCATATCTTAATACAATCAACCTTGCATCAGAAATAGACCTTAACCTTGTCCACAATGGATACATAAATTTGACAGAAATCTGTCAAAAACACGCAATCACAAACGCAACCTATCCGTTGCCTTAAGTCGAAAAAGAAGAGAAGAAGCAAAGCACAGTATGCATTACATTGAAACTGTTCCCCGAGTCCCACAATGACCGACCTCGCAATTTTTAAAGCCAAAAATATCAATTAATCTTGAGCCGTTACTGTTGCTTTTCTTATTTTAATCTTACTGCATTGCAAATTCTTTGTTGCTTTCCTGTTGCGTCTATGTATGTGCGCCTGAAATCACAACGTGGTACTGTATGACACTTGTTTCTGAAGCGTATCTTAGATCAGGTATGCAATGAGTTGAACGAACTTTGAAAATGTTTTGAGTATGCGAATTTTTCTTTTTCAAAAAGCTGCTACGGGAAAGCATCGTTATCGAATAAATTGTAAACACATCTAAGGACGTCGGGGAGCAGATCACCACGACTGGTTCATCCAAAGTACACCCGTGAACCATCTCGGGAACATCGAGCGAATCACAAGCACTACATTATCGGTTAACTAAACAAAGAAATCAATAAACACATACCAAACAATACGACAAACATTGCATCCTAACCCATCAATACGACGCATCTCGGCATCGGCATCTCGGTATAGAATCCAATAATGGTGATCGCCGTTCAATCTCAACAAAATCCCCTTTCTACCGTCTACCCACAGCTGTTGTTTTGAATTTCTAAAAATAAAACTGGCATCCCTCCCCATCTCTACTCGGCGGCACACTACCTGCCCCGCTGGCTCACCCCGCGTCAACCCAGAAAACCCCTTCTGCCAAGCGCTTCCACGGATATTTATTGGCAAGCATGACCTAATAACACGGCGAAGAGATTTTCACCGACCGACCCACCCCCGGAATGCACTTCCCGTGTCCGCCCCGTGCTCAATGCTGGCTCCAATCGGACACAACTTCCCGATTTGGTGACGATTTCCCGGGGAAAACGGCTTTAAAATCCGACCAGCCCCATTTTTCAGGGGAGGTAGCAAAATATTTACTTCTCTGACGATGGCTCCGATTCCGTATTATCCAGCTGGATATGGCCATAGTCTGTGGCGACTGCCAGCAACTTTTCCGGATCGATTTTTCACGTCCGGTAATCACGATACACTTGGGCACAGTTTAAACACACTTTTTACGATCGGTTCGCGAGATTTTCCGTACAATTTCCGCACAATTTCGTCGCGCAAACACTCTTCTTCATTCTGGACCGACGGCAATCATCACCTTTCGAAGCAGCAATTTTTGTGTGATTCGTCGTCGTCGCTTGCGCTTCGCTTTTTCGAAGCCCATCAGGCAGCTCTCGCTGTCTCGCTTGGGCGTTAGTAGTTTCGGCATGATGCTATCCTATTCTAGCACATCGAGGTCTTCTGACGTTCCGGTTTTGAACGGACTGAGCCCATGCAGCAAAACGCAACGGAGTGACATCAAATCAAAGCGTCGTTTGCAAGGTTTGTTGCAACATGAGGTGGAACATGTATCTATTTTTCGAGCAGAAGATTTGTCACACTACAAAATTGTAGTCCATTTAAAGAGTCACACAAGGAGTGAAACCAAATCTACCTATCGGAGCTACCTATCGAGCATCCCATTTGAAAATGAGAACTAATCGAATTATGCATTATGTATGTTCTTCTTGTCGTGACTCTTTTTAGGGACTCCACAAAATTGGTTCTATCGATGCACACTTAATTATTTTTACCGGGTTCAGTTAACAAAATACCAACTTAAGGCTAGTTTACAGTTCGAGAAAAGCATCACGGGGTATGGAAACGGGATTTCGCTCGGGATTTGGCACGGGAAATTTTCCAGATGACGTTTCTCCATATTTTTCCACACTAAAGCTTGTAGTACACTGTTTGTCCAATAGCCAAATATTTGGCATAGGCAGCTAGACAGCTGACAGATATCATAGATGTTTGTCAGATGCCTATCTGCCTATGACAAATATTTGGCTATTGGACAAACAGTGTACTACAAGCTTAAGTGACAAGCAAAGTTTGCGTCTCAGATTTTGCGTATTGTTTACATTTGTGTAAGTTTTTTCTTGCATGAAACATTAAAAAATGGAAAGTTTTGAAGACCGCATCTCACAAATCTTTTGGAGATTTGCTTTATCAAAATAAATGATGAGTATAACTTGAGAGAGAATGAATGAGAGTAACTTTAATGTCAATCTCCTTGTACCGTTTTGTCGTTATTGCTACGCGTTTCTTTTGAAGGAACTCTATATTTTCTTAGTCCAGTATTTCATCCTGGGTTAGCTGTTCACCAATTTTACCCTGACTGGCAAACTCATCAAAGTCTTCGAGCAAATCAAAATCGAAAAAATTCTTTCCGAACTCGGCTCTCTTTCTGACATTTTAACATTTTTTCCCTGTTCAAGTTCAAACTTTCAAAATCCGTCCGGAAACAAATCGGAATGATTTGCTCCCGCCAAAGACCTACGTGGACGAAATTATTTCCCCGAGTAAATCTCGCGAACGGGTTTACACTTCAGGAAAACTATAATTTTTGTGTAGACTTAATTCCCGCCACGGGAATTCAAATCCCGGGCTCCATTTAAAACACATAGGCGCCCAAACCCCGTGACGCTTTTTCCGAACTGTAAACCAGCCTTGACCAACAGATAAGCTTCTCGGTGGTCAACTTTAACTACCGATTTCACAGTCACGAAGTGTAATAGTGCATACAGGGCATATATATAACGTTTAGTGCATCATCACGGAGAAAAAACAGTCCCGTTTCAAACAACAAACTTGTTGGTTGACATCCAAACTAAAAAACTGGTTGTTTTAAAGGCCCGTTTTGTTGTTTCAAACCAATGATTTCGTTTTGAAACAAACAGGTAGGTTAGGTGTTTCTACCTAAAAATATTACCACAAAACAACACAAATTATGGTTGTTCTAAGCTAATATTTTTGTTGTTTACACCTTGAGAGGGATTTATTTTTACCAAAACACAGGTTGCGTTGACCCAGAGAAACAAATTAAAATTTTTGATTGATTCAACCAGAGCGGCGGTAATATCAAACTGATATTTTGTTAGGAGAAAAAACAACTAAAAATTGAGTTTGAAACCGACTTTTTTATTGGTTTATTTCATATTCCATCATCCGGTCCTGCTGCATGCTCTGACGCTGTCACTAAACAATAGGTAAAAATTTAATATTTTAATTTAAAAACAACCCTGAAAATAGTAGAAAAGCTGGCATCAACATTTGTAGATTTCTCTCAAAGAGAAGTCTATTGTAAATGTGCACTTATCTAATGTTTCTAATTAGTATTTTATTTAAATAAATATTCTTGAAATAACAGTAGAAATGTAAACGAAAATGTTTGTTGATTCAACCGTTTTCATTTGCTGTTTCAAACAGCAATGCACTTTGAATCATACTAAAATTTGTTTGAAACAAACCATAAGCCTTGGTAGAATCAACCAACAAATCTGTTTGTTTTTGTAGCTGTCATAATAAAACAACCAACATAATGGTTAATTCAACCGGATGTCAGTTGCACTTAACTGCATAATTCCCAAAACAATTACTCAAAATTTTGGTTTGTTTTAACCACCGTAGGTAGTCAAATCAAACTAATGTGATGTTTGTGCCCAATTCAACGTAAAATTCCGGTTAAATGAAACTAGAATATGTTTGTGTTTACCAATCTTTTTTCTCAGTGATTGTAGTTGGATTAAAGCTGAAAAGGGCCCCACTAAGATCGAACTAATGCTATATCTTTTGTATTGCCATAAGACATGGCTAAAGTAGCATTATTGCATTGGTAATGCATCACTACATTCTTAAGCTAATCTTACGCTTTATTACTTGACAACTGTTGAATTGATGCGTTTCTGCATTACCAATGTTGATTTTGGGTTGAATAAGTGCAACAATATAATGCTTGTTGGGTAGGTACCGTATAACATTCAGCGATATGTCAAAAATTAGCGAACTATCTTCAAAATTAACTGATCAATCCTTAAGTGTCACCCGCAATTGAAACGTTGCGGATGCGTTGACGTAAATTTGACAGAAAAGCTATGGGAAAACTGTCAAATTCACGCAAACGCATCCGCAACGTATCAATTGTGGGCCAGCCATTAGAAAAGCCAAATATTGGTGTAGGGCACCAATATATTCAATTACCGAGAACCTTAGTGTTATTTCAATAGTTTGTTGCCGGCGTCAATGGTGCAGTGGTAAGCGTGACTGCTACTTGGCACCCCAGTGGGTCTGGGTTCAATCCCAGTCGACGTCGGTGGTTTTTCTGAGGCGAAAAAATCTTGGTCACGTCTTCCTTCGGAAAGGAAGTAAAGCCGTAGGTCCCGGTTCATATTCATGAGTCGTTAGGTAGGGTCCAGGTGTGGAGTCGTCTCCCTGGCATCGGTGATTGTCACCATGTGAGGAAATAGGCCTACGGAAAATAAACAGATAAAAAAAAATTTGGATGTTCTGGAAAATCCATCAAATTAGTGCGGAATATCTGTAGAATCAAATACCGAACAGCATGGAAATTTACAGCTCGATTTTTTTGCGGTGATAATAAAAAATAAATTCACATGCTACACGAATAAAAATCATATTGTTGGTATATAGCAAACCCTATAGATTTTTGTCAATGTTATTTTTGCATGCTGTTTATGCATCATACACATAAGATTTATTATCCGTGTCGAATCAACTTCATAATGCCAGGTACAGACATACAACGCTGACCGTTGTACGAACTGTCAAATACTTTAATCCAGTACCAAAAAACACGTACTAGACTAAAGGTGTACAACGCTGTACGTTGTATGTCTATCCCAGGCATTACATAGACTAATACATTTCAAGAGCAATTGAAAACACTCTTTATCTATTACCAAATAGTTTTTATTGCAAATCAAAAACTATACTAAAAATAGATGAATGAATCCAAATAGTTTTGTTATGATTATTTGTCTGTGTTCTTTTTTTTAAACATAAAAACCAACCATTAAGGTTTAAAGCAATAATATCGTTTTATATTTTCATTGAATCTTATTCACATTTTCTAGTAGTTATTTATCTGGGGGAAACAGGTGCTCGAGTTCACGCTTTTGTAGCAATCAGGTTCTCACAAGCGTCAGGGCCAATTCCTGCAGTTCATCGATATTATGAGGAAGGTTAATTCCCAAATCCGTTTCTCCGGGTACTTTCCCGAGAGAAATTCGGTTCCTTCTGCAGGACATCAAGGTGGCGATAGACCTGAACGTGGGTGGAGACTTTCGTTGTGTTTCAGTGGGATTAGTGATGGCTTTTCAATCAAAACCCTCCCAGCGGGTGGATAGTCCTGAGGAAAATGAATATATTTTTTGGCTCAGTAAGTACTAGCACACCGGTCCCAAACTCGGTCCCAAGCTTAATGATTCGCCGCTAATAAAGTAGCTCACACCAACACACCCTCAAATATTGTGTCAAAATAACGTAGAAAATCAAAACAACAACCAAGATACTAGTACCATAGACTAACTCTAAGACAAGTAGGTCCCATACAAATACGATTTTTTTCTTGGCTCAGTCAGTACTAGCATATCGGTCCCAAGCTCGGTCCCAAGCTTAAGAATGCGCCCCTAATAATGAACTCACATGAACACACTCTCAAATATTCTGTCAAAATAACACAGCAAATCAAAACAAAGGCGCAAAGATGTATAACAAGGTGCTGGCTTCAAGGTGTAATTCGGACCAAGGGGTTCTACAACAGTGAACCAATTTCAAATCGCTAGTTGCATATTGATTGTTGCTAGTACCGCAAGGTACCGAAAAGCGCAAGAATTGTTGCAAGGTGCAGACTGTAAGGTGTACTTCATACTAAGGGGTTCTACAATAGTGAACCAATTTCAAATCGCTAGTTACATATTTATTGTGGACTCTGCTCTCCCCCATTTCCGGTTATCTGTTCTTGTTCTTACGTCAGCTTCTGCAGCTAATCGTTGACGGTCTGCTTGGTTTGAGCGTAATATTTTCTCAGTGTGTCCAGGTTATGTACACTCAACGAAATAAACTTTCGATATTCATAAGATTGCATTATGATTATTTGCTATAAGAAATCAGTATGAGTTTCATAACTTTACCTTATGAAATATAATGATGTTGCAAAAATAAAAATATTCTGCAACCGGGATTCGAACCTTGAACGTGGGGGTTATGTGTCCAGTGACTTGCCCACTAGTATATATCTATACTTGAAAACATGAATGCTTAAAGGCGTACAAGAACAACGTCGTGTGTAATAAAATCCGTTCATAAGGCAACCTTATAAAATTCAAAAGCATCGTTCATAAGTTGAACCTTATGAAATTCTTAAGATTATTTGGCTGAGTGTACGACTTTTACTGTTTGCTCGTTCAGATGTTGCACATCAGTTTTCTGATCCTCTTGCTATTGTTGTCATTGAACTTCCAAATCCCCTCTCATAGCACTTTCCTTGGCCAGCTTTTCCTTCATTCTCTCGACAATCTTTTTCAGCTGTTGGAACTTTTGCTTTTCACTATTAACATAGACTAACTCTAAGACCAGTAGGTCCCATACAAATACGATTTTTTTCTTGGCTCAGTCAGTACTAGCACATCGGTCCCAAGCTCGGTCTCAAGCTCAATAATGAGCCCCCAATAATGAACTCACACGAACACACTCTCAAATATTCTGTCAAAATAACACAGCAAATCAAAACAAAGGCGCAAATATGTATACTAAGGTGCTGGCTTCAAGGTGTACTTCGGACCAAGGGGTTTTACAACAGTTAACCAATTTCAAATCGCTAGTTACATATTGATTGTTGCTATTAATCTGCCCTTGACATTGTACCAAATTTGTCACATGCTTTGTACACATCGCACATGAAGTTAGCATGCCCTGACTTGCCCTGATTTGGCAAACCACTCACATCTACCGTAATTTAATTTCTAATAAAAAGTATAAGCCAAACATTATAGCTTTCTGTCATAAGGCAAGCCTTATTCTTTTTATTGGTAAACCACCCTAAAACTTTGCGAGGTATTTTAATGACAAGTATTGATGAATCAGACATGAACATTAATAAGTTATGTGAATAAAAATATTAATTAAAATTGTTTGAGTACAGACTCTTCTGAATAAAATGTGTATACACTCCAATAAATTCCTTCAAAATATACAAAAAATGTATCCGCATTTTCCAAATGCATTTTCAAATTACTCATTTGAAATCATTCACTGGATCGATCGGAAAAACTTTTCACCGGTGGAGGACAACGTACCGATGTTGATTACAGTTGCAAACATGAAGGAACAGTACTGGACAATACAAGACATAAATTGCTTCGCATAAAATGCGGAAGCAATTCACTTTTTCCAAACATTTACAGCCTCATCATTTCCTCCGGGTAATTTCCTTCAGCAATGCTGTTGACCACTTCAAGCAGCGAGTTCAAAATTACCTCCATATCACTATGTGTTTTAATTTTCTACTCAGCAAAGAATACGCGTTTAGTCAGAAGCGTTCATTTAACTAGTGAATTTTATAAAAATAGCGTCATATAGAACGTTGAAACTTAGAGTTTGGTATATTTATTGACGATAGCTTGGTAAAGCGTTTTTTGCAGAGGACCGAAGAAAGCGTTAGTCCTTGAAGCCTGCCACTTTTAGTGTGGCGCTAGTGACGATTTTAACATTTTAAGCTTGGTTCACAATGGATTATATTTCTAACCAAACTACTAATATCAGTAATTTAAATAAAACATTATATTACAGCAACCGTTCGCTAACTGGGCTAAGTTCACAGCCCAGTTATCGGATGCGGATTGGTAACTGAGCTGACATTTCAATTGTTAATAAACTTCAAGGGGACTTTCGATTAGATTTTGGTTGTGATATTTCATTGCACAATGCATAAATCAAATCATGTTTTTATGGCTTATGCGTTATTGCGATGTAGCTTGTTGTGCACCCCATTGTGCAAAAATGGTTTACTTAGTTTGTATGGAATTACGACTCAATTCTCGTACAGTTTAACCATTTTTCAATCGTCTACGAAACTCATATGCCTTTTACATGCCCCTTTGCTGATTTTGACAACAAAATGTCAAATGCGTTTTTTGAAGCTTATATGCTTTTTAATAGGGCTATAGCCCAGTTAGCAAACGCCACGTTTAAAAGAAGCCCAGTTAAACAGCACCCAGTTAGCGAACAGTTACTATACCTGGCTGATAAACGACAAAACACGACAACTTTCTCTGTGAATATTGTGTTTGCTGCACATAGCTTTCAAGAAAACCGAGCAGTCAAATTTTCACCAAACGTAGCACCAAGTTGTCGGCTTCACGATTGTTGTTCGTGGATGACAGCCGCTTAAATCCTTTGGTTTTTTGTTGTTGAATGTTCGCTTAAAAGAATTACTGTTACTTATTTATGAAAAGTATCGAGTTTTTTCTTCTGAAACCGGATTATATCTATTACTGACATCTGTATTTTATTATATTTTAGAAAATAATCGGTAATAATTACAGAAATCAGCAAATGTTGTAAAAACTGTTCGCTCAGTATAAATTATTTTTTACAGAACAAAATCAGCAAAAATACTACTATGATCGAACCCAACATGTTTGAGACGAACCAGCCTCAGTCGAGCCTCAGTTTTATTCGTGAGGAATTGAAAATAACATTCGTCGACGGAGTTACTCATACGAAATGAATTTTACTTCAATAAACTGCAAAAATGCAAACATCGAGTCAAATTCTTGAGCCGTGAGACGAACGTCGACAATATGTTTTGACATGCTTGCAGAAGTCAAATCACCACCTCATCAGTTGTCACCTCACCTTAACCCGGTGTCTTCACTAGCATTAGGTGGACCCCATAGTGGAAGCGATTGCGACGCGACGCGACGCGATGCGACGCGATCCTAATCGAATCGATAATCGACGCGATTTGATACCCATAGTGAACGCGATTAGAAGCACTTTTCACGGAGGAAAATGAACCGAAAATCATCTCCATATCATTTCCATTCGTTTCGATGGATCCATCTTCCGCCATAATGCACACGAATTTTGAAATTTTGGACAATAAGTCGAAGCGGTTTGGTTTCGATAAAAAATATCTAAAAAGAAGAAGAAGATATATGGTCGCGCGACACCGAGCGACAAACCAGTGCACGTACTGTTCGATCGCAGGAAATCGCTCATCGCGTCGAGTCGCGTCGCGTCCACTATGGTGTGTTAGCTATGTTTTCGCTTTGTTTAAATGTGCGGAGGTTGGTCGCGCGATCTGTCGAACTTCGCATCGCATCGCGATCGCTTCCACCCTTGAGGCGCCCTTATCTTAACAAATCTTTCTTGACATATGGCAAACACCCTGACATGTTTGGATGTTGGGCTTAGCCCAAACTGATATATTAAGATAAGTTTTAATTAAAATTTAAAAAATTGCAATGCACGTTTCCAAAATTTTCGGCATTTAGAGCAATAATGGAGTATCTGAAAAAAAGCTTAATGGCTAGGGGCGCGACTTTTCCGGATTATCCCAGATTTAGAAAAGAAATGATGTTTAATCAAAATGTTTAGTCCAAACCGGATGAAATTTAAAAATATTTTAAAAATCTGATTTAACCAAATTATCGGATTTCATCGAACGAAATCGTAACAAGCGATCGCATTCTTTTCATAATCGACCAGTTTTGAGGTCATCGCTGATGAAAGATAATCGACGTTTTTTCACGATTTCATCCGATATTTCTGATATTGTTCGATTTTTGAAAAGTTTCATCGATTATTGGTGAGTTAAACTTATTTAAGTATATTCTGTATGTAGAGTGTCAATTGGCAACATTGCTGTCAGCTTCAATTAATTACAAAAAAGGAGCGAAAAGCGCAGACGATGTGGTGTGGTATCACATACCAGGCCAAATTGTGGTTTCAAAGTCTTGTGGCGTGATGCGAACCTCGACAAGTATTTTCGGGATGCTAGCAGATGCCACGTCTCCATCACGATCACTGGACGCCTGTCCGTTAGTAATGTTGTTACATTCTTATAACTCGCAGTTGTACAGAAACCGGAAAACCTCACTCAGCGCCAAACAATTTTACTCTTATTTGCCAAAGTTTGCATTGCGGCGCATCTAGTGCGCTGTACCCCGAATTTGTCATCACAGCTCCACTTGATGCAGACACTTTGATTGCCATTTGGAAAAGCATTTAACTGATCTCGATAACGATGCGATTTGTTTCCGGTTTTGATACTGCAACGAGAATATTCTTCAAATTACAGGAAAAATGTACGGTGATTGATAAACGGAAATGTTTGTATGTTTCAACAGTTTTCGATCGTTATTTTCAAACAGCAATTCAGTTTGGAAATCATACTAAAATTTGTTTGATAACAGAAATCCATAGTAAGCGTTGGTAGAATCAAGCAACTAAATCTGTTACTGTTTTCGTAGTTGCTATAATGAACGCAGTCACGATCAAGTAAAATTAATCAAAATCGTGACTCGCTATCGGATGAAATCCAATCGAATCGGGATGAAACTCCGATCAAATCTGACATGAAATCCTGATCGACATCGGATGAAATCGTGAATAGTCTGAAAGTAGCAGACATTATTTCACCATAGTTAGATTAATGAGAAGTTATTGATTAAAATTTAAAGAATTGCAATGGATACATCCAAACTTATCCTTTAGTGCAATGGATGAAGTATCTGCACCCTAGCTTAATCGGATTGACCATTTTTGCGGCATTATTTCGGATTTTGTCATGATTATTTAAAAAAATGTCTGCCTAAGAGTCTAAAATTTCTGTAAAAATATATGTTTAAACAGATCCGCCTTAATATCTGACATGTGTCTCCACTTGCCATATTCATTGACAGCGATACAAATGTTAAGGCAGAAAATGTGAGTGGAGACACTGGGTCAGTGTCTCCTTCTTATTTTTTTTGAGTTGGATTTGTCAATACACATACTGAAATTGCTAATACTTATTTATCCATTGAGAAATAATCAATCATATTTTCGAGCAGTTTTGGAACAAAATTCTACCAGCGATGTAAAGAGAGTGAAGAGCTAAATTTTTGATTTTACTAGATTAGCACAATAGAAGAATCCAAGTTGAAAGAAGAAGAACATCGAGTTATGATAAATCTGACAGCTCTCATGTTAATAGTATAGGACGAACGTTTTGACAATGCTTCTAATAAATTCAAATAAATTTTATTGTCAAAAGCGGTCTGTTGTAATGATGTAAGAAAATCCTAAACTTGCAAAATAGCGGCATTATTGATTTATGTTTTTATTTTAGCTGAAAATGGCTTTATTGAGTAGTTATGATTTTTCTACATCACACAACAAACCGCTTGTAATTAGAATTTCATTTGAATTTTTTATAAGCATTTTGAAAATGTTCGTCCTATACTTTAACATGGGAGCTGTCAGATTTATCACCATTCAGTGTCTTCTTCTTTTTTCAACCTGGATTCTTCCATTAAGATACAAATTTCCCAAGGCTCTAGAGCAATTTTTTATTAATATTGTTCCATGGGAAATTTTCGAGTGGGAGGAAACTCCCTCTATCTGTACCGAAGATATCAGCGCCAAAATTTGATTAGGGCGAATCTGCTTATGTAAACAAAGATTTTGTCTGATAATTTATCGAAAGTTGAATACAATTCCTTCAAATTGAATATATCAGCGGATAGAGATAATGCTCGTCTTCCTTAAGAAGTGCTTAATTTGTATTTGTGACCTTTTGTTCAAGAGAAAATGACTACGAAAGCCATTGTTTACAAAAGCAGATTCGCCCTAATCTAATTTTGGCGCTGATATCTTCGGTACAGATAGAAAGAAAGTTTCCTCCTTCTAATGTATATTATAACCAATTCTACCAACACTCATTAGAGCTAAGTTTAGGTCTGAGTGTATACCTATGGGTAGAATATAGTTAGGTAGAGTTTAGCGTGCGTCAAAATGCAGCAGCGCTTGCTGCAAAGGCATATAGTTGTCATAGCCAGAGACGCAGATTGTTTATGTTTGCAATCCGTCGTGAATAATTTCTGTGATCTCCGTTGATAAATCGTTCCGTTACCGACGGAAAATCCTCCGGCACCATGTCCGACCAGTACGAATACGCGAGCAAAGGTAAGCTGAAGCTTAAATCTGACTCCGATATCAAAAAGAAGAAGAAGAAAAAGAGCAAGGATAAGGAAAAAATGCGCGAGAAAGTGGAGAAATCTTTGGAGCAAAGTGGAGGCAGCAGTTCCCAGCAGAGCCAAACTAAGGCACCTTCCTCGGGGAGGGTTCTGACCAAGGCGGAAGAATCGTTCAAAAAGATGCAAGAGAAGATGGTAAGGCTGTTGGAATTCATTTAGTTTAAACTTGGTTGATCTAATGAAGTATCTCATTCACAGCAAAAGAAACGGATAATGGATAAAGCTTCGATGACGCATAAGCAACGGGTGGAACAGTTTAACCAACATCTCGACAGCCTGACGGAACATTTCGATATCCCGAAAGTTTCCTGGACGAAATAATCTTGGGATATTTTGTGCGTATGCATATTTGATGTATTCAATAGTTTTAATTCAATATTTACTTATTTGTTTAAGTATTTATGTTTAAGAGTAGAAAATAAAAAAAACCATTACTCTTTATAACACGACCGTTGAATCTCAAATGTAGGTAACTTATTCTCATTTTCTAATATTGCAAAAGAAAAGTAGAACAAGTTACCCACAACTGACTTGTATAATAATATTTCATTGAAACTCCCTCAGATTTTTCGCTCTCGTTTCGACAGTATTATTAGTCACTAGATTCGAAGTCTGGCGGATACAACGAAGGGAGCCAATTTGAACTGTCAGTTGGTGGAGCCAATCGAGCATATCTCTTATCAGAATTTTTTGGGTATTTCTCAGCAGTTTATAGAACTACCAGGGGGCAAGTCACTCTGCCACCTTGTGTTACCACCCTAAAAAACACACTGACACAATTCAAACACCTCCCACCACATCTACGATAAATTTCCATCATTTCTGGCATCACTTCAATGCATGTTTACATAATTTATTAGATTAATTATAGACCAATCTATGAGTTCCATAAATAATCCATTTTTGACAGCATTATATTCTTGACAATCACTATATGTCACATTTCATGTAAATAAATCCGTCTAATCTGTCAAATATTGAAAAGCTGTAGAACGATTGAAAAGTTTTCCTTTCGTTTGCTTTATTTTGTTTACATTTAACTTGGCAGACAGGCAGCCAGATAGGTTTATAAATTTCATAAGTCTAGTTCATAAATTCTAGTTTCATAAATCAGTTATTATTCGTGAAATCTTATATTCCACTATCATGGACGAGGTATCAAACTACTAGATTTATTCTTCTTTTTTTTAGTTTTGATTATTTTTGGAAAAAACTGGAAGGGATATATGGATGTATTAATCGCCATTTAAAAAACATCATGAGATTGTCAAACTTATGCAGCCAGTCGCTCAGCAGATTGACCAGGGAGTCAATTTTGCTCATTGAAAGAGATATACGTGAGATGGCAGATGTTGCCATTGAAAAGGCGCACTTGTCGCCCCTCGCTTGAAAGCGTATACGGGCGATTTGAATCCCGACCCCATGAGTTCAAATTCCTTGAGGGAGAAATTCTATGCTTGCTGGATTTGGCAAACATAGTAGAAAAATACGGAATCAAAATGTTCCTCAAGCCGATGAAAAAAATCCTAAATTCCGACTTCCGGCAGCATCCGGACTCCGTTACCAGAAAACATTGAAAGACTTCGTCTGAAGATTTCGGCACATTTTTTGTAAACCGTACGTAGTAATCAATCAAAATATTTAGCCCATATACTAGCCAATTGGTTATACTAGTTATATTTTCAATATGTGTATTTCTTAGTTTTTTATTCAAATTCTATTGCAATTTTCATTTTACCTATACTTAACATCATGGTTATTAAAAAAACTAAATAAACTAAAAGGATGAAAGAAAAATACCGTGTGGACTTTGGAAGACATATACTTTTATTTGTTTGCTTTTTTATGTAAAACGTTTAGTTTCGGTCGAATACTTGGAAGATATCGAAGAGTGAGATATCCATGAACAGCGCTGTGCAAAATGGCTTGGAGAACTTTGTTGAGTACTGTACTGAAGATATTAAAGAGGAAAGTCCTTACGAAAGCTTTAAAGAGAACGGTTATGTGCCAATCGATATGAAAGGTAAGAATAATCCTTACGTATATTTCAACCATCAATCATCAATCAATCTTTTTTTTTTTGCAATAGTGCCTATTATAAATGAAATAGTAAAATTGGATAAAGAAGCACTAACAGTTACTGATGAATATTTTGCCGAATACCTTGAAGAAGTTCCTGAAGAATGTGTCGATGATTTTAACGAAGATCCTTTATTAATCGAGTGAAATAAAATTTGGGGCTATATTTAAATTTTGCCCAGTCAGAGGGGAATGGTTAAAAGTATAATTCTCTTACAATTTCCGGGTGTCGTTAGCACGGCACAACTCTTTCATCGCTTCGCGTTTTTGTTCTTCCATTTCTAACTTTATCCTTCGGGGGATCCAAATGCCTACTCCATGCCTGTCAAGCCGCATAATCATCATCATGCCATGTTAGGGAAGGTCCATTAATAATCTAATGCAGTAAGGGGGAGGGTTTTTTTCGGAAAAGGTGAAAATTTTTGAAGGTTCATACAAAGCATGTGACAGGGGAGGGATGGGGAATGGGGGTTATAAAAAGGCATTTTTAGTGTCACGTAATTAATGGACGTTCCCTACAACTTCTTCACACAGACAGCAGTCCTCTTTTTCACTAGCTGAATACATTCGTCCTTAAACAAACATTTCGCAATTCGGAGCACACTTATTGTGGAGCATTATTTGATCGTTTGGTTCCCTTTTAGCCTTCAACCTTTTTGGGTGTTCAAGTACACAGAAGTTGGCTTCATTATATGCATGTGGTTAAAATCATTCCAATTTTTCACTATCACAAAACTTAAGCAAACATTTTATAAACCATCCTATCCATCTAGGTTTGGAGAAGCCGCTTGCTGTAGCCAAACGACAAAGAGATCGAAGGCCTCTTCTAGACATTAGCAACGGAATAAACGACCGATCCCTCCTGTACAGGCAAAGGGGAATACGTTATACCCCCACAGAATTGGACCCTGCAACGTATGATCTCATAACGGGAGGAAATGCAAACTATCTATTCCGGCAAGCGAACATGAAACTTCCGAGCATTAAAACGGTAAAGAGACACATAGTTAAGCACACTTCAGAGACCAAAGAGGCAAAAGTAATGGTGCAGTCGTGCCTCAATGCCCATCAATACCCGTTAGTGGTAGCATTAAGTGAAGACAGTACTGCACTTTCCCCAAATATAGAATACGATAAACGGTCTGATTCATTACGAGGCTTGGTAGCACCGATCAATATCCACGGGATGCCATATGAGCATATATTCCAGGCCAAATCTTTAACCAAAATGATTAATGATATGAAAACTTACAATGTCGGAGAATATTTGTATGTGATTATGGCTTGTGATTATGATATTATGTGATTATGGCTTTTACCCATGGTTTATGGTGCTTCACCCATATGCATTTTCTACATGTGCAGCGACAATCGTTTTACGTCCTTAGACGTGATGTCCCGGTGGGATTTTGTTAAAGCCGAGCTACAAAAGGTCGGAATATCAGTGGTCAGTATATCGTCAGATGGAGATTCGCGACTGTTGAAAGCGATGAAAGAAAAGTCAGGGTTACCGAGTCCTATTGCTTGTGCCGTGTTCGGGCCATATTTTGCCGCAGAGCTCACCACTGAACCCGTGTATATTCAAGATACAGTGCACCTAGTTAATAAATTACGTCACGCTTTGTTAGACCCGAAGCGACATATGCGTTTAGGTAAGCCGTTTTATTTCTATGATTAGGTAGGTAATGAATAAATGTATTATTTTATACAACATTAACGTATAGGACAATTCGCCATATCGTTCGCTATTATAAATGAAATGGTTCAGCAAGGCTGCAAAGGCATTCATAAATTGAATCCCTCGGACTTAAACCCCAACGATAAAATGAAATTCGATCCATCTCTAAAGCTGATGGCAACCGATTTGATTCAACATTTGAATGAAACTGTCCCTGGAAGCAGAGGAACAGCAATATATTTAGATATTATGAGAAACATATACATAGCTTTTACCGACGACGATACAAAACCTGTTAACCGGGTTGTTCTGGTGTGGTAAGTACAGCCATTCTTTCTGTTTTTCACAAATCTCTTGAAAATTGGTCAAGAATGTATGTGTAAACCCATACACTCTTTCTCTTTTTTTAAAGGGTGATACGGTCAAAATTTGGTCAAGGGAAAACGCGTGTAAATCGGTGAAATCGTTTATTTAAAAAATCAAATTAAATTTCTTTTTCAAGTTCAATTAGTATAAAATTCAGGAAAAATATTCAGTTAGGCTTCCGCTTTTCCAAATCCGAATTGCCGGGCCTTACGCTTGACCCAGATTTTGTACAGCCACCTTGTCCACCTTCTTCGCCGCAGAAAGCCAGTTTGCCTTGAACTGCTGCTCGTCCTTAGCAGTTTTTTGGTCTTCTTTAGGTTCCGCTTAACAATAGCCCAGTATTTCTCAATTGGGCGGAGCTCTGGCGTGTTGGGAGGGTTCTTGTCCTTGGGAACCACCTGCACGTTGTTGGCGGCGTACCACTCCATGGCCTTTTTACCGTAATGGCAAGATGCCAAATCCGGCCAAAACAGTACGGAACAACCGTGTTTCTTCAGCAAAGGCAGCAGACGTTTATTCAAACACTCTTTCACGTAAATTTCTTGGTTGACAGTCCCGGAAGCTATGAAAATGCTGCTTTTCAAGCCACAGGTACAGATGGCTTGCCAAACCAGATATTTCTTTGCGAACTTTGACAGTTTCGTGTGCTTGAAAATATCTGCTACCTTTCCCTTCCTTTTGCCGTATAAAACTCCTGTCCCGGAAGCTGCTTGTAGTCGGCTTTGACGTAGGTTTTGTCGTCCATTACCACGCAGTCAAACTTCGTCAGCATCGTCGTGTACAGCCTCCGGGATCGCGCTTTGGCCGTCGTATTTTGTTTATCATCGCGATTTGGAGTCACTACCTTCTTGTAAGTCGATAGTCCGGCTCGTTTTTTGGCTCGATGCACGGTTGTAGACGATACACCCAGCTTATTTGCGGCATCTCGGAGAGATAGGTTAGGTTTCGCTTGAAACTACCGGCAACTCTCTTTGTCGTCTCAGCGGCTTCCGGTTTTCGATTTCCCCCCGATCCAGACTTCCTGGCTGTCGACAAACGTTCCCCAAACACTTTAATTACATTTGTAACGGTTGATTTGGCAACTTTTAGCGATTTTGCCAACTTTGCGTGCGAGTAGCTCGGATTTTCGCGATGCGCGAGCAAAATTTTGATACGCTGCTCTTCTTGCTTGGACGGCATTTTGACAACTGAAGAGTGAATTCCAAAATCAAAATAGGAGCAACATTCTACACACACGCACCTTCAAAATGAGGGGTGTTCAGGTTTTTTAAATGCAAAATTGAAAGACATACGTCAAGTTGATATTGACCAAATTTTGACCGTATCGCCCTTTATACGATTGAGCATATTCAAAAACTATAAATCCTAACTTTACAATAGCCACGAGCAAAATTATGTGATTTCTTCCATAAGCAGCATATTGCGTATTTTCCTCTAGTTTATTCAACCCCGTTTTCCTTCCCCTCTTCAAAATCTGTATCACACACGTATTTTTCCTTAGTTTTTATCATTTCTTGCCCACTGTGCATTGTGTCCCAGTTGTACCAGCTGTTATTTTCGTGCTACTTGTACCTGCCCAGCAAGCTGTTGGTCACCGATTTGCGTTTAGTTCTTGAAAGGGGCTATAGGAGCCGAAGACTTGATGGCAGTCTTAACTATGAGCAGCAAATAATAGCTCAAACAGCTCGAATAGCCCCTTTCAAACGATAATGTGACCCATTAACCTAGACTCAGCCACGAGTAATTGGCACCGCACTTACTTACACCAAAAAGCAAAGCCCTGTAAATAACCATATTGTTTATCGGCTCCACAAAGTGTTACACACGTTTGAGCCTTCTAAATAAACGAAGTAATTGAGAAATAAACTAATATAAAAAATACATAAAAAAAAATTTGTATTATGAAAAGTTGAAATGCCATTGCAGGTACAGTTACTTGATACTGTTGTAAAATGGACTACCCCATATGGCATTAGATCGTTTGGTATAAGATTTTGGATAATCAATGGTCATTTGGCATAAAAGCCGTTTGGCATAATGACCATTTGGCATAAACCAAGGAAAAAAATTAATAATATTCCCGTCATTTGGCATAAACACCATTTGGCATAAATATCGGAAAATGAAAGCTGCTTCAGGTTCAGTGGGCATAAATATAATTTAACATAACTTAAACATTCAAAATGCAATGGGTATTAAAGTCTTTTGGCATTGGCACAGAACAGTTTAAGAAAGGCTATTTGAATGAAAAATCTGTAAATCAACGTTTCATCAGAAACATTTGGCATAATGACAGTTTGGCATAAATACTAGAAAATAAGATTTCTGAGCAATTAACCAATTTCAATCGGCATCGTGGTTTTGTCAAATAAATTTAAATTTTAGAGGAAAATAAATTATTTAGTACAATATTTATGTAATAGATTGTAAAATAAATTAAGAAAATTTTAAAGAACAGCCTATTTAATAGAAAAGGGAGATTACAATACTTCTCATACTGGCCTATATGTGACAATTACGTTTCAGTCGATTCGGATGAATTATGCCAAACATAGTGAATCCAAAAATTCCCTGTTCAACATCAGGGAAGAAAACATTTGACTTTCAAATTTCAATAATCCTGAAACCTATGAATGCCATATTTTGAAGAACAGTTCATTTAAAAAGAAAAGATTATTACAATGGTCAATGACATTATGCCAAAAGGTCATTATGCCAAATGACCTCTTGGATTTTGTTTTACTTCAAGTGTGTTATCCCAAATGGTCAATATGCCAAACGGCATTATGCCAAATGACCAGTTAACTCAAGTTATTGTTATGTCAAATGACGAACCTCCTTATGCCAAATGGCCTTATGCCATATGGTTTTCCCCCGTTGTAAAAACAATATTTTGAAACTGCCTGAAAAGTGACGTTGATAACGCACAGCCTACTTCCTAAGACAACTGGCGATGGCTGTGATGGATGTGATATAAACTACATTTTGAACGAAGAAACAACGGCTACTGATCATCCTTTCGTTTATTGAATGCCATTCAAGATCGGAGCCGATCTTGCGATCCGGTTCAGCTTTGTATAGAATTTGTGCGAATGTACTTTTGTGTTTTTCTTATCAGTGCAAGATAAATTTACACTATTGGCTTTTTGTCTCGAACCTTCACCTCAGGAGACTTGTATGTTGCTTTTGTTTTTGTTTCATTTTTGGTTTTGGTTCAGCTCTAATTGACCCCTATTGAATCCTAACTCTAAACATTACCGATTTCTGATCCATGTTTTAATTTATTCGGTACAAAAGGTCATTCCGATTGCAAAAGATTTGGTTCTTTTTCTTTGGACTTTATTTACAATAAACTGTCATTTTTAGGAATGAGTATTTTTTCTTAGCTAAAACTAGTTTGCGTCAGTATCTTTTAGTTTGTAATTTCATTAGCTTTATGTACACCTAACTACCCGCGCTTTGGCTTGACAGAATCTCTCATGGCCACCCGAAATTTATCCCCGTCAGCTGATAGAACTTGAAATTGAACGGTTGATAGAACTCTCGTAATCGTTCGATTGCCGGTGGTTCGATCCGTGGATGGTTTCGGCCCTTCGTCTTCCCCAAACAATGTGGAGATGATCGTTCCTCGGATTTAAGCAGACACGGGAATCCTTTGGTAGAGTTGAAATAGAAATGTTTCTCATTCACTACCCGCTTAAGTCCGAGGAAGTCTTGAACTCGTCCAATTTCCACCGCTGGATCGGCAATCAGTCGCTCACCACTGACGAAGATCAGCTGAGAAAGAGGAAAATATTCGAGCCACCGCTCAAGGTGCTTTGCGTAGACACCAATCTTCACAGGTCCCCACGTCGTGTCCACGATTCCACCGGAGGTCCCGTTAAGGAACGCCAATTCTTCGAACCGCTTCATGTCTTTCTTTTTGCTGCGGGCTTGTGTGTAATCGGAGATGGCACGGGTCACTGGATCCCGAACGACAACCAGTAGTTTGGTGCTTGGGTTCATGTGGTAGACTCGTTTGGGTGCTTCCTTGGTGATAAAGTAGCTGGGGGTTTTCTCCATGGTGATCTGGCCTTCAATCGTCGGTGGCATGTGGTGTCGATACCAGTGGAGACCTTTAGCGTAGTGTCGATCGAAGAAGTGCACTTCGCATCCTGCAGCTCGGACATCCGGATGGAGACGGATGAACTCGAGCAGGGCTCGGGTGCCACTCTTCTTGACTCCGATGATCAGGGCATCTGGGAGGTGCCGTGAAGGTCGTAAGCCTTGCTGTCTGAGGAAACGATATTTTGGCGATCCGTCGGACGCATTGACGGGAAGACCTTTCGAGTCGAATCCCGTGCCATCACCGGTAAGTGGGACTATCCGGACGATCGAGCCGAGGATTTTGATCTGTGGCACATCGGTTTCCTCCGTGGGCGTGGTCATCGTGGTGAAGCTCGTGTGGGCCTAAAAAGTGGAAAATTCGATTATTTTGCGTCCTTTGAGTAGGGGCAGTTTTAAGTTCGTACCTTCTTCCACGTCCGATTGATGCTTGCAATCAGGCATGTGTTGAATGTGTAGGAGACGTACAGCATACAGATGCAGACGACGATGGTAATCGCGATCGTACGATTACTCAGATTGGTGTACCATTTATAGAACATCCCTGGTAGATTTGAGCTGTGAAAAAAGAGCAGAGAAAACAAACCGGTAAATATCGTAACCATCAAAGAAATGTTGCATAGGTGTAGGGAAATAGTGGAACGAAGTCAAACCACCAGAGCACAACCGCAGGGAGATAAATAAACAGACTTTCTGTCGCATTTGCGTTGCCTTCCGAAACACATGGTACCTACATATAGTACATGTCAGACAGGAGGATGTGTTTTTTCAGCCCGGAGGATCGTCCAAGTGAGCGGTACGAATTACAAATCTGGATCGGCTTTTCGCTACATGTGTCTGAGACCCAACTTCACCAGATTCAGTGCAATGTACGAAACTTTCAAATAGGGGAAAGCGAGGAGAGGTTTTTGGCCTGCAGCAACCGTACGTATCCACACAGAAACACTTATTCCGCTTGTCAGAGAAAGCAGTCTGACAAACCAAAAGCAAGCCTCTTGTGCGTTTGAGTGTGCAAAAAAAGTATGCATCCAGGCGCAAACATGAATATAAAGTGTTCGGTGCTGCTGCCGTTCTCGGAAAACGAGTGTCAGAAATTTTTAGAATAAATAACCACGTGTGGGTGTGTGTTTGTGTGTCTTTGCGAAGGCAAACGACGCCAACGACTATGAGAGGGAAAGTTTGCCGAAGAAGCCTTCGAGCATCAATTTGGTAGGAAACCGCATTCCTGCCTCACACATAGAAATAGGCAAGTCTCTGGTTCTTGTAAGGCAAACTATTTGTCTTTCCCATTTACTCGTTGTGATTTCCCTCTCGTTCTCTACCGGGTCCAAGGTTTGCAATTGGCTTGTTTTTATGATAATTTAATCATGCCACATCATTTCGTTCAGATTCAGGACATTTCCGGATCCCATCCATCTTTGCACGAACGGGCCGGGCTCGACGACCCGAGGCTTGATGATAACGTCGACGTGCTTTGCGAGGAATATTCGATGAGCTAATTTTCACCACGTAGACAAAGTTTTTCCCCTCTCGGAGCGAAATGGATTCCAGGCTGGATATAGCGGAAAAGACGAGTGCTATAGTTGGAAATCTTTGTTTTATTTTTTTTTTCTAGTTTTGAGAGGATGTTGTTTTTTCCGGAGGGTCTGGTTTGATTAAGTATAACGGAAAATCCAATTAAAATCGGAATTAAAACATGTGGTCACAAGTTGGCGGATCTGGAACGTCTGTGGGGGTTGGGGATTATGATGGAATAATATTAGCGGGAGAAACTGGGCATAGTGTCATAAACCAAAATCGAAATCAATGGCAAGATAAGGTGTGTGTGTGAATTATAAGAGGAGTTTGGAACTAGAAAAGTAGTACTGTTGGGTATTGTTTTGATGAAGATGCTATAGAACTGAACAGCGATTTAGGTTGTACGGTAATCAAATTGCAACCACTTCTTAAATGGCTGTAACTTTCCCCATGGGTATTTTCTATTGAAATTTTGGGTGAATTAGTTCAGTGTGTATTTGTTTACGCTGTGTAAGTTTCACTAGCAGATGTGCAATCGTTACGAAGATGCAGTCGGAAAAACCGCAGCGGCGCAAAGAAATTTTGCGCACGTACCTCGAAGATCCGGATCTTTCTCATTGTGCTTGCCTCATCGTGGAATGGTACATTCTACGGTGTCTCGTGTTTTAAATCGGAAAGATCTAGTGGCAAAAATGAATCTCCGTACAGTGTTAAGGATCACAAGCGTTGATGAAACCACATTGCCTCGTTATAGATGATGAGACGTATACTTCCTCTTCTGAGGTCACACGATGGTCCTACGATTTTTTGGCCGGATTTAGCCTCGTGCTATTACTCGAAAGAGGTTTTGGAGTGGTACAAGGCTAAGGAGGTCAATTTCGTGACGAAGCATCTCAACCCCCCGAACGCACCGGAACTGCGGCCAATTGAAAAGTACTGAGCCATCATAAAGCAGGCACTTTGGAACATCCTACACACTCAGATTATTTTACAGAAATCTGTAAAATTTTACCGAAATCCGTTAAATCGGATTACCGAACGATCAGCTGTTGAGAATTCGGTAAAACTTTACAAATTTCTGTAAAAAAATCTAAGTGTGTAAGGAAGTGAAATCGGAGGAAGATATGAAGAAAAAATGAATTGTCACGCAAAAAAAGTTGGTCCAAATGTTGTACAGGACCTTATGAGTAGTGTAAAGAAGAAAAGTTCGTGCATTTGGATATGAAATTGAAATTGGATAAAACAAACATAGAAAAATATTCATAACATGTTTTATTTTATTCTCTGAAAGTTTGAAAACGATTGGTTGAACGGGCGAACTTTGCCGACTATTTGTGTGTGTCGCAGTTTGATTCCGTACACCCTTTAATTGCATGTTAACATTTTTCCGATTACCTTAACATTTTCCATTATGACTACGGAAAATAACCAAAACCAAAATGTCATTGGAAGATGTTCTGACATTTCTGTGCATTTTTTAATTGCGACGAAATATTTTCATTGCAAAGGCCGATGGTTTTTGCCTTAAGCGTCATTTAAATTTCTCTCATTAAGAATTATGATTACTGGCCAAGTTCTGCATGAATGTGATGTGTATCGAGTGGAATCCTTCTAAACAATGTGGGTTCTAACAACTCGTATGCATAAATGAGCAAATAAGTGGAAACTTTGAGAAAACATCAACTACAATCAAACTCAATGTTTAAGCTGTAAAGGATGTATTCGATAAAAATGGCACACACATATAAACTCATCAAAATTAAACTGATTATCGGATTTTCTTGAAATGTTCAGGGAATGAAGAACTATTAATGAGTTTTGATTTACAACATTTGTTTTATTCAATTTCGTCTCCCATCCCGAATGCCCGCACCTTCCTTTTCACTTCACCCATCAAATTTTGTACAACCGATTTTCCCAGTGTTTTTGTTGTTTTTACCCAAATTTTCTTCAATTCTAGCTCTGTTTTTATAGTTTTGGGATGTTTGCGAAGTTCCGTTATCATAATTGCCCAGAATTTTTCAATTGGACGAAGTTCCGGTGAATTTGGTGGGTTCATATCCTTTGGCACAAAATTGACTCCGTTGGCTCGGTACCACTCCAATACGTTTCGAGCGTAGTGGCAGGATGCTAGATCAGGCCAAATCAGAGTTGTTCCTTTGTGCTTCTTAATGAATGGCAAGAGACGCTTCTTAAGGCACTCTTCCGTGTAAAACGCAGCGTTTATTGTTCCGGAAGTGATGAAGGGAGCACTTATTTCACCACATCCGCAAATCGCCTGCCAGATTAGAAACTTCTTTGCAAATTTCGATAGTTTCTTCTTTCGAACATCCTCCGGAACATCGAATTTTGACTTGGCAACGAAATATTCTTACCCAGGAAGTTGACGGAAGTCGGCCTTGACGTATGTTTCGTCATCCATCACGATGCAACCGGATTTGGTGAGCAGCTTCGTGTAAAGTTTCCGGGCGCGGGTTTTCGCAGTGATGTTTTGTTTTTCATTCCGGTTTGGGGCTTTTTGCACTTTGTAAACATGTAACCCAGCACGCTTCATGGTTTTCTGCACAAAACCGACTGACTCCTTATACTTTTTAGCGACATCTCGAATTGACATGTTTGGACGGTTCTTGAATTGTTGTACGACTTTCCTGGCCATTTTACTGTCCATTGGACCACTTTTACGACCACTCCCTTCCTTCCTTTGGACACTCAGACGCTGGATTTTGATTGTGGGTGCACAAAATTTTCTCACGGACAATTTCTTGTTTCGACGACCTGACTGGAACTACTGAATGTATAACTATGAAACAGATGCAGATGTAAATAATACACTATGGATAAGATCTACTCAAATTTCTAGGTTTTTTACTCATACGATTCAAAAGTTACAGAAGATTTTCTGTGTGCCATTTTTATCGAATACACCCTTTATTTGTCTCTCTTTGTTTTCTATCCTTCGCGTTCTTATGAAACAAGAGCAGGATAGTCAATAAATGAAATAGTCAGTTCTTTTCAAACCGACTTAGGTTACAAATGTAAGCAAGCTGTGAATTAAGTTCTAAATTATTTACATTAATTGTTATGTTATCCCAAGTAACCACGAGGCTGTAATAGCATGCTTATATAGGGCATGTGTATTACATCTAGTGCATCATAAAAACTGGATTAAAGCTGAAAAGGGCCCTACTAAGATCGAACTAATGCTATATCTTTTGTAATGCCATAAGACATTGCTAAAGTGTCATTATTGCATCGGTAATGCATCACTACATTCTAAAGCTAATCTAACGCTTCATTACTTGACAACTATTGAATTGATGCAATCCTGCATTACCGATGTTGATTTTGGTTTAAATAAGTGCAATAATATAATGCTTGTGGTTACTTGGGATGTCTTCTCCGTGCGAGGAGTAACGATTATGATGTAGAAGGAGATGTTCGCTCATCACCATGAGGCACCAAGAGTGAACATTAATGTTTTTGGCTAGAATGAAAGATGTGAAGAGAAAGTGTTGAAAGCTCCGTCAGAGTGCGGCAGGTAGGAAATCTAACAGATGTTTTGAAAAATGAGCGAAAGGGCATGTATCCAATGGTACCCGAACCATGGACGTCAATCTTTGCCTTACATCCCACTGCGGGGTAGGTTGTAGCAACGGAACAAGTCCGCCACTTCAACAGGCAAAAATTGACGCATGGAAAGACGCTTATGTACCACTGTGGCTTGTATAGTTATTCTAGCGATCTATTAAAGTTTTTTCTCGTCGTCTCCAGCGTAGAGACCACGGAGACCTCATTAGTCGTTGCGAATCAAAATAAACCCAAAAAAACCACGATCGCTAGAATAACTATACAAGCCACAGTGGTACATGAGCGTCTTTTCATGCGTTTTTGCCTGTTGAAGTGGCGGACTTGTTCCGTTGCTACAACCTACCCCGCAGTGGGATGTTAGGCAAAGATTGACGTCCATGGTTCGGGTACCATTGGATACATGCCCTTTCGCTCATTTTTTCAAAACATCTGTTTGATTTCCTACCTGCCGCACTCTGACGGAGCTTTCAACACTTTCTCTTCACATCTTTCATTCTAGCCAAAAACATTAATGTTCACTCTTAGTGCCTCATGGTGATGAGCGAACATCTCCTTCTACATCTAAATTATTGCTACATGTATACACGAGTAATGAGCAAATAATTTCAGAAATTTTAGTCATCATTTTAGTCAAAGAAATTCATCTGCGTTCTATTTCTCAATACTTTGCAAATTGTTCAGATACGCTGGTACGTGGGCGTTTTGAAATTTTAAACTGATTTAGCTGATATCATCCAAGTGAAACACGATCTTTCAAAACGTCGTATCGAACACGGTCTATGTAGCAATCCTGGTATCGTGTATTCGTATCAAGTGGAGTGTATCCAGTATGAAACCAAAACGATTTATCATTGAATTACATTTAAATTGTTGCTCAGATTCGAGAAAAACCACCATTTTGCATAATTTTCTCTTCATGGTTATTTAAACTGCATAAAGCCTGTCTACGTAAAATTTTGGACATCAAACACCAGCAACAAAAATTTACACATCATTTAACAAAACCTATTTTTTTTCATAATAATAGAGTTATATCTACAATAAAACAGTTGATAAAGGTGTTAATTTTTCCTTCTGTCAAGTTCTCGAACATTCTGTGGAAAACCCACCATCAGGTTCCATCTTCTCTTGAAATCATCGATATCATTTGCTATCTTCTCAGATTCGAAGAGTTCCCGCTTAACAAGAGCCCAGTACTTCTCTATTAGGAAAAGTTCTTGACATTTTTAATTCGCTGTTGTTTGCATGTATTTGACCTCTTGTAGCTTATACCATTCCAGTACGGATTTCGCATAGCGACAAGAGGCCAAAACAGAGCTGGAGAGTCGTGGCTTCTGATAAACGGTAGCAACCGCTTTTGCAGACATTTTTTCTCGGACACATCCTCATTAAAAGTGCGGATAGAGACGAAACTCTAAGATTTTCAACCACAACTTCGTATGCCAAAACTTCGTTCTTCGGGAATTTGGATACCTTCTTTGTCTGGAAATGCTCGGTAAAGGCGTTCCTTTGAATTGCGGTGTAAAAAACCAGACCCGGAAGTTGTTTAAAGTCTTCGAGTATGTATATTTCGTCGTCCATTATGATACGAGAAAATGTTTGCAAGAAAATGGTGTAAAGTTCCTTAGCAAGACTTTTTGCAGTGAAAATTTGATTGTCATTACGGTTGGGCACTTTTTTCACTTTGAACTTCTTCTGTCCTTGCCTCTGATTCACTTTTTCCACGTATGGTTTTGATTTCTTAACTTTGCGAGCTACATTTCGCAGAAAGATTGGGATTTTTCTTGTCCATTTGTCGGGAAGATACCTTTCGACTTGTTCCACCTCCAACCGATACACAGTCAAGCGTTGGTCATATAATAAGGGTTATTCCGAGAGTCGAAGTGACGTTTGTCACTTGGTGAAGTGAGAAAACTCACCTGCGGTGACGTGACTCTCCATTTGATTTACCCAGAAGAGTCACGTCACTGCAAGTGACTTTTCTCACTTCACGAAGTGACAAACGTCACTTCGACTCTCGGAATAACCCTCAATTTGCAAACACAAGACTCGCTTTTTTTCTGAAGTTTTAGTTTCTTGGCAAGATCGCGTACCGATAAATTCGGATTTTGCTGCCATTCGTACAAAATGCTTTTGCGCGCTTCCACTTGAGTCGACGCCATTTTACTGAATGTAACAAGAATGTAATCATGATGTACCACCAAATAATGTCGAGAGTTTCAGTTTTTATATAAGTGAAACGTTTCAGCGATCCGTGAAATAATCCAAAATTTACACTGAAAGAAAAGTGTCCGAAATTTAACGTAGACAGGCTGTGAAAAGCATTTGTTTGGTTTTGTTCGTTTGTTTATTTTAATTACATGCTGGAAATACTTATTTTTGAGTGTCCATTTCTGGTACTACCAGATAACAATGAATCAAAGAACTGCTTTAAACTGCTAATAATTTACAAAAACTGTTGCGCAATCCATACAATGTGCTCTAAATTTATCATCAGAGCAAAGTTTTGGAATTCAATTTTAGAATGTGAAGTACTGAACACTGACGTTGATCCTTTTGTTTACTAAGATTCTTCTGTTTAAGAACACGCGCTGAACCATCGCACATAAATTTGGCGACGGTTGCGGCGCATTTTTCTGCCATATAAACGGATAAAATCGTTGAGGGAGCTCATATTTTTACCAAATCTCTAAATCGCAATTTTAAATGGATTTACGTAGGTTGTTGTTTAGAAGCTTCTACTTGATTGATACAGACATTCGTTACAGTAGTGAAATAGTTTGTAGGAACTAATTGTAAAAATTGAAAGTTTACGAAAAAAGACTATGCTTCGAGCATCGACTGTAACAGGTTATGTCAATGTTTATTATGCACTATTTTGGTATATGGTGCGTTTCGTATTGTTTCGGTTATCTATAATGCGGCGATTCGAGTGAGCACAGAAAAAAAACAACCAAAATGCTTTCTGGTTAGTGGAGCAAGAAAACCACAATCCCATTTTATGAGTGGCTTCAACAGAATCTGACTGTAGGTATAAATCGATGCAAATTAGCTCTCAAGCGTTAATTATCCTAACCTTGTTTTCTTAAAGGAACCATACTATGAGCCTGTGCATGTTGCTATAATTGTTTTTTTTTTTACTTTTACTGTGAACCATGTTTTGGTGTTGTCTCACTCACTCTCAAAGGACGCTTGAAAACATGGCTCACAGTAAAAGCCACATTTTTATAGCGTGCTCAGACTCATGTTAGTGGTTCCAATATTATCCATACAGCTGGTATAAATCGGTTCAAATCAGAAATCGGTACTTATATTTAAATATTTTACTAAACGCCACGTGAATTCAGCTTATCGTTTACCAAAACGAACCCTGCTGCCACCCAATCCTGTTATCCAACGTACCAGTGAATTATCGTGGAAGTGCAGAGGAGAATTTGGCCTCCAATAAAATGAGTATCACATTCCTGTGTTTTGGTTCTCTGTGTAATAAAAGCTGATATGCCAGCAACGAAGTAGCAACCTCGGGCGGTAAATCTTGCTTAGGAACGTCCACTAATTATGTCACGCAAAAGTGACTTTTTATAACCCCCCCCCCCCTTGTCACGTTTTTGGTATGGACCTTCCCTTATTATCTTGCAAAAAATCATAGATGGGACACATAGATATTCCCATTGCTTTTTATCAGTCTATGTAATAATAGCTGATCTGGCAGCAACGAAGTAGCAACCTCGGGCGGTCAGTCATGCTTATTATCTTGCTCATGCTCATAGAAACGCATAAAATCTTTGACAAGGATAAGACAACTGCAACTTCTCGCTCTGATTAGCATGCTGTCTTGCTTTCTCACATGCTTACCAAATGACTGGTCTGAAAATCGGATACGAGTTGTCTCGTCTCACCCGGATAAATATTGTAGCATGTGCTCAATTAACATATATTCTCAATTATACGAAAAACTTCAGTATTGTAAAACGGGGTAACAGTGATTGGCCCATATCATGAATAGTTCAAATAAACATTTTCCGTTGCATCCGTTTGCATACACTTTTTAACTTTGAATTATACTTCTTAAGCTACTATTATTTGGCTATAACATTGGTTTAAATTAGGGTTTTTTGGATGTCAAGTGCTGTAAATTGAACTGAGCATAGCTTTTTCAGCAATCAATGTTTGTTTAATATTAAACATTATAGTAAAGACATATATTTTTAGATACGTTAGGATAAATAGCTTGGGTTTTTGACAGGGCGTAAGTCACTCGACCGCCATGTGTTAACACCCTAAAAAACACATTCCGCCACACTTCAAACACACTCGTGACCACATGAAAGATAGATTTATATCTGGCACCACTTACTCGAATCGATTGTTTGTTTTCTCACTGTCTTGTTTCCCTCTCGCTTGCCCTGATGTGATTTAGGATGTATAAGTGTGCGTGAATTAACCCTAAAAAATGTCCATGGTTGCCAATAAGCATAATTTTTCGATTGTAGTTTTGACAGATAATTTGAAACACAGAAACACCTTCCGACCTACTGAGACACAAACACAGCGTGGCAGATTGAGTTACCCCTTGGTTTTTGATTGAAGGAAAAAGATTGTAATACATTTTTTAGTCCTTAATATTAAAACAAAAATTCTTATGGATTAGACATCTTTTTGCACTTTTTTGCAACAACTTATCACAAAATCGAGGAAATTTCGTGTAATTTGACTTTTTTATTGAGGCAAAGGGATAATCTGACAAACTTTAAAGATAAATGAAAAAAATTTGAAAGAAACAATAAAATTTCCAAAAAGAAAATCAAAAATAGGAGCGGGTAAGCTTATGTCAAATGGATATAGTTTTTGACTCAGAAAGTACCAGCACAACGGTCCCAAGCTCGGTTCGTAGCTTGATGAATCACCCCTAAAAACATAACTCACGACGAACAACCCCTCAAGTATTCTGTCAAAATAACGCAGCGAATCAAAACAAAAACCAAAATTCTAATTTCGAGAAGCGCAAGAATGCAAGGTGCAAGGAGTAAGTTGTACTTAAGGCCAAGGGGTTCTAAAGTAGTGAGCCAATTTTAAATCGTTAGTTTCCTATGGATTGTTGCTTGAGTTGTACCAGTACACGTTTCCTAGTGTGCGATACTCAACATTTCGAAGTAGGCAAAGGTTTTACGAAAAATGTACATTAGCTACCATTGCACAGTGGTCCAGTAAGCTACTTTAGGCGGACATCAGGTTTTCAATGGAAATTTGTGGTATTAGAGCTTTGATTACTTCTGAGAACTTGTTGCAAACTTATTGTACTACAATTTGTATGAAATTATTTTTTTCTATTATTCATATTAAATCAAGTTATGGTATGCCATATTTTTTTCAGGGGCTCCATTTCATGTTGTAAGGCCTATAGCATGGTATGAATTTAACTGAAAATTTACTATAAAATGAAAACAAAAAGAAATTCAACTATGGTGTATTCAGCAAAATTGTAGCAAATGTCTAAACGAACAATTTTGTAGAACATAGCAAGCTGGTAAAAGTAAAAAATGAGTGACTTTGAGTTGAAAAACGATTATTTACTAAAATTTAGAATTATTGCGGTAGGCTTTGAAGCTAGACAAAAAAATATGTTGTACAAAGTTTTTTATAATAATAATTTCTACCACTTTGCTAAACATATCATCTCACGATATTGGCTCATAAAAAAGTTCGAGTATACGCCACTCTTGCGCTTAATGCAAGAAAAAAATAATTTCATACAAATTGTAGTACAATAAGTTTGCAACAAGTTCTCAGAAGTAACCAAAGCTCTAATACCACAAATTTCCATTGAAAACCTGATGTCCGCCTAAAGTAGCTTACTGGCCCACTGTGCATTGGAAGTAAATAAAAAAATGTTCTTACCAAGCAACCTTGGTGAAACACCAGACCGTTCTGCACGAGCGCCGAACGTGACTGCAAACACACCACCATGTGGCTTTAATTCACTACTTAAGTTTCGTGCTTATAGATGAACCCGCAACGCAATGCACGCGACACGAGTGTACAAGCTTTTGACACCGTGTTTAACTTTTGGGAAAATACCCGAGCCGAGTAATAACGATCACAAGAAAACTCCTAACATACACCCAGTTTGACACTGATTGCAGCGGATAGAGCAATGCTCGTCAGATTATTCTAAAAATGTGATAATTTGCCATATTGGTTTGCTTTCTTGGCTGTTGGGTGACGGGTTCATAAGTTGATTGAGTGTAACAAGCACAAATAATATAAATTAACCACGCGTGTTTTCCGCAATCGAACACAATCGGAAACACTCGGCTGTGGTGTTTTCCGAAACATCCAACACGATGTCAGAAACCAAAACACGAGCACTGACATTGGTGTTGTATCCACAGCGTTGCGTGTTAGTCTGGAAGCACGAAGTCAAAGTGGGGAATTTAGTGCACTTGCTAGCGTGGTAAAAAGTAGCTCGGCGTGCAGTGTAGTGTTTGGGAACAGCTGTTTCTAAGCATTCCAAACTTTAAGGGTGCGGCAGGAGAAAGAATATTGGATTTATTTGTGTAACTAGTAAACTTATTTCTGTTGACAGCGTATTTGATTGTTTACTTTCAGTTTCACTGAACCCACGGTCTGCTTCAAAATACAGCACGGTAGAGTTCGTGACAGTTTTGGTATTATACGAAGGACATCCGCAACTACTGGATCCGGGAAACGCACTGCGCTTGCATATCGTTAAAGCCTCTTCCTCCTTCAGTACGTGGCAGGTTGACTCTCTTGACGGCCGACTTCGCTAGTAAGGTCAAACATAGAGAAGGGAGGTCACCGGTGTACTAGTGGACAGAGTCGAATGCCGACCTCCTTAGAATTTGCGTCCGCGCAAGAAGAAGGATGCAGAGAGCGTAGTCGTGTTCGAAATGGAGCGTCGGGTGCCGCTAGATGCCGCGAAGGCCACGCTAAAGAGGAAGATAAAGACGAGCCTATTCGAAAACCAATGCGAACTCATGGGGTGATGCCGATTGGTGGTAATGGCCAACACCAGGGGAACGGCAGCTCCAACCAAGCAATCACCGGAGCTACTGCAGGTAGTCATCAAGGGACCCTTTCCGCACCACGATCCAAGTCCCTGCCCCCATCAAAATATAATTGTCCCATGACCAGCGTTCCAGTATCCTAGACCATAACGCTGCCATGGCGGTGAATGGATCTTCGGCAACGCCTTACATCCGCAATCACGTGGGCGATGATAACGGTACCGCGGAGAAAGGAGACTAGGCGACGGTTACGAACAACAACCTTATTGTGAAAGGAAAGTCGCTAAAGCCCTAAAGATGAACAAAGTACCTGGTGGTATACTGAACTTTACCATCTAGACGGCTATTTAGCTGGCTCCCGAAATGTTCAGAGTTGTAATCAAAAGATGCCTGGACGAGGGCATCTTCCCAGACCTCTGAAAACGCCAGACTTTCGTATTGCTTCCATAGACATGGAAGCCATCGGGCGATCAATCGGCATACCGTCCGATATGCTTGTTGAATACGACGGGTAAGGTGCTGGAGAGGATAATCTTCAACACGTTGTCGAAATACACGAAGGGTATAGAAGGGTAGTCCAACAATTAGTATGGCTTTCGTAAAGGGAAGTCAACGGTGGATGTCATCGTGTCCGTCGCCACCGTGCAGTGGTGACCCTGGATGTCGGAAATGCTTTCAATATCGCCAGTTGGAATGCTTTTGCAAACATGTTCCAAAGTCTCCGGGATCCTGGGCACATATGCAGGATTCTGGGAAATTATTTCCCGAATCGGGTATAGTGTACAACACATAACGTTAGGGTCAGGAACGTATTCAAGTCGCCGCAGGAGTTCCGCAAGATTCTATTCTTTGCCTGGTACTCTGGAACACAAAGTATGACGCAGAGTTGAGATTAAAGTTCCCTAACGGGGTAATGACTTTCGGCTTGGTAGACGGCGTGACTTTTGATGTCTACGGAGAGTTCAAAGAAGAGGTGGAGTTGACGGCCATTCAATCCATCGACATAATCGATGGATGAATTCGCTCCAGAAAATTGGTGTTAGCCCATCATAAAACGGAGATTACTGTGGTCAATAACAGAAAATTGAAGCGACCGGCGACGATTAGTGCAGGTAACTGCTCTATCATCTCAAAGTGGGTCCTGAGGGACTGAGGGGTTATGATCGACGATAAGCTTTCATTTGTCAGCAACGTTGTCCACGCATACAAGAAAGCCTCCATAGGTGTATCGGCATTATCCCGCATGCTGTCGAGTAACAAAGAGATCCAAGAGAGCAAACGAAAGCTCCTGACCCGATTTGCCCTGTCCATACTGAGTTATGGTGGGCCGGCGTGGGTCACCACCTTGAGTGCTAAGAGTTTTCTCGATGACCTCGAGAGTACGCACAGGCTAATGCGCCTAAGAGTGGTTAGCACATATCGCACAGTGTCACGCGACGCGGTCTGCATCTTAGCGGGGATGATGCCCATCGGCGTGATCATAAAAAGGGACGCATAATGGTCAAGTGACAGAGGGAATGGAATAGTCCCAGCAAAGGTTGGAGGAACCACCGACTAATTCCGGAGGTACCCGGATGGGTCGATCGGTGAAGTAAACTTCCATTTGACGTAGACTCTGTATGGCCATGATTTTTTCAGACAGTATCTGCATAAGTACGAGCACGCTGAGTCCTCCACGTATTTCGGGTGCGCAAAAGTTGAGGAACAGCGCCCTCTCTGGCCTAGAGCTCCAAACAAGATGGCGAAATGACCTGCGGCAGGTAGTTTGGTGGTTCTACCAAAGTCCTAAGTAGCTAGACATAAGCCGATGATCAATGTACAATAGCCCCCTCCCTGGAGTAATACCGAAATGTGGTTCCGCGGAGGGACCAAGGCCTGAGACACAGGAGGGTTTTTGACACCCTCAACCCCATACTCTGAGTTCTTCAGGAGTCTGTATTTGCAGTTGTGAGTTTTAAACTTACGGCAAACATTAATTCATTGCAGAACTGCCTTAAAGTTTCTCGGCTCCACTGAATTCGTCAAGACAATAGACCGTTTCAAAATAAAGGGAAATTTTTAAAACATATAATAGGAAGGGTCATCCAAGTGCAAATAAAATCCAATCTGTCACAGAGAATGAATGTACAATCTGCCTTTCCAAACAACCGTAATTACCCATACAGAACAACGTCCCCCCATCCCTTGGTTTCTCACCGCTCTTTTACACCTGAACAAATTGTTCCATAATTGCCCATAACGCCAATTAAGAACCTAACAGGGCGTCCTTTCGTTTTTACACGCACCACAAATAACCCGAATTTAATTATCCCCATTTCACTTGGACCGCCGCCGCAACCGCACCGCAGCCATCATTGATGAATCTTGCGCTGGTGAGGTGTGCTTAAGCCTACGTGTGTCATATACTATAAAGCCCCCCCGTACCGCCCGAAGAGCAATTTGGCCGTAGAATATGGGGCCATTCATTTTAATTTATCCTCACTGGAGACAACGGGAAGTAGTCACGAAAAAGCGGGGCAACACCCGACGACAAGCAATCCAATCGGCACAGGTAAAATAGCTGAATAAAATTCTAGTCATTCACAATGGCATCAAAAAAAAAAAAATGAATCAACTTCAGTCGCTGGTCCAGAGGTGGTGGTGCGAAGAAGATATTGAGACAGATGGAGGCGCACGATCAAAGCAAGCTTTTAATTGAGCGGGGGGTGGTTGGTTATTAAATTAAAGCAAACTGTTTACCGTTCACCGTTGAAATGGGCGGAAGACAGGATTGAGGAAGACGAGAGCTATTTTATATGAAACGTGACGTGAAGTGAGACTACACAAGTGGTCCTCTTGTCACAGTATGGGTCCTTCCCGCTTTGTGCATAAATATGTTGGTCATGAATAAACCCGGCTGGCGGGGAATTGTCGCCTAGCTCTCACTCTCACTTCATACGAGGACAAGTTAATTGCCTCTCGAGCTTTTGAAGCGTGGTAATTTGCTTGCCCGGCATTTATTTATGAATGAAATGGTCATTAAATATTTTATCGTTGCCGAATTTTCCAAAGTTATCCCCATAACCTGAAATTGGCGGCAGGGGAACACTTTTTTTCCCCATACACTTTCGAAGGTATTTTAATCGGTTTGCAATTAATTATTCAACAGTTTCAATTTTGCCTAGCAGGCGCTGCGTATGGGCAGCTTGTATACAATCCACTTGACAACATTCCTAGCTATGTCACAGGATGGCAATAATTTCATGTTTGTTTCAAGCAAATTGCACTTAAAACAGTTCGGAATTCTTTCGTTCCTCCCCATCTAAACTAAAAGTGCTTTAAAAATTTATGTCTTGTTCATTTCCTGGAAAAGCTAGACAGATGACTCAGAGCATGTACTTCTACAAAACTGCAAATAGGGTAGACGGTCCTTCGACTAAACCGAATTCCGCTGCGCTTAATGCGGAATCAAAAGCTACACTTTCTACCCTACGAACGAGCAACAGACTGTATGCCAATGCCAGCGCCGGCATCCACAGTAAAATGAGATGATAACGAGCACTTCCCACGTGGGTCCCCCCCCTCCGGTTTCCTTTACTCGTAACTTCGACGACGGTACTTTCCACTTTCTTATGGCATATAGTTTTTCCCCATAGAGTAAGGCCAGCAGCTCAGTTCAGCTGGTGATTGCAAATCGGAATTGCAGCAGTGAGCCAAAACTTTTGCAACAACCAGTTTTGGCATGTGTAAAATTTCCAGCTCGTAAATTGTACGTTTACTGCCGAAGAGGTCCGTCGCCACAGCAGGCCGAAAAGGCAGCAACGGTCGACTTCGAACAACCGACACAAAGTCGTTTCTTTCAAGACATTGTGAGAAGCATGGTGAGGGCAAGTTTCCTCCGTGTATCCGTCATCCGATGGTTGGTTCGGCAAAGAGAGATTCCATCAAGTTTAATAGATTCCTTGAGTTTTTCTTTCATCTTATTTTATTACAGTTAATGGTATGCATTTCAATTTTGTTTTCCTTCGGGAAAAGGAAATGAAGAATAGTTTTTTCAGAGAACCGCTATTTCAGAAAAAAAAAAATGAAGGGATCATTGTTACCAGTACAACATCAATCTTCATGCACCACAGGACCGTGCGAACGAGCTATCAGAACAAATAAAATTCAAACAAATTGGAATATTCATTCCTTTTCTGTAGAGTAACTTTCAAACACGTTTTACCCTTCTTACAAAGAAGAGTAACGGGTGGCAACTAAATTGTTGGGACTTTTTTCGAGGTTCCTATGCTCAAACGAGCAACAAACGAGCTCAGAGAAAACTGAGAGTGTGTAGCTAACAGTCTCTCTCTTTCTCTTCTCTCTGCTAGTATGTTTTGTTTTGTTATGCTAGCTTACTTTTGCACAACATTGGATTTCCCGAGCGCGTTGTACAGTTCTAGAGCAAAGTTTCAATAGGTCGTAAGCGAAAATGTAAACAAAAATGATGTTTTTTCATAGCGATAGCTTAGGTACTCCTCAATATGAATTATACACAACATAATATGAATTGCAGCGAATTGCTGCTATACAGTGTGTCTCCCAATAGGTGTCACCGTTTTTCAGTCTTGGTTTATTTCAGCTGGATAATTTAAACAGCGGAATTGATTATAGCCGTTTTGAGTGTATTCTTTTGACAGATTATCACTGAAGATAAATAAGCGATTCCGTTTGTTTATGTTTATCAGTTACCATGGAAGCCAAACGGGAGCGAGTTTTAAAATTACATTTGCAAAAGCTTAGACCGTGTCAGATATTCAATAGCCTCAAGCAGTTCGGAGTGAACAAGCGTTTTGTTTTTCGTACCTTGGGGAACGACGCAAAACTTGACTTTTTATAACCACCCTCCTCCCCCCCTATTGTCACGTTTTTTTGTATGGACCTTCAAATTTTTTTTTGTATGTATCGTCACGTTTTCTCAAACCCCCCCCTCCCCCTGACTGCGTGACATAATTAATGGACCTTACCTTGAAAGGGCTCAAGGAAACTAGAAATGCGCATATTCAACACAAAATATGTACCAGATGAACTGCCAGAACGAAGAAAAAGATCAAATGTATGAGGGAGCAAATAAGACCGTATCTGGCCGTAAATTGAGCAAACAATTTCAAATGTCCCCTGCTTCAATGAACAGGCTCCTCAGACATGATTTGGAATGCAAGCCGAACAAGAAACAACGAGTTCATGGGTTGACGGAGCGTCAAAAGCAAGCCAGGGTCCAAGAAAGCATAAATCTTTTGGTTCAGCACGGTGACTGCGAGATTTTATTTTCGGATGAAAAGCTCTTCCAGTAATAATCAACAAAATAATCGTGTGAAAGGCAATAGTCTTGCCAATATTCCAAGAGATAAACCAGCTGTAGAACGCTATCAGAATGTATCGAAAATCATGGTATGGGACGCCGTTTCACGAAAAGGAAAACTTCCTCTTCTTTTCATAGAACCTAACGTAAAAATCAACAATGAATATTACATCGAGCAGGTATTGAAGAACCATCTGCTTCCTCAAGGTTCGACGTTGTATGGGAATACACCCTATTGTTTTCAGCAGGACTCAGCTCCAGCTCACATGGCAAATAAGACACGAGCGTGATTCGCGGAAAATTTGCCCGATTTCGTCACAAACGAAGAATGGCCTGCATCTTCACCGGATCTCAACCCACTTGACTACTTTGTTTGGGGTTATATGCCTCAACAGTCCTACGAAAGGCTAACTTTAGATCGATTCAAGACACATTGGTTGATATTTGGGACCAAGTTCCTCAGGAAATCGCGAGAGATTCGAATTGAATTAATATGGTTTATTTCTATAATAATTATCATTCAAATGAAAAATAAATGCTTTGATTTATTTGATTTGTTTTGCTGTAATCTCATTTTGTTTTAGTGACATAAACTACTCCGTAACAAACTTTAATCGCATTCGTCGGTTTGTCAGTTTGACTTAAGTGCTTTACTATGCTCCTCATTGACCTATCCAGCCGATTCATTTTAGCGTAAGCTGAGATATAGAGCTTATTTTGTCTCAAATCCCTATTTTATCTTAAAATAGAGAGTGATACTTAACTGTTATGGATGGCCCACAATTGATACGTTGCGGATGCGTTTGCGTGAATTTGACAGTTTTTCCATACATTTTCTGTCCAATTAACGCCAACGGAACGCGAACGTTTATATTGTGGGCAAGTCTTTAGACTTGGGAATCCAGCAACGTATAAGTAAAACAGAACAATTGGACGCTCTCGGACCGCTAAAAAAACGTTGAGTTGAGTTTTCATCCCCCTCGGCTTCGCTCCTACTATCGTTTGTCATGACTCTAGAATGTACATTTTTCGCTGTTATTTTCGGTTTTAATTTGATCGATTCAGAATGTTTTCTAATCGTTAATAAGTTAAAATATACGTCAGAACAACAAAGTTTTGATTAATAAGTCAAACGCTTGTTTCTTTTGACAACTGCGCACATTGTTTGTTCACGGTGCGGTTACGGTCAATTGATTTTCTTACATTTTTACAAATTTTGATTGATCTCTCGAATTTAATTCATTTCAAATAGTTTACATTTACGAAATATTTCATCAGTTTTTGACTGAAACTACACACATTTCGAACACAAAAAAGTGAGTTCATTATTTTCATTTGTTGGTGAAACCTTATCTCATTTGCAATTGATCTGAAATCGATTTTTTATATCTTTTCAGCTGATTTGCAAATTTCAATCGTTTGAATTTTTCATTTCGGCTATTCAGAAGAAAAAAAACTTGAAAATTATTCAGTGAGAAGTATATGTTTGTCTCAGAGATTAATTCGACAAAGATTTTTCATTATGGCCTTACTGATAAACGTGAACAATGGCTTTTTCCGCGAATAAGCCGGCCATATATTGTGGTCGAAAATCCAATATATCCAATCCAATCCTATCAATAAGGATGTGTACAATTTTTCAGCTCTGTTTTGGCCTGATTTGGCCTCTAGTAACTATGCAAAATCCACCCTGGAATGGTATAAGGTACAAGAGGTCAAATACGTGCCAAAAACAGTCAATCCACCAAATTGTCCAGAACTTCGACCCAATAGAGAAGTTCTGGGCTCTAGTTCAGCGGAAAACTAAGAAGAAAGCAACCCGTACCAATGATTTCAAGAGAAGATGGAGCATCGTCACGGCGGGCGTATCTGAGGATACCGCTTGGTCGAAATATACATCATTGATGAGACAATTGACGAATGTGGAGGTGCCTTTCAGTGATACTTCCTTTACTTACAATTTGAAGTAATTTGTGATAGGAAAATACTGTGCATTTAATAAATTTATTCTGCAAAACAAAATTATACGATATCACCTTATATATGCGTTATTTTTAATGGTATAGTATTGAAAATAAAAAATAATCAATATTGGAATAAAAAAATTCAATATTGGAATCGACACGTAGTAAATGTCATATTAAGGGGACCCTTCCCTGGATTTGGGAAAAAATAAGGCACAGTTTGTATTTTTTTTTTGTGGGAGAATGAAAAGGCGTACGAACTTCCGATTTGACGATTAAAATTGATTATTATTCAAAATTTCAAAGAGATAATTTTTTATTGAAAATTCAAAATGGCGGCTACAAAATGGCGATTTTCGTAAGCCTCTGCGCTCAAAACATGGGGTGACAACTTCAAGCCTGCAGCCTCTTGTAGTGGACAGAAATCAAATCTAGTTATCATTTCTGAAAGATAATAAAATAAATAATCTACGGTTTGAACTAAATTTCAGACAATTTAAACTTAAACTCATTGCATAGTAATCATATGAACTGAAAAGTTCAATTATTCGCAACTTTTTTTTCTTTTCAATGGTGTTCAAAAATTATAAATAATTAATAATTAATGCAAATTTTTAGTTCAAGCCGTACAAAAAATTATAACCTTTCAAATTGTTATTTGATCGAGGGAATCGGATTAATAGTTCGAGCCCGGGGCTTGAAGTTAGATGGAAAAACATGGTTTCGGGAAATCGTCATTTTGTAGCCGTTATTTTGAATTTTTACAATTTTTTTTATCTCCTTGAAATCTTGAATAATAATCAAATTTAATCGTAAAAACCGGAAGTTCGTACGCCTTTTCATTCTCCTACAAAAAAATACAAACTATGCTTTATTGTTGCCCAAATCTAGGGGAGGGTCCCCTCTATTGGTGCAAAAATTGTAGTAATCGATCGTGAAATTACTTAGCTTTTAACGTACAAAACCTCAACAATTTCGTGACGCTTTAACTTTTTGCAGTCGCAACGTGTATCTCATTATTGAAAACATCAAAATTTCTGTTTAAATTATACAAGTAAATTTATTTATTTATTTATTAAAGAGCTTTTACATGGTTTTCATTATCCACTGCATTTGATGAATAGGCAATCAATTCAAGCAGATTTGTTGTGGTCGAACGTCCACAATGGCTTCGAAAAGTTTTGGAATGCTGGCTATTCCACGATAATAACGCACGTCTGACTTAAAGATAGGGATCACGAATGAGTTTTCCCATATTTTTGGGAAATTTTCAGATTCCAGTGACATATTTAAAATCCAAAACAGTGGAGCAGTAAGTTCCAATGCGAGACTTTTCATAAATACTGGAGGAATTTAGTTTGATCCAGGATCTTTAGAAGCGTCTAAATTGTATAGATTCTGCAAAATATCCTGCACATGAAGCTGATTGACGCTGATGGCCCTAGGCAAGTCTGGTTAAAATGCATAGTAATTGCAGTCACGATCTTCTTCAGAAAATGTTTTATAGATTTATTTGAAGAATTTTGCAAAGAGGTTACAAATTTTCATCCAAGCTATTTCCAATTTTTCCGTCAAGATGGATTTTTGAGGGAAAATTGTTGAATTTCAACTTGGTTTTTACGTTACTTAAAAAGTTCTTTGGACAAGACTTAATTGCAAACTCTGTTTTTGAATTATATTCTTTAAATGTGAGATAATTGCTGTTAAAATGTTGTAAAAGACATCTACAGTAGCTTAGACATTTTCTAAATTCCTTAAAAAATTTTGCCAATTGACATTGCATAATTTTAGTTTGATGTCTTCATATTTCGCTCATTGGTATCAAAGACTTCCTCGCATTCACAGTCATTGGTTTTTTGGTATTCATGTGCTAATAAAGAGTATTCGATTGCTGTGTGGAACGCTTTATTTTTCCACAATTGAGCTAATGATTCGATCACACAGAAATCTTTATACATAATTGTAAATAAAAAGTTCAAGTAGCATTTTGTTCTTACGTGATTAATTTGGTTCAGTTCTAAATTAGCCGTTTTGGCAAAAATAAAGTGCAATGAGTCGTTATCCCCAACGGCTGGGAATAAGACACTTTGATTTTCATATCCCAGAATTAAATACAATAATATTTAAATGGTAAACTATTCCTTTTAAAAAAAACTTGAGTTTTAATAAGCATGGAAGCAATTCTTCTTGAAGCGATGTTTTTGCATCTTTGCTGATATTTTACATTAAATTTTTTGGGAATCTGGATTTTTAATGCCTTTTGACAAATGCTGACAAGTTAACACTGTATTTTTGAAAATTTATTGAATTCCAGGGATAAATAGCTACATAACACTTCATAATATATAACTAAATTAAAATTACTAAATTAATATTACTAAATGCAAATTACTAAATTGAAATTACTGAGTTGGTACAAACAAGGAACGCATACTGGCAAGCTAAGGAGAACTTCAGATAATTGATCAAGTTTTGAAAAATAGAGTTAATGATGAAACTTAGTTACGGATGGTTTTGACAAATTTCAACGCGCTAAAGTTAAGCATCGAATTAAAATTTTCAAAAACTTTTCAGTACACATGTAACCAATAAGCATTAGCATATGCAGTTAATCAACTCTAAATCTGCATTTCAGACGCTAATAGCATTTTTTTTATCATTATATCAACGTTTTGAATGCTATCAGTTATAAAGTTGGATTTCAAATGCTATTCACATGCTTGTAGCCTGTAATAAGCATTTCTATTGCAAAATAGCATTGATCAAGCATTATATTGGGCCAAAAGCGGCATTTATGTTGCATTTAACGGCATATGCTGAAGCATTCTCGAGGGCAGCCATTTTTTCAAAATTTAGAATTGTTATAGCTTAGATTCTGGATATTCAATATTTAATCACATCAGTTTGTATACTTACTTGCTGTGAGCAATCTTATAGAGTTCAATTCGATGTTCATTCACTAACAATCGAGATTTATCAATTTGAAATTGCGAGGTAAGTTTGCGAAAGAGATAAAACGTAGCAAAAAAAAAAATACATGGAGCAGCAATTCACCTTAAGGTGACTTAATTGCTTGAGAGACTGCCGCAAAGCACTTTGGAATTACTTATTGGCTACCTGGGTAGTCTTAGAAATACTGTTCTGAGAGTTAAAGTCTTCAATTCGCAAAAAAAAATCAAGTAGTGTTCGATACCGTTCTGAGAATTAAAACAAAAAAAAAAAACGTTTCAAAACATAAGTAGGGTAAGTAAAGGCTTCAGCTCTACGTGACCCTATTCCAAGCACGGAATAAACGTTAACCTACAATGATAATTTTTTGCAGTATTTACAAGAAGAAGCACCATGCTACATAAATGAGCCTTGTTAGTTATTATTTACCCCGTGCTTGGAATAGGGTCTTGGGGACCTGAAGCCGTTCCCTACGCTGTATTAATTTCAACGACCTACAGTAGAAAGTAAGAATTTCAGATAATGCTCCACAATAACAATAACTCAAGAATAACGGGTGTCCACAGTTAAATTGCATCACTTTCAATGAGCTGTAACATTTCGCCCTTTGGATTAATTTCAACAAATTTTTGGGTGAAATGACGATAGCGTGTATTGTTTACACTGCGTGAGTTTCATTGTGAAATGTGTCGTATTGACGAAAATGGAGTCGAAGAAACAGCAAGTGCGCGAGAACATTTTGCACACGCACCTCGACAACTCACTTCTTTCGCACCGAGCCACCGGAAAGATGTTGAAAATTCATCAGTCTACAGTGTCTCGTGTCAAAAAACGATTCGGGGAACGTTTAACTGTCGATCGGAAGAAGGTGAGTGGTAGAAAAAGTGTTCCGTACTGTGTGAAGGATCACAAGCGAGTGGTTGCTGCCTTTAAACGCAAACCCAACGGTTCCGTTCGGGATGTCGCGAAAAAGCTGCACTTGACCAACAGTTTCGTGCAGAAAGCCAAGAAACGACCCGAGCTCCGTTCATTCAAAGTTCAGAAAGCTCCAAACCACAATGAAAAACAGAATAGGATAGCTAAAACACGTGCGCGTATGCTGTACCAACAAATGTTGACGAAACCACACTGCTGCATCATGGACGATGGAACACACGTGAAAGCGGACTTTCAACAAATTCCCGGCAACCAGTATGTGACTGCGAAAGACAAGTTCGATGTTCCAGCGTCTCGCAGGAAACAGCAAATATCAAAGTACCCTAATAAATTCATGATTTGGCAGAGGATTTGTTCGTGTTGTAAACGGAGCAAGCCTTTCGTGACACGTTCAACAGTAAATGGTCAAGTATACACGAATGAATGCCTGAAAAACCGACTGCTTCCGTTTCTCAAAACACACAACGTTCCTACAATTTTTTGGCCAGCCCTCGCTTTTTTTCACTACGCCAAGGATGTACTGGAGTGGCACAAGACAAATGGTGTCAATTACGTGCCGCAGGATCTTAATTCCCCAAACTTTCCAGAGTTGCGGCCAATTGAAAAAATATTGGGCTATAATGAAGCATGAACTTCGTAAGCATCCTACAGTTGTCACTACAGAAAAGGAAATGTTGAAGTCATGGTTGAAAGCGGACAAAAATGTCGCTTCAAGCGTTGTACAAAATCGTATGCGAAAGTTGAAGAAAGTTCGGGCTTTTAGATTTGGTAAAGAAATACAGTGAAATAAAAATACCTAAACCAAGATTATACATTGAATTTTATTCCCTGAATATTTCATGACAACCGGTTGAGAGACTTGTTTTTGATGACGAGTTTAAACTGATGCAATTTAACTGTGGACACCCTTTATGTGTAAATTTGGAAACATTTCGGATGGCTGTTCAGTTTTCGACAAAATAAAAATGCTGCTATTTTATTTTTGTCCAAAGTTTCGATCCAATTAGGGCCATCTTCAGGGACTCAATAGGTATAGTTTTGTTTGTCGTCCAGTGTTGTTCTGTAGAGTATGTAACTGTAGCGAGGCCGGACTTTTTCCGCATAATCGCTGACGTCTCGGATAGTCTTATTCGTCGAAAACTCTTTCCGAGATTCACACTCTGGAATTTGATCCTCGGTGCTGGAATGATCGAGTGGCTATTAAAGCTTGATCAAGTCAAACAGAGAAGAGAGCCTAAAGGGTGATACGGTCAAAATTTGGTCAAGGGAAAACGCGTGTAAATCGGTGAAATCGTTTATTTAAAAAATCAAATTAAATTTCTTTTTCAAGTTCAATTAGTATAAAATTCAGGAAAAATATTCAGTTAGGCTTCCGCTTTTCCAAATCCGAATTGCCGGGCCTTACGCTTGACCCCTGCCATCAGATTTTGTACAGCAGAAAGCCAGTTTGCCTTGAACTGCTGCTCGTCCTTAGCAGTTTTTTTGGTCTTCTTTAGGTTCCGCTTGACAATAGCCCAGTATTTCTCAATTGGGCGGAGCTCTGGCGTGTTGGGAGGGTTCTTGTCCTTGGGAACCACCTGCACGTTGTTGGCGGCGTACCACTCCATGGCCTTTTTACCGTAATGGCAAGATGCCAAATCCGGCCAAAACAGTACGGAACAACCGTGTTTCTTCAGGAAAGACAGCAGACGTTTATTCAAACACTCTTTCACGTAAATTTCTTGGTTGACAGTCCAGGAAGCTATGAAAATGCTGCTTTTCAAGCCACAGGTACAGATGGCTTGCCAAACCAGATATTTCTTTGCGAACTTTGACAGTTTCGTGTGCTTGAAAATATCTGCTACCTTTCCCCTTCCTTTTGCCGTATAAAACTTCTGTCCCGGAAGCTGCTTGTAGTCGGCTTTGACGTAGGTTTCGCAGTCAAACTTCGTCAGCATCGTCGTGTACAGCCTCCGGGATCGCGCTTTGGGCGTCGTATTTTGTTTATCATCGCGATTTGGAGTCACTACCTTCTTGTAAGTCGATAGTCCGGCTCGTTTTTTGGCTCGATGCACGGTTGTAGACGATACACCCAGCTTATTTGCGGCATCTCGGACGGATAGGTTAGGGTTTCGCTTGAAACTACCGGCAACTCTCTTTGTCGTCTCAGCGGCTTCCGGTTTTCGATTTCCTCCAGATCCAGACTTCCTGGCTGTCGACAAACGTTCCCCAAGCACTTTAATTACATTTTTAACGGTTGATTTGGCAACTTTTAGCGATTTTGCCAACTTTGCGTGCGAGTAGCTCGGATTTTTGCGAAGCGCGAGCAAAATTTTGATACCCTGCTCTTCTTGCTTGTACGGCATTTTGACAACTGAAGAGTGAATTCCAAAATCAAAATAGGAGCAACATTCTACACACACACCTTCAAAATGAGGGGTGTTCAGGTTTTTTAAATGCAAAATTGAAAGAAATACGTCATGTTGATATTGACCAAATTTTGACCGTATCGCCCTTTATTGCTGTCGGATTTGGTTTCCGTGCTGCAATGAGTAGTAGTTAGTCCATATCATCATTTTACTTTCTACAGAAATTGGGCAATTTGGTCTATAGATACATATTCCATAGACAAGCTGAGATGAGATTTGGTGCTTTTATTTTAGTGTGTTCGAACGATTATGATCTCATAAACGTGACTAGTTTATTCACAATTGGGACATCATGCACGTTTCGTTAGCGAGACATGCAGAGAACTGGTACCCTGGCCACTAATTTGTAATTTGTTTTGGCAGCCTGACTCTTCTTATTTACTGCGAACGACTTTCACGTTTTTTAATCAAAATTCTAATGTATCTATAGAAATAGAAAATTTCATGTATTTAAAACATAGTATTTATTTATTTGCCTCGTTTGGTACCCCGTTTGACAGCTTAATTGGTATTACTTACTTCACACTCTGTGTTTCTCAAAGTACAATCAACGTCTGTGATAATTCTGACAACAAATTTGTAACTAGTGCGTTGGTTTGTTTAAGTATTGGCTCGTTCCGTTTGTGACTTCACGTCGAAAGATTAAAAAAAAATAACATCGATTTATTGGATCCTCCTGCTCTACTTTCTAGTGTGGCGGATACTGTGATATGTTTCAATACGATAAAGTTAACTCAGGATACGAACTGGCAATATCCAGGCATGATTGAGGTCGACATATACCCATATGAATACTTTTCCAACAAGATTTCATCAATTCGAGACGAGTGCACTTAAGCTTCTTTCTTGGCATACGGGAATCAGAAAGCTCCCTGCCGGGGAAACATCTCCAGAACAGTGAACAATTTATGCCGAGAGGGTGGTGATGCGGCCCTACGACTGAGAGCATCATGCAAACAAGTTCCTATCTTCTCTCCACTTCACTCAGTTTAGTTGTTCGAATAAACTTTCTCCATTTAGAAGTGCAGTGAGCTGTTCACTGTGTAGGTATGTCGTGGCTAGAACATAAGTGCTTCCGGAACGCACTTGCTGGCACCAAAACAACTGGAAAAAATAAAAGTTCCTTCCACATTCAGAGGATTAATTCTCTGTAGGGGTTTAGTATTATTTATTTGGTAACCGTTACTAGCAGCATGTCTGTCTGTGCGATTCCGCGTGGAAAAACTTTAGCTTTGGTTTACACAACATACAAAAGCTTGACTTGTGAGAATTGATGTGCTTCACTTCTGATGCCTTGTGTATTTCAATTCGGGAAAAAACGCCTGTTTGTAGAACAACAATGAAAGCACAAGAAAACAAAAACAATGCTTGTTTGCCGTTGTTTGCTACTGATACCTACCCCCTTGGTTCGGTGCAGAAATTTGCATAAACTGCAAGAGGAAAAAAAGAGTGAATTTCAATCCGATTACACATGACCTAATGGGTTTCATCGGGCTTCAGGATGGAGCACAAAAAAAAAATAAAGTTGGAAACAAGAGCGAGTAGACAAATGAACCACGAAGGGAGAAACCCGGAATGTAATTGAATTTTAAATTAGGTTTTTCGTTAGTAGGAGCTACAAATCGATCATATTTTGTTCCCGTGTTGTACAATGTATACCGGGACTTGTGAAAACAGAGCTCGGCAGTAAACAAAGCTGATTGAGTTTCAACAGAATGACGCATTGGGGCGAATAATGAATGAGCTTGAATTATCGAATGAGCTGTTAATCAACAGTTCTATGTTGAAATATACACCCTCAATTTAGCTCGGAAAAAAATTCCAACAGCCGATAAACTCGGCAGTTACTTTTGCTGATATCCATGTTTAATGTTAGTTTGTTAGCTGAGAATTGGTAAAATTTTAATTCGTTAGCCGAACCTCGGTTATTTTTTCACTTAATCGCAGTAAATTGAAATGCCAAAATGATCGGCTGTTGGAATCTCGGCGAAAAAAAACTAAGTGTGTAGGGAAGTTGATGTTTACAACAACTTAAGCTTCACGAATTTTGGACCGCATTTATTTTGAAATGCTAAAGTTCCTTACAATTTTCATAATTGGGGTTATGTTAAGGTTTAGTCGGCACTCAAGTATTAATTGTTGTTTTGCTTACTAAACAAGCTATTTAAAAACAATTGAGTTTTAGAATTTTGAGCAAAATGCCCCATTCTATTGTATCTTAAAAAATCCGTGACAAAGCAACTTTGCTGGACAAAGAGACTGTACAACATCTTATGGCAGATGTTAAACGAAAGACCCGGCAATTTGTATTTCAGGAACGCTTGTTATTCTGTGTAGAAACACTAAAAAAACCGCCTGTTTCAAACTGTCATAAATGAATAGATTTGGTCCTTTTCAAAAACTGGAACGATAAATAAGGAAATCTGATCAAATAATGTCGCATCCTCTAGATAGCTACCAACAACCAAAATGTCAAAACCTTAAGATGCTAGACGGCTAACATTATTCATCAGTGCTACTCCGAGTTCATCAAATTAGCACACATTATAATTTTGTACAGACCTCACGATAAAGAGGTAAGAATGACAAACAATATGTATCCTGGTGAGTGTAAGCTTTTCAGTGGAATACCGGTAATTAGAAAATAAGAAGAAAGATTAATAATTTCCATTTAATTCCAACTACCTTTATTGCTTATCTTGACAGATACGCGTATTTCGTCTACAATGTGCAGACTTCATCAGTGGCTTATACTCCGTATTAGTAGACGACACTGAAGACGTCTGCACATTGGAGACGAAATACGCGTATCTGTCAAGATAAGCAATAAACGTAGTTGAAATTAAATGGAAATTATTAATCTTTCTTCCCATTTTCTAGTTAAACAATATGTGCAAACAGGAGAAAAACAACTGTGCTCATATATAACCATAACAATAACATTTTCTCGAAACGCATCGGCTCTCATCAATGTGCATACACGCTATATCTAAATAACCCAAATTTGAGTACGATTTACTCAAATTCGTCGGAAGCATGGCTACTCAAAAGTTGTTTAGAAATAGCGTGTACACGATCGCTTGCAAAAACCCATTAATGGGTGAAAAAACACCCATTTTCGCGAGAAGTGCCTCTCCCCATTTAATGGGTAAACCCGATTTACCCATTAATGGGTAAAAGCAGTGTATGTGCAGTGGGGGTGTATGTGGGTAAAAGCAGTGTAAAAAATGGGTATTTACTCACCCATAGCAAAGAAGCCAGGTTTTTCCATAATGGGTAAAAAATTACTCATTTTTGCATGCAGATTATGCAGCAGTTTGGTATATTATAAATTCATGGTTTTCATGGTACTTAATCAATAAATGCAATAAAAAATACATAAAATACTTGTATTTGTTTTATTCATGCCTTTTCTGGTATACTTATGGAATTATCCATCAATAAATCCTCCAATCGAGCTTCCAGATCCACGTTATTTGGCTGTTTACATGAAAAAATCTGCCAGCTTGAGGCCCCAAAATGTTGATCGTAAGGATCCACACTTTTTTCAAATGAACGGAACAGCATTCTTCGGGCTTGTACGGAGGTTATGCCCAAATTTGATGTGCTGAAAACCAGGGCAGGGATAATATTTGAAAAAAGATCAGGGTTCCGAATAATAAAAATTCTGACCCTCCAGCTTTCCGTATGAATCTGCGATCAACTTATTTCTAAGCTCGTTTTTTAATTCCTCCATGTTCATGTTTCCACCAACTTTGAACTTTTTTTCACCCATTTTTTAATTGTTTGAGGTTTCCTCTAATGGGTATTTTTTTTACCCATTGTGTGATTGAGAAATTCCCACATTTTATGACAGATAGGAGAGCTATATGAAAATGGGTGTTTTTTTTTTACCCATTAATGGGTTTTCGCGTACAACCGTGTATAGCTCGATAGTGTTTTCTGGCAGCTCTGACTTGAATTTGATGATGGCAGCCTGGAAGTGTCCATACGCTTAGAAAAAAAAAGACCCAGCGGTGCAGTTAAGTGTGGGAAGCCAACGATGGGTATAACTATGTTTACCAACAGTTGAGTGCAAATTACTTAGTTTTAGGAAGAATTTTACTCAGAAGTAAGTCATTTGTACCCAACGGTAGGTTAACATGACTATACAGACGTTGGCTTCCCACACTTAACTGCTCCGCTAGGTACTTTTTGCTGAGCGTGCAGTTTCTCTACGTTTCTCTTTTCTATACCGGATGTCATTTCAAAATTTTGAAAAATCAGAGCGTTATGCAAAAGTGAAAGTTTTTTGTACGCTAATATCTCTCGTGTAACTGAGCACAATGACTTCATTCATATACCATTTGATCAGAAAAACTTACACAAATTTGTGCTTATACAAAAAAAGTGCTATTAGTATAAGTAGTTCAATTTTTTACTTAAAAATGACCTTCTTTTGCTTCTATATAAATCTCCATATGAACAGGTTGAAAATATGTTTTCCCCTATCCGGGTCATCAAACACGGGCAGGGTTGCCATTATTTTTTGAAAAATATCTGTCATGTCATAAATAAAAAATCTGGCAACACACGGAAATGTAAAAATCTGGACTTACAATCGAAAAGAGTCCATGAGGTTTTATAAATGTTAATAGGGCCTTTGAAAATGTTGTCCCAAAATGAGTCATTTTTTGACTCGTATACTCGCATACTTCAGTAACAGACAAGTGTGAAATTACACTATTTGACCAAAGCCAAATATTTTACAAATATTAAAAAAAGCTAAGAATTGTTTTCAGTGGACGAGAACTACACACTACATAGTTGCATTTATTATTTTGCTGAATCCAGTTTCAATTTGTCAAAATGCGCAAACGAATAAACAAAATAAACGTCTAAACCGCGTGAAAACGTAATGGGTGAGGATTGTTTACACTAATCCATCAAGGTTAATTAATTGATTTTCACCACTGAAAATAATATGAGCACATGAAAAGCGTGGAAATAAAATAAGCAGTCACGCAAATCACTTAACGTTTTAGAGTTAAATCTGTTCTAATTTCAAAAAGTCTGGCATTTTGCAGGGTTTCTCTTTTTGTCTTTTTGTCGATAAAAAGTCTGGCTGTGCCAGATAAATCTGGCACGCCCCTCAGCTGCAATATTATTTTGCTTTTTTGCCGGTGTCTGATATAATAACTGAGGTCCGTCCCTCTTTAGAATTTTGCTTCGTATTGTATTTTCGTGCCTTTCTTCATTCAGGGCTACACGAACACGATTTAAAGTTCAACTTTGAACCGTTTTTGACTCGCTTTCGTCAAAATTGGAATAACTCAAATATGAGTAAATTCCTGCAACACCGGACCTCCCAGGTTATAACTGGAAACTACCGATTCACCACATTCCCTGCAGAAACAGACGTATCACAAGGGCCGGTCATTACCGTCACCCTTTTCCTAATCCGGATGAATGGGATCTTCTTAAAACTACCGGCGAGTGTTTTCATATTCGTTCACGTGATGGCCGTGAGAAGCACACTGGTCACCATGCCAAAAAAACTAGGCCAAGCGGTACGACTAGTTGAGAACTGGACCCCAGCCTCCAGCCTTTAGCTGCCACCGGCAGCAATCATCAGTTACCGGCCACGCCAATCATTCTTGGATGCCGCCACATTAAACAGACGTCCTCAGCAAAAGTGCTTGCAATCCGAGTCGATAATTTCCAATTTTTCCGTCATCCGCCAAAAGCTGCCGCACATCCCTTAACCATTGCCGGAAGACACCAAAACTGCAACCGCATAATCAGGCTTCGAGTTGCCGGCGCTATAATCAAAAGCCGAATCACCCACGGCTTCTAAATCACCTGCTTCGCCAGGTAACTATACAACTCTGCCCCGACTTACAACTTTGCCATCCGGAGCACTTCCGGATTGATCCCTCCAACACCTGGCATCACTGCTTGCGTCGAAGCGGGCGTCCTCCTCTTCCGGTACTTCATTTCGACCACCCTTAGAAAGCACACCATCGGTTTCCTCGAGAAGACAGCCGGCCCAAGTGGAGGGGTTCACCTCTTTGAGGAGGCCAACCAGCTTCTCACCGAAGTCGCGAAACAGATGCTCCCCCCGGTGGCCAGGGTTCATTGGTGTCAAGCCAAAGATCCGAGCCGGGTAAAAATAACCGTTGACAACAGCTTTCAAGGCCGAAGCCGTTCCAACTGCGGGACAAGCGATGTTCCTTGAATTCATCAACAGGCAATACCGATGGGGTCGGCATCTTTCGACTTCAGCCAGCGTAGTCACTGTTCTAAGCTCACAAACACAGTCACACTCTTGAGTCCAGGCAATCACACTACTCACTTTTACTGGAACAACAATCGGCTGGATACCTGGCTACTGCGGTATCCCAGAAAACGTTGAGGCCGATCGGTTGGCCTCAACCGGAAAAAGTGCCAATTGAGTGGAGTGCCAAATAAAAAAAGCGGAAAAAGAGCCAAAACCGTGAGCTCTTCATCCGAAAAATAAAACCTCCGTTCACCGATGTAAGGATCAACTGAACCACCGACAGCAAGTGGTCTTCTCCGGCCTTCGTCCTGGACACACCAGGGCATCTCACAATATAGCCGGAAACGGGTCATTCCGTATCCACCTGCAACGAACACCACTCGGTGGAGCACTTTATATGCCATTGCCCCCAGTATCAAGGACCCTGGGAATTCCATGGCATCTCAAGCTCCCCGAAGATGCCCTCAACGACGACCCCACTAGAGAGACAGCAATGGTTTGCTTTCTTAAGGACTGCCATTTTTACGACATTATATAGTACACTTAATACTTAACCTCGACCAAAACTACAAGGAGGGAAGAGGGTCCACCGGTGATGGACCCCTCAACGATGCCTGTCACCAGTGGGTGCCCCTCCCTCCTCCTCTTAAACTACACCATCAACCTGAAATAGCAGTTGAAACGTGAAACGTGAAAGCTTTGGGAGTAATGCTCGACTCCAAACTGTAATCCGAGAACCACTTTCTCGATATTGTTCCAAGGTTTCATCGCAGCTAGGGTTCATTTTTCCGTTTAATGATGATGTTGTTTTGAGAAGGAAATATTTTCTCATCACCATGAGGCTCTAGGAGTGGACAGCAATTTTTTAGCTAGAACAAAGTTGTTAAGAGAAAGTATTGATAGTTCCGTTAGCTCACGGCAGGCGGTGAAAATTGAATAGAAGTCGTTTTGAAATTGAGCGGAGGGCATTGTGAGGTAGTATTTCGAAAGAAGACTGAATACATTATACTGCTCTTTGGTTCGTCTTTTTTCGGAGTACTGTGCCGTCGTTTGTTCCCCTTTCTACCAAAATGCAGTCCAGAGAGTCGAAGCTGTTCAGTGAAGGTTTATACGCTCTGACTTGCGACACCTTCGCTGGCAAGACCCTCGCAGATTACCAAGTTATGAAAGTCGGTGTAAGCTCATCAACCTGGAATTGTGGGAAGGGAAGCATTTATCGAAGATCACGCATTCCTAAAACATCTCTTATCGCGCGAATGGGTTGTCTATCTCAAGCCACTAGGGTATCCAATAGTCGTGCTCTTGAGGCATCATTATCCGGACAATACCAAACTGCGTGGCAAACATCGATTGTTCCACTTTACATTGTCTCGAGAAATAACTTGAAAAGCGATTTTTATTCTTAAATTCGTAATGAATATCCCGCACATCGTAAATATGGCCTGTACTCGAAACAAATGCACCAGACAAAAGTGTTCGCCAAAAATTTATTTTAAGTCGGATTTTCTTGAAACTTTTAGAGAATGAACTAATACATATGGATTATGTTTCGGCATAATTCCTTTATTCAATTTCTTTTCCATCGCTGGAAGCCCGAACCTTTCCCTTAAGACCCCCCATTACATTTTGTGCAATGGTGGAGCCGACCTTTTTGGTCACTTTCATCCATTCTTTCTTCAACTCCAGCTCGTTTTTAAACACTTTGGACGATTTTCGAACTTTGGCCTTCATTATGGCCCAAAATGTTTCCTCCGGACGAATCTCTGGTGATTTTGGGGGTTGGCGGTTATTGGTTATTGGAGATTCTGTGGCTGACGCTGACACATCTTTATCTATCAAAGGTGCACGTTTGACTTCCTGGATGTTTCTCGAGTACTGAATTCCGTTATTACTCATCACAGTTACTTTTGGTCCTTCCATAGCAATAACACGAAACCTCTCAGAAGAGAAGTTAGAATCCGTTTTAGTTCTTTTAGATTGCGCTAGTAGGACCCAATCTCCGGCAACGATATCTAAGCGTCTAGCATGACGGACCTTATCAGCATAGTTTTTGCTACTCAATTTTGTTTCAGCATCTTTTTCTCGTATATCGTTTCGATCTAGAGTTCCAGATTTCCATAGAGAGGGAAAGGTTCCTCGGAATTTCCACCTCACTAATAGTTCAAATGGCGTGACATTGAGTCGAGCGTGAGACACCAGAGTGTTATGATGGTGAGGATATTTCTGAATAGCATTCTTCCAGTTAGTTTTGTCAATCTTTGCTGCCGATACTGATTTAAAAATTCCTTGGTTCAGGCGTTCCACAGATCCATTCGATTGTGGGCTGAGTGGGACTGCCTTACGAACACGAATTCCTTTATTTTCTCAGGTTGAGACGAAGTTATCACTCTGAATTATTTTCGGTAGTCCATATAGTCGGAAAACACTGAATAACGCTGCATTTGTACTATCTGCATCCATGGAACGCATTTCGACGACTGATAAGTATCGTGAATATGTATTCACGACAGGGGGCTAGTCACTCTGCCAGGTATTTCTGTATTTCAACTTATCTGTCAATACTACAATCGAAAATTTATGCTTATTGGCAACCATGGACCTTTTTGATGGTTAGTTCACGCACACTTATGCATCATTCAAATCACATGAGTGCAAGCGAGAGGGAAACAAAACGTTGAGAAAACTAAGCAATCGATTCGTGTAAGTGGTGCCAGATATGAATTTATCTTTCATGTGGTGGCGAGTGTGTTTGAAGTGTGGCGGATTGTGTTTTTTAGGGTGGGAACTCAAGGTGGTCGAGTGACTTACCCCCTGATTCACGACAACAAGGAACTCCCCAGATCCGCAGCCGAGTATGGACAAGAAGTCTATTTGAATTATGTCCCACGGCCCTTCTGGGAGTTCACGTGAACATAGCGGCACCGGAGGATTTTTCTTCCACAGTCTAACGCAGGTTTAACAGTTCTTGACATAGCTTTCTACGGTGGCTGACATTCCTGGCCACCAGAAAAAATCACGCATTATTCTCTTCATTGCGAGTTCTCCAACGTGGCCTTCATGAGCTGATGCCAATGCGTGAGGTCTCAATAGCTGGGGAAGGATAGCTTTATTATCTTTGAATAAAAGGTTGCCCAGAACCCGTAGTTCTTTTTTGTGCGCTTCAAACTTGGATAATTTTGGGGTCCATCTTTTATTTTCAATCGCTTCCTTAACTGATTGAAGCTCATCATCGTTCATACCCGCGACAGTTACCTAGATTATGCCTTCATCTTAGACGGATCTTTTTACCACAGCCAGTTCCAAAATGTCAATTGTCAGTTGTCGGGCAAAAAACTTCCTTTAAATTGCTTTTATTTCGAGAAAAAAAATCTCTTTTCTTTATAAAGTAACGAATTAAGACAAAGAAATCAAAATTTCAATTCATAACTTTTGGAGAAAAAAAAACAAAGCAAATTTCATTTATAACTTTTCGAGAATAAAAAACAAAACAAAGTTCATACATCAGGTAGTCTTCACAAATTACTCAACCGACGCACTTACTTCTTCTTTGAAGCTCTCCACGTTTGGTGACTCGATTGCTGCCAATTTTGCGTTAGGCTCCGTCCCATATGCTGACTCAGCGTGTCGCTTTCTGGAGGTGTGCTGGCAGGAAAACGCCGGGGAAATGCCCTTCTCAAATGTCTCAATTCGTTACAGCATCTGCATATCATATCGACGGCATCACAATCATTTTCCAGGTGGTACACGCTGTTGCACCTCCAGCATCTATTTGCCGGCGGTGGAATAAAGTTTCGGCCGAACTCACGTCGTCCTTCACGGTTTCCTTTACATTGCCCTCGGTACTGGTAGGATTGTGATCCGCCAAACATCGAACGTCGATCTTGATGTGGATAGTTTCTTCCTTGGTTATCTTGCTGACGACGACTGTCTCGATGTCTCGTTTGGCGAGGAAAATCGGCTCTTACAGGTGCAACGGTCGTGGGATCTGCCTTCATCTTATGCCTCATAAAAAACTCCTTTTTTAACTGGATAGCCTCTAGTTCTCGGATCTTGTCGACCAAGTCAGTAAATGTAGCATTTCGGCTAATCATCTTTAAAGCCAGTGCACGAACATCCTTACTCAAAGTATGCTCGGCAACCGTGTTAACAATGTGTTGGAATTCTTTGCCATCTTCAAAATCGCATAATCTGGCAGATGTTCACCTGCTTTGACCCTGAAGATCGTAAACATTGTGGATTCGTCTTGAATACCCAACAATTTCATGGAATCCACGAGTAGATCTCGCCATGATTCAAAAGAATGCCGCTGAATACCCTCGCCTTGCACAGACGGTTTGCAAATCGGGACGGTTAAATATGAAATAGACAGTTGATGTACACTGGACAATAATTTCGATTCTTCGGGTGGTACAACACGTTGGGTACTCTCGGCTAGAGCAGTCCCGTTCGAGGTTTCATTTATTGTATTTTGAATGCAAACAGCGTTGGTTTTGCGTAGCATTTCATTTTCATCACGCAGAATCTTTTTTTCGTCTGTCAACGATGTGATGCGTGCTTTATGGGCCTTCAGCTCTTTCTTTAGATTGCGCATGCTCACTTTTGGCCGAGCAATTACGGATAATTTCTAGCGATTCACTAGACTTGATAAAAAAAGAACACGTATATACAAATACATTAGGAAAAATCGATCGATATGAACAATAGGGAAAATGCTAATCATGTTATTTCTTTTTCGCCTATGTGGCCTGGCGAATCAAAAGAAAATATTGCCTCTTCTTGCCCTTGTCAAGACCTTTCGCTTGACCTAGCACTTTTCGATTGCAGAAAATCAGTTTCTCTTGCCCTTGTCAAAATCATTCGATTGACCTGGCTTCAAAAACATATTTCTCGTGTGCCCCTGTCAAGACCTCCCGCTTGACCTGGCTCATTTTTCGATTGTGAAAATCAATCGGTCACCTTTGCCCTTGTCAAAATCAATCGATTGACCTGGCTACGGAAATTGTTCTTCTTACCCTTATCAAGGCCTATCGCTTGACCTGGTATCTTCAAACAGCACGAGCATTTTCTACGTTCCACTTTCTTCCACAATTCACTTCAAAAAATGTATACATACCTCCGTGGAGAGCGGACTTGGCGGCATAGTGGATCGTCGTGGTTATCATGGTCCTCGTTGTTTTCGTCCTGGTTTTCGATGTTTTCGTTTTCCTCGTTGTTGTAGCCCTCGTCCATTACCAGTTCCTCGACGTTGTCCTCTTCCTCTACTGCGCCATTATCGTAATCCATCCTTGCGTTGTAATCCATCCATGCGTCGTCCGTCCGGTACAAGTATCGCCAATAGAATGAGTCTGAACACCCTGCTGTGTTTCTTTTTATAGTCTCGCCCAGAACATGATTGGTCGAACACGAACAGCGAATAGAAACAATCCGCAAAAGCCACAGCGAAGAAGACGAAGAGGATTTTTTTCGATGCGGAAAACGAGCGAGTCGAGGCAAATGGTGAAAACAAAAGCTGACAAGAAACGGTAGACACGCTCAATAGTGATTACCCGGATAATGATGAAATTATTGCTTATTTTTGTATGTTTATTTATTTATATTATTGTATCTGCTACAGCTCTGTACCAATCCAACGTCGATCGCGCGTAATGGCATGATGGAAGGGACAGACGCTTCTGGAGGCACTCGGTGCGGTTAATTTCGCTGTTGATGGTACCCGTTGTGATGTACGGTTTACTCAGTTTAGCATGCCTGGCGAATTTGTCCACTTTCTTCTTCCTTATTTCTTCCGGAACATCAAACCGCGATTTGACAACGTAGAACTCCAGCCCCGATATCTGCTATGCGTCTGCCTTGATGTAGGTTTCGTCATCTATAATCACACACATCGGTTTCGTTAACCACTCTCGATACAGCTTCCTTGCACGGGATTTGGCAGCCGTGTTTTGTTGATCGCGCCGGCCTTGCGGACCTTGAATATACGAAGTCCAGCTCGTTTTATGGTTTGCTGAACGAACCAGGTGGAACACGTTGCCTTCAGAGCCGCGTCCCAAATCGAAAGGTTCGGATTACACTTGAAATAATCCAACACCTTCCGGGCCTTCACAGAGTCAGCTGTCTTCGCTTTTCTTCCACTTCCAGCCCGCCGCTCGGTCGTCTGGGGCTCCTAAAACGATTTTACCACCCACGACACAGTTGTATGGGTGATTCCCAGTTGTCTTCCAATCCATTTCATGGTCGCAGTCGGATTTTCCATGACGGCGCGCAAAATTCTTCTGCGATTTCCTTCTTGTTTAGATGACATCTCAATAACCACTGAACCGATGATCGACGAAACCGATGAAATTTTGCACATGTAAACAATTCACTCCAAACTTGTTATACCCAGATTTTCATCAATTTTTACCCACGGACAAAAAAGTTACACACGGATAAAAATTGTGCATTTTATTCGAGTCCAGGCCTTTTCGACATGCGCTTTTCGTGGGTGTGAAACGATAATTCTTTTTTCTAAACTTAAATACTCAACTTTCGCTGATTACAAACGTAATTTTTCCTCCTCAAACCCCTGAAAAAAAATGTCTCTGCTATTTTTAAACAATCAACTTACTTGTTAATGGAGTGCGAAGCCCAATTCAATTCTGTAAACTAAATTCAAACTCCTCCTCGATGTCGAGTATTTCAGCCTTCCCCATCCAAACAACTCTGCTGGTCATGTCTAACATGACGAATGATAAAGTTTTTCCAAAACTCCCAAAGCCTCCTAATAGTGTCTGAAAGTATGTCGAAAATGTATCCTGGTAACGCCGCTCCTCTGCCTCCCCATGTTCACCGTCCGTCCGAGCGGCCTGCTGAGTCCGTTATGACGGTTGAATCACATAGCCACAAGAAAAACAAAAAACAAAAACAATATCGTTTGTCGATGCTTCCACCCCCTACCATCCATTCCCTTAAAATCCGACCCCACATCAGGCACGCACCGAGTGAGTGTGGCTGGTGGGTAAACTTTCGCTATTGTTCCAGGAAGCATGGCGAGTAGCGACAGCTTGATTTGCGCCTTAATTTATGCTGAGTGGAGTTCATATTCCTGGAAGGAAAGCGAGCTTTGCTTATTTCGAAGGTTGTTCATAACGCGAATCCCTGCCTGAAACAATCAAAATTCCACAAGTTATGATAATATCCTCTTGATTCCTTCGCAATTTTACCGCTGCAAAAAAAAAGAACTGATAATTCCCGGAAAATTTCACATGCGAACAAACACGTGCGCCACCGTCAGGAATTTAAATAGGAAAATAAATGTTTCCAACGAAATGGATAACAGGTTAATTCCATCCTCGATATCGTTTAGCCCAGGATCGCACAAGAAACCTTAGACAATCAAAGAAGAAAGGGGTTTTTGTTGTTTGAAAGAAAATCTCTCGAGGGATTTACCGCCTACTCCGGCTTTCAGATTCCATCATTCCGTCCTGTCAAGACGAAAGCAATCGGCGAGGTCGTCTGCGTTCACGTGATTGGCATTTTGCATAGTCACGGGCGGCCTTTCAGCGGTACAACTCACTCGGCAAGACTCTACTTCTATTTCCATAGAGACGTCGTCGACGATGAGTGGAGCAGACATAATCCCTTCCTTCTTGGCTTCGGCAACAAGAAAACAGCCAAGCACTTGCGCTTGTCGGCTCATCGCACGGCTTTTGGGATATTGATACATGCGGATAAATCCTGTTCAACTTCTTCAAGGATCGGGTGCACTTTCTAGCGATTCCTAAATTGGCTTATTTGCTGCTGATGAGCGAAGACCGAGAGAAAAAATCACATCAACCTTCGCAGTGGAAGCGAGATTTATCGGAACTCCTGCTTTATCTCCATCCGCCGGAGCGCGTCTACATGTTTCCGTAGGCTGCCGCTTGTAGGTTCCGGAGGAAGCACAGAGCCTACTCAGATTGCAGCCTATTTTCACAGCACCCACTGGGATACATTTTTTTCTGGTGAGGGGTAGGACACTGACAGCTACTGGTGATGTCTATGCGCCGTGGTAACGCCAGCACCTACTTATAGGCCACACTCTTCTCGGGGAATAGAAGATGAAAGCCATCTCGTGAATAATTGATACCCGCTGCCATGGCTACCACCTGGCTTAATAGTAGCTGCCAAAGGAGAGTTGAGTTCCATGATGTTTTAAATCGTCTCCTACCAAGAACCTGCTTTGTACTACTCTGTCACACACACACATGACACGTGACAAACCCTACAGAGAACGAACGTTGTGTACCTTCTAGAGAGTAACTAGGACCTCAAGGGATTACGCCAAACGATGACGGTCGCTAGCGCAATGATGAATCGGAATAATTTATTCGGCTCAACGTGTGCAATGCATGCACGGAATGGAAACAGAGTAGGTACGTACCAAGGAGTTACTGCTTCTAAGAGAAATGAGATTGCTCTGTGCCGTGCAAGGGGAGTATCTGTCTTTATCGGAATAATTTAGTTTCTGTCAAATCCCGGACGCCAACGTCGATGGGGAGGAAGGGGTGTGGATCCAAGTCGATTTGCATAAATTGGACGTCGAAAATGTGCGAAGTATTTTTCTCTGCCAACGACAATGATGCTCAGCAAACCTGGAAGTGCATCGCACACACATAAATCTTCTCAACTGCGAGCGATCCAGTGGCGAGGCGTGTTACACCTGGCTGCTTACCTAACTCATTCAAATGACATAGATCAAAATCAGTCCAACGCTGTGGTTTGCATTCCATGATTACTAGGTATAACTACATAGATATATCTCTGTTTAGAGATAGCGCAGTGCAGAAGATAGAAGCGGAGATAAAGGGAATAGCTTCGGGTTCAGTTTCAATTAAAATATCCCTTTACCACGCTCCGTATCAATTTAAGAGGTCAGGATGGGGGAAATCTGTGGGATGAGTCGAGGTGAACGAAAGTGAAAGAGACCGGGATGATATGGCATGGGATTATCTTTTGCCAGTATCAGCAGCGTAGGGGTTTGGTCGTAACGTTTAATGGGGAATCGTGTCTCTACACCTACTGCCACCTTGGTAGATGATACTAGCTCATCATAGCATTCAAGGTACCATTCAGGGTAAGGCGCACTAATGTCGGGATTAAGTAAGGAAGTTCGAATAGAGAGTTTTAATTCGACTCAAAACCACTTAATACGGCTTGCCAAATTAGGCCAAAACTTTACAGTTCCATTTTGAGCTTAAATGCACCGAATACAGGGTGTCCCACATACAATTGCATCATGTACAAAACGATGTAGAAAATTACCTAGTTGACCGATCGTTTTCAA